>VXAX01005152.1:794372-813172 GCA_013399835.1 Leptocoma aspasia
CTCGCTCCTAAGCATCAACGCTTCGGGAGAGGGGCTCTGGTAAAAAGACCAAGGCCTCCCTGATGAACTGGGGTGGGAAATGCGTCGTCCGCCCCGCCTTGCGGGAGTGCCAATGATTTCCTCCCTCGCCCAGCCGCACTCGCCCCCGCAGCGCCGCAGGCGTCTCTTCGCCTCTTCTGAGCTTCTCCTGATTTTGTTTCGTGACTCGGACATGCCTTGAAAGCTGCAGGATTCCCCTGCGCCTCCCCCTCCACAGTGCAGCCTTCTCGAGGTCTGACCTCCAGGCAGATGTGATGAGCAATTTGACAGGAAAACCCCTGTCTCCTCGCCTTTCCCTCACGGGAAATTCCCATTCCCGGATCCGCCAGGGGAGCGCAGCCCGTACCCCAAAAAAGGTGCTCAGGCGTTGCTCTGCTTCAGCTACCCAAGAGGTTATCAGAGGCGGGAGGGGAGGACTCAAAAACCCCATCGAAGAGATGGGGTTGGAGCGGGTGGGGGTGGGTGACTGAAAAGCTCCTATAATTAAACAAACAGCAGAGTTGTTGTGCGAAGTAAATAAATAGTCAATGATCCCATTGTGGAGCCGAGCGCAGGCGGCACAGATTGCGGCGGGCTCGCAGCGATTGGGCTCCGGCCGCTGTGACTTGCAGCTTAATCGGTCCCACAGCACATCCCTTAATTACTTGCAGCACACTTCCACGGCCGACAAAAAACTCATTAGTCAGTTCGTTTGCCTAAAGCGGTAATGGAGATAGCTCTTGTTAAAAGCAAACGCACTGCTGAAGCAAAGCGCTTCGTGCCACCCAGGGCGGTGAAGGGAGCTGGGCAGGAGCTTGTTTCTCCAGGACTAAGAGGGTCGCGGGTGGAAAACTGAGCGGAACAACGTCGTGGAAAGCTGAGCTCTGCGCGACCCTGCCAGGAGGGAAAGGAGAGGCGGGGATCGCCATGGGAGTAACCAAGTAATCTCCACGATCTCCGGGGAAGGCGAGGCAGGTTAACCAGCCATAGGGTGGGAAGTATATGAGGTCGGATGAGCAAATGTTCGTGCAAGCACTGATTCGGTGATTTCGTCCCTTTTTGTTTTATCATTGACTGTTTTTGCATTGTTACTTTCTATCCAGAGTTTTCTGGCCAGAGAACAAACAGAGAACAAGTCAAACATAAAAATACATAAGTCAAAGGTGTCACTCTAGGATGACAGAAAGGAAGGCAGGGGAAGAAAAGGGGTACGGTTCTAACATTGCAGATGGATTGTGTAATACCCTCATGTAGTCACTTCAACTCAACTACATTGATGTAAAGCTTTTCCCTTGTTGCCTGGGTTACATTTCTGTCCAGACATGAAATTCTCAATGCTTTCCTCACCTAACAACAGTTTACAAAGAATTAGGTCCTCTCTGACAAGAAAGGGGTTCCCAGTGCCACCAATGCTGTTATCGTTACCTATTATTACCTATTGTTCAGGGTATTTAGGGACTTTGCATATGTCTCATTAGTACTCAAATGAAGATTATTGGAGCAGGAATGTTGAATCAACAAGCCTAAGATCACACTGCAAGTCAGGGACATAATGGGATGATAGTCTGTGATCGCAATTTCTTACTGTAATTGTAATGTTGACTACCACAAAACTCCTTCATTTCAGTACTGACAGAACTTCTCATATTTCTTCCCAGTTACACTGAAGGAACTTTGAATTTTATCAGTACTGACCACTAGAAAGAAACAGGAAAGCACAGACCCAGTTTGTCAGTATCCAAAATGAGATGTACCGGAGAATTTGTTACAAAAGGTCCTGGATTGTAACAAGAAAAAACAAAGCAAAACAAAACAACAACAAACAACCAGAACAAAAACAAACAAAAGAAAACAAACCAACAAAAACTCACAACCTCCCCAAGCCAGCCCCCAAACTTCTTTACTTGATTGCTTCTTTTTTATTGTTGACTATTTTAATTGCAATTTATAAATTTATCAAATAAGGATATACATGTCATCTTTACGCCATCCATTTAAAACAATTTTTATAAATGCCAATAAGAATTTAATCCCATTAAAAGTAAACACATTTGCAAAGATCTTTGTGAGAATGGTTTTTGGGTTCGTTTGGTTTTCCAAGCATTATTTTTAAACATTTTAAATTAAATTATCTGGGTTTATTACATTCCCATTAGGTGCATTCACACCTCAAAGTTAGAAGTAATGTAAACTTGCAGCCTAATTCCTTTAAGCTTTCCAAAATGAAATTACCAAGGGATGACAGATTCATCCTTTCTCCACAGAAATCCATCACTAGTACCCAGTAAATCTGAATATTTAATACTTCTTTTCTTTCCTGCTTTGTCTTTCAATTCAGGTCAGCTGTGATAACATACACACTGACAGAATTTAAGATCTTTCAAAGCAGTTTCCATCAAATATTTTTTATCATGCCAGATCTACAAAGACCCCAAACCAACCAAAATTAAAATCTTTTAGGGATTCTGGATGCTGTGGCTTAGCAGCCCTAAACAGATTCTGTCCAATTTAATGACCCAAATCTGAGTACTGACATTTGTTCAAGATGTGTGGTTCACAGCTTGTGCCCTGCCAAAGAAAACACTGAAGCAAACCTTTGGGACTTCAGATTGCAGACAACTGAGTTTTTTGTTCTTTCTGCTAGCCATTGGTTTTTTTTTTTACCCTCTTGCAGTTGTGAACAATACTGTGTGGTCTTTCAGGAAATCTGTCTCCTACTGCTATGACATAAAGACTTTTGGTACAGCTCATGGGCAAAGAAAAAATTTATTGTTGCTATTTTGGCCAAGGAAAATCCTCCCAAATGTTGTTTTGTCACAGCTTTTAATGATGACCTTGTATACTCATATTCTTGTTCAAACTGGCTGCATGTATCAAGCCATGTCCCTTCAAATAGAAGAATGAGTCAGAGCAGGATGGAATAAAAATAAAAATCTAAAATAAATACCTTTTCTTGTATTATCCAGTTGAGGGAGACAATGAGCCATAGGTTATATGCATATGTCAGCTTGATGGATCACATACGAAATCAATGAGGAATTTGTATGCATTGTGTGTTATTGTTAATTTTAAAAGTACCAATCTGTGTAACATAGCAGGCATGATGCTTCTCATAGCGCTGCATCCATCTGTACATCAGACAGTTTTCTTCTCCTTCCTTCTTGCCTAGCAAGATGGGATCATCCAATGACTTTTGCTGATAGGAATGTCCAGACTCTTTCAAGATGATATTCCCTAACTCTAGAATTCATATCTCACAATTGGACTTCACCTCAGGACCTTACCTGATTCAAGACTTACATTTGACTCACTTTACGGCTTAAGATATACCAAAGTGTACTACATTACAAAGAGGGCTAAAATAGATACTACCAGAAGCCATAAAAGAATAAAGCTTAACTTGTGTCTGAATGCCTTTGGACATACATACGTGGCTAGGAAGTTTTATTTTATTTGGTGCCAGTCATGATGCATTGTTCAATATTCTCCAACAGACTGCCAGATTTAGTCCTCCCAGGAAGACTTTCATGGCTTAGTTGTTGTTATTGTTAGAAAATATTCTGATGTTTGCCTCAAACAGCCTTATGGCAATTGACAATCATCACTCTTCCTCTTACCTGCAGAGGAAATAAAGATGAGTTTTTATTCCTCTCTCTAAAACTATCTTCTGAACAACTGAATAAATATTATGCAGGAAGTTAAATGTCACTCCTTTCTTGAAGAAGGCCAAGAAGGAGGACACAGGAAGCTCCAGACCAGTCAGCTTCATCTCAGTTCCTGCAAAATTGATAGAGCAGCTAATCCTGAAAACCATTTCCAGGCACATGAAGGACAGTAAAATCATTAGGAGGAGTCAGCATAGAGTCACCTAGGGAAAGTCGTGTTTGACCAAATTGATAAACTTTTAAAATTAGGTGACGGGCTTGGTGGATGAGGGAAGAGGAGTGGATATTGCCTACTGCACTGTTTCCTATAAGATTCTCATAAAGAAGTTGTTTATGTATGGGCCAGATGAGCAGATGGTGATGTGGGTGGAAAACTGGCTGAATGACCAGGCCCAGAGGATGATGATCAGTAGCATGAAGTCTAGTGGGAGGCCAGTAAATATCAAGGTACACCAGGGGTCATTACTGCATCCATATAATTCCACATCTTCATTAATGATGTGGATGACGGGGCAGAGTGCACCTTCATCCAGTTTGCCAATGACACCAAACTGGGAGGAGCAGCTGATACACCAGAGGACTGTGCTGCCATCCAGAAGGATGCTGACAGGCTGGAGGAGTGGCCTGGCAGGAATCACATGAAGCTCAACAAAGGCAGGTGCAGGGTCCTGCACCTGGGAATGAACAATCCTCAATTTGCAGTTGATTAGCTGCAATGCTTCTTGGCAGGAAAAGCCCTGGGGTCCTGGTGGACTTGCAGTTAAACTTGAGCTAGCAATGTACCATTGTGGAAAAGGCTGATGGTATCCTGGGCTGAATTAAAAGAATTGTTGCTAGCATGTTGAGGGAGGTGATTCTTACCATCCAGTTAGCACTGCTGAGACCACACCTGAAGTAATGTGTCCATTTCTGGGCTCCTGAGTACAAGAGACATATGGAGAAACTGGAAAATGTCCAACAAAAGGAGATGACGAAGGGACTGAAGGATCACATGAAGAAGGGCTGAGAAATCTGGAACTGGTTAGCCTGGAGATGTCACAGGAAGGAACTTATAAATGTTTGTAAATATCTGAAGGGAGGATGCAAAGAAGATGGAGCCAGCCCAGTGACAGGGTCAGAGACAAAAGCCACCAGCTGAAACACAGGATGTTCGCTCTGAACATCAGCAAACACTTTTTTACTGTGAGCATAACCAAGCATCAGCACAGGTTATCCAGTGAATGAATGGAGTCTCCCACCTGGAAAGTATCCACCTGTGTAGACATGGTCCCAGGCAAACAGCTGTAGGTGGCCTTGCTTGATTAGGGAGAGCGTTAGGCTGGAAGGCCTTCAGAGGTCCCTTCCAGTCTCAACCATTCTCGTTGATTTTCTTGTGTCTCCCCCAGTCCACTCTATTCTGGGTAATTTCTAAGTGTCTCAAAACTGCTTTTGTCAGTGTTTCTAATTGGTCCATATTACTGCAATACAGAGAGCAGAGCTGTATATAGTACAGAAAATACTACAACAAAAGTAGTGGGTGGAAGGAAGGACTATTATTTTTGCAATAGCATGATATTGTAATTTCATATTTGCTGTGTCACAATAACATCTATGTACTTTTCTGCTACCCCTGATTAGTTGCTTCCTCACTTGCACTTGCTGAACTACTCATTTACTCCGAAGTGTAGAAACTTATGCTTGTATAATATAATTCTTATTTTTTTCCAGAACATTACTTCAATTTATTGAGACACATTCTGAATTCTGGGCCTAACCAGAAACATTTCTTCAGTTGCTCCTATATAGCCTTCATCAAACATTTAAATGAGGCACCCAAGTCATTCATATTTGCAATAGTAAATATGCAATAGCAGCATAGCAGGTCATAAAGAATTCTAGAGAAGTTTTTTTCGTTTTCTCTCCTTGAGGTTCAACAGCATACCAATAAAACTGTTTTGCACCAACTTCTATATTCCATTTTGCTTACGCAAGTGTCATGTCTTGTTCAGGTTTATTCTTAGAAACTCTGTAGTCTTGTTTATGAATACTAATATATTTTATCAGCTGTCTTATCCTTGTGCTTTGTTCTTTGAACCCAAAGACTTTCCCCTCCCCCCCTTTAAAAAATTATAAATAGGAATATATATTTATCAATTTAATGAATTTGTGTCTCTAGCTTTTTACAAATCCAGTGCTTATTTAGATGCATGGAAGAAAAATATTAATAGATGGACCAATAAAGCCCTCTGGCTATAAATGGAGCTTTGAAAAAAAAATAAAGGCGAAACCTAAGTGGAGCAAATTACATGACTGGGACCTAGTTTTGTATCTAAACTTAGAAGCAGTCATAATGGGTATAAAATTAAATAATTTAAGGAACCCCAACAAAACTCCAACAAAGCAACACAAAACCACCACCAGTTAATTTTTACAAGCACAATACTTAAATATCTATGAGTAAAATTCCTGGTTTATGTTCTAAACAAGAACTGGATAATTTCAAGAACACCACCTGATAATAGAGCCTTAAACAGCCCTATGGTTGATAATAAAAATAAGACTTTAATTTAATTAATGGGGAGTGGAAGTTTCTCTAGCATGAGATAATGCCCAACAGATAGGCAACCTTGAACTGTAAATATGGAAGAGGGCATTCTAAGACACTTCAATTTAACTTTGCAACTGAATTTTTACTCAAATAAGGTTTAAACTTCAGCAATAAGATAAGAATGAAATGGATCTATCATCATTGTGTTTTTTTCATGTCTCACTCAGTATATATCACATAAACAATTAATATTAATCATGCATCAATGAGCTGCAACCGTTTTTGTACAGCTGTACTGTTACATTGCCAGTATATTGGCAATTACACCCAAACTCTCCATACATGGGGACCTTTGTGTTTGTTGATCACATTTACAATATTAAAAGATAACTGATTTCCAAGTGTCTGAGTTATTTATTCATTGTGAATGTAGAGAAATAATTTTCAAGGGGGAATATCATAGCAGGGGACTTAAGTACTAGGTTGTTCAAAATGCCTAATCTTAAAGTGATAATATAAATAGGATCCATAGGTGATATTTTTGTGGTTAATATACAGCTGAGAATAGACTTTGATCCTCAAATATGCAGCCATTTAAACCAAGTAATCTATTAGTCTGATGAATTATAATTAATCCTATTTATTTTCCTGGGATTTAGAAATTGACACAAATTCACCGTCAAGATTCATATATATGGCACTGCCTATATTAGTTGTGGTGACAGCCACACAGTAGCTAAGCTGTCAGTACTAGTACACATTAGGACAACTGGTAGAGTGTGCTCCATTGACTTCAGACTCAGAACAGAAGAATTAAAGTGTACTAGTGTGTAGAAAATTACAATATCTGTGCAGCGTCTAAATCTCTTTGAGGTTTTGGAAAGTGAGTTTCACCCAAAGCAAGACTATGCATCTAATCTACCTTGAAATTATTTTAGTTAGACTATATAAAGTGTATTTGGTCCATTTCAGAGGAAGAAAGGAAAGGAAATTGCTCCACTATTCAAACCTAAGCAGTTTATCAGATATGGAAAGCCATTTCTAGTACGTGAAAATACCCCCTGGGGCACATTCCTCTACAATATGCATCTTAAGTAGATAGCAAGCCACATACCATGGCATTATATTATAAAATAGAATAATGACCTACTTTAGCAATGATAACCATAAGTGAAGTAATGGGGCCACAAAAATATGTAAAAATAAACACCTTTATTAAGTATTTCTAACTCTTTTTTATAGAATCACAGAATGGTTTAGGTTCTAAGAGACTTCTAAGATCATCAAGTCCAACCATCAACCTGGGACGGCCGTGCTCACGACTGAGACATGCACCACATACACGTGTCTTTTGAATACTTTTAGGGATGGCAATTCCACCACTTCCATGGGTAGTCTGTTCCAATGTCTGAGCACCCCATCAGTGAAGAAATTTTTCCTAGTATCTAATCTTCCCTAGTGCAACTTGAGGCCATTTCCTCTTGTCCTGTCATTTGTTACCTGGGAGAAGTGACTGACACCCCCTCACTACAACCTTCTTTTCGGTAGTTGTAGAGATCAACAAGGTCTCCCCTTGAGTCTCCTTTTGCCCAAGCTGAACAACCCCAGCTCCCTCAGCTACTGCTCTTGAGACCTGTGCTCCAAAACCTTCACCAGCTCCACTGCCCTTCTCTAGACATGCTCTGGCACCTCAATGTCCTTCTTGTAGTAAGGGGCCCAGAACTGAACACTGCTTTCAAGGGGCAGCCACACTAATGCCTAGTATAGGTGGCCAATCACTGTCCTACTCCTGCTGGCCACACTACCTCTTAAACAAGCCAGGATGCCACTGGTCTTCTTGGCCACCTGGGCACACTGCTGGTTGTCAGTCATCTGACTGTCAACCAACACCTCCAGGTTCTTTTCCTCTGGCTCAGTTTTCAGCCAAGACTTTCTCTGCCCCAAACCTTTACCCCTACATGGAGCTGTTGTGACTGAAATGTAGGATCTGGCACTTCTTCTTGTTGAACCTCATACAATTGGCCTTGGCCCATTGATCCAGCCTTCTTATTGTCTATCAGATCAACACTCCCAACTTAATGTTGTCTACAAACTTATTGAGGGTACACTCAATCCTCTCATCCCAATCATTGATAACGACTTTAAACAGGACTGGCACCAGCACTGACCTTTGTGGAACATCACTTGTAACCATCCCTCAGCTGGATTTAACTCCATTCACCACCATGCTCTGAGCCAGTCATTGAGACAGTTCTTACCCAATGAAGAGTGCACCTGTCCACACCACGAGCAGCCAGTTTCTCCAGGAGAATGCTGTGGGATACCATATCAAAATTCATGTCCTTTCTTGACCCTTATGCTTGTCACCTTGTTGGAGAAGGAAACCAAGTTAGTCAAGCAGGATCTGCCTTTCCTAAACCTATGCTGGCTGGCCCGGATCTCTTGGTTGTCCTGCTTGTGTCTCATGATGGCCCTCAAGATGATCTGCTCCATGACCTTACTTGGCACCAAGGTCAGATGGACAGGCTTGTAGTTCCCTGAATCCTCCTTCTGACTCTTCTTGTATGGGGTCACCACATTTGCTAACTTCTAATCAACTGGGACATCCCCAGTCAGCCAGGACTTCTGGTAAATGATGGAGTGTCTTCATGAGCTCTTCCACAAGCTCCCTCAGCATCCTTGGGTGGATGCCATCTGGCTCCATAGATTTGTGCGTGTCTTAGTGGCACAGCAGGTTGCTGACCATTTCATCCTGGTTTATGGCAGCTTCATTCTTCTCTTCATCAGTAACTTCCAGCCCAGGGGGCTGGGTACTCAGGGAACAACTGGTTGCTCTATTAAAGACTGAGACAAAAAAAGACATCAGTCTTTTCCTTATCCTTTGTGCTTCTGCATCTACTAAAGGATGGAGATTCTCTTTAGCTCTCTTTCTGTTAATGATGTACTTGAAGAAAACATTTTCGTTGTCTTTTACAGCAGTAGACAGATTAGGCTTTAGATGGGCTTTGGCCCTTCTAATTTTTCCCCTGCATAACCTCACAACATCCTTGTAGTTCTCCTGAGTGATCTGCCCCTTTCTCCAAAGATATTACACTTTCTTTCTTTTTCCCTGAGTACCAGTCAAAGCTCTCTGTTCAGCCAGGCTGGTCTTCTTCTCCAAAAATTCATCTTTTTGCCCATGTGGATGGCCTGCTCCTGTTCCTCTAGGATTTCCTTCTTAAAGCATATCCAGTCTTCCAGTACTCCTTTGTCCTTCAGAAGTGCCTTCCAAGGAACTCTTTCAACCAGCCTTCTAAAGAAGGCTTCTAAAGAGGCCAAAGTCTGCCCTCCAGAGGCCAAGATAGCAGTTCTGATGATCCACCTGTTTACTTCTCAAAGACTCAGAAACTTCATATTTGTGATTGCTGTGCCCAAGACAATCTCTGTCACATCAGCCACCAGTCCTTCTCTCTTCCCAAACAGCAGGTCCAATGGGGCACCTCCCATGGTTGGCTCACTCATCCAGTACCTTTTACATTTCAGGCATTTTTTAGAACCATGTGTCCCTTAATTTCTTTGTTAATGTTCATTTGCTGGGAACAAAAGTCTTAGCTTCTGGCAGAACAGCTTAAGCATTGTAGTCAGCACAATTTGAATATTTACTTAAACACCTTGTCAAAATAGGATCCGACTTACAGAAGCCATTTCATGCTGTGCAAGGACCCCCTTCTCTGGAGAGTGTGCTAATATCTATATGCAAGCTAAGAAATGAAGATCACATTTCAGAGATGAGAGCTGCTTAATGGTCCAGGTTTGGACAACCACAAAAATAATTTTTATAGCTTAATTACAAGATATGTTTGAAATACATTGTACAGGAAAACGCCCTAGAAGAGAAAGGGACAAAGAAGGACTCCTTTCTTATTATTTGAGATTGCTGAAACTAGAATTTTGAAGTCACTGACAGAAAAAAAAAAAAAGTGGTTGGACATATTATTCTGAGAAAGTTCAGGACAAGCAGGAGAGCATGAAACCAGTGCTGTAAATAGCAGAACCTGGACCTGAAACTGAAAATTAGGAAGTATAAGAGAAACCAAAAAGCTGTTCCAGAATTGACAGTTCTCTGGCTAGGAGGAAGGGAGGAACTTAAGAACAATATTAGAAGGGAAATAAAAAATTTCAAACTTACTGAAATTACTTGAAAGCTACAACAAGACACTAGAAGCTGTTGGGATAGCTGCCAGGAGTGAAACCTTTGTGAAGATGTTAAGAATCACACAAGCTATTTTTGGATAATTTAGGGGAGTTTGGTTCTCCTTAACGCTATGTATAATGCAAAACATCTCTATGAAAGCATTTTAAACCATCGTTCTGCAATCTATAGAATTAGCGTTTTACTCTTGACACATTTCTATGTCTATAAATGATGAACACTGAGGTCTTGAAAACAGAGGATCAGAGTTAACAGTCCAGTAAGTCAAATGTCCTGTCTAAAGAGAAGCTGAGAAACTTTCCAACTTCCTAGATTTCCTAGGGGGAAAAAAAAAAAACCACCAAACAAACAAACAAACAAAAAAAAGCAGTGTCCTTCCACCTTAAAAGTTTAATTTTTTACTCCTAATAGATAAGAGGCATTAGTCTGGTATCTTTTGATACAAAAGAGCAGAGATACATCTCCTTTTCTAAACACAGCATTTTAGAAGTCATTGAGGAAGAATATCTAAATCAAATGCAAATTCTTATCTCAACAGGATGAATTTATAATGAACAGTTGAAGAAGGAGACAAGCATGTCATATCAAGACTTAATTTGAAGCCAGTGTTTTGCTGGTTTTGTTTCTTTTTTCAGACTTGACATGAATCTAAGAAGGGAGAACTAGCATTAATGATAGTCTCCTTTTTCATGTTTTATTAACAAGTCTTTTACAACTGGAAAACAAACAACAACAAAAAAAGGACAGGGAAAATTCTAAAAATTACTGAAGAGGGAATTGAGACAAAGCACAAAAAAAAAATCAAGTGAAAGCTAGCTCTTACTAACAATAATTTCTTATACATGTCATTGCAATTTAAATAGCTGGAACACATACTAACAAATGCAGTAAATCTGAGTTTTCCACTTTTAACCACAGATGGGAACATTTCCACAAATGATAAGAATATTTTTGTGTAACTCCCTACATTTTACAGTAGATAGCACTGTGAGTCAGATGATTAAATAAAGTTCAGAACTTTGAACAGCAGGTTTTACCACAGGTCCCACAGGCAAAAGAATGGAACCAATAATTTCATGTGGACTTCTCTGTAGTAGGTAAAAGGCGTCTTTGAACAGTCTAAGCAGCTGGTTTATAACACCCAAAGGAGCAGAACAAACTTGGATTGAATCGCTTAGATGATATTTGAAACCCACGTATCTGTAACTAATATGAAGACCTGCCCTGTCAGTTACCAAAAAAAACCAACAACTGACATTGGTGTTATTTACTCTTTTGTTTGTAACAGACCTTGAAGGCAATATTATCTGCTGTTTCATTGTTAACTGCTGGTTTGGGAAATAGGTATTTCAAAATTTAATTACTTTTCCCCTGCGTTTTTATTTTAGGAAAGCCATAAATAAACGTCTACAAGAAAATAAGAATTTGAAGTATTTCCAGTTGTAGCCATTCAGAACCTAAAAATACTTTTAAGGCTCTAAATGCCACTGAATGTTAATATCCTCCCTCACACAACTGGCTCAGTTGTAAAACAACCTTCCCTCTACGGGGGAAGGTATCATTCATCCCTTTTGATGGGCCATAACTGGCTCAGGTGTGAAAATTCCCTGAAGGGAAGTACTGGGACATTCACACAAAGGCCTGAGGGTATTCCTCCCTTTTTACTGATTCAGTCACACTGATGTGAGAGGCACATTCATGTCTTAGAAGGTGTCCTAAAGCATTCAAAAGTGGCCACATACTAATTTCTAGGGATTTCCATCAGAGGATTGTGGTAGCTCTATGCAATTCAAAAAATCAGAAAAATATTAGCAATGATACAGCACAAGTACAGTTTTCCCAAAGTAAAAAAAAAATTGTAAAAGTCTTGATAATGTTATTCATGATCCATCATTGGACTCTGAAACCCCCCCAAATGACTTATCTTAGTTATTAAAGAAAACAGGTTTTTATCAAGTGCGTAATCATTAAAGTATATGAATTTGGTCTTGTTCTGCACTTCCATCAGAGCATTATGGCCCAGAATTTACAAACAGATTATTTCAATCAGCATAACCTGTCCTCCCTTTGGCAGAGAGACACGGTGTTATTTCCACTTCATTGGCCAAAAACCTATGAACTTAGGAAGCAAAAGCTAAATTTTTTTTCCAAAATGTTTCCTTATTTGCAGATTATTTTTGTCTTACTTTTCCTGTCACACATTTGATTGTTCAGGTGTGTCTCCCTTTCTGTAAGTATTTGGCACTTAATATCTCACTCCTTGACTTTTAAATGCTAAGGATGCTGATGGTGAATAAATTTTCCTAAGGGAAAAGAAATAAATCCACTCTAAAGAAATTCCATGTCTTCTTTCAAATTTATCCCTAAATCTCAGGAGATAAATAGCTAATATATTAGTCCAGCAACAGTTTGATTAAATGGAGGTTTTATCTTATTCTGTGAGATAGTAATAAGGAAGTAACAAGAAATAAGTAATAAATTTTGCTAACACATCTGGGGCTGGGTCATCACCAAAGACAGATGAATAAAAGTTACCAATTTTCCATAATGAGAGCTGTGAAACTTTGATGTGTGTGTTTGAAAATAAACGCCATCTAGAAATGAAGAAATTTCACTGACGCTAACAGGCCCAATGCAGCTGAGAGTTTAGGGGGAGACATTTTTCATTAAACTTACTAATATTTTAAAAAGTGTGTATCCACCTTCTTTTTGTCTGATTTGCATTTCTATTGAGATTCCAATATTCAGTATACTCTATGAATCTTCAACCACTTTGAGACTAGGGGAGAGAATAAATGCCAGGAATTTGAACCAAGGAAAAATTCCTTACACCAATGATCATAGAATCATTTAGGTTTGAAAAGACCTACAAGACCATTGAGTAGAACCATAAACTCAGCACTGCCAAGTCCACCACTGAACCATGTCCCTAAGTGCCACATCTACATGCCTTGACAGTTAAAGTATCTGAAGATATATTCTTATATTCCTATACTTCAAAGATTTATTGTTTTGCCATAGTTAAGAGATTTTCACAGTGACAATAACAGGCACATCACTGCTACGCTGACCATCACAGATTTGTTTCAAAGTGCAGAGGAAAAACAATTCTCACTCTTTCACAGTGGTTAAGCTTCTGTAAACTACTTTGAACTAAACTTCCAGAATGGGACTTGTCTGTCCAAATTTAGACATCAGCATCCAAAATAGCTGTCTAGACTCCTTTAAAGTCAGTCACAAAGAGTAAGCTTTCTTACAAAGAGATGGCTCTGACCCATTTACTCAACTACTCTAGGATGAGGCAACTGAAAATAGGTCTTCAAGTAAAGACTGAGTCCAATAAACATTTCTGCTTTTTTGATTATTAAGTAGCTTGGAGGTTTTAATTTTAAATTAAAATATAAATTATGTATCAAGAGAAAGTTTAATTTGTTTTTTTTATATTTAAATAAATGTATGTGATTACAATGTACATGTGTAAATGGAAGTATATGCCTAAGTGTTTATATTTCCCTCATATCTTTAAAAGGGCAGTGTAATATAGGAATTAAATTCTAAATTCTGTCATGGAACAAAGCATAGAAAATACTACTTTTTATATGAGTGTCATCAGAATAATTCACTTCTATATTATAGGCCATCTGCTTCTATTCTTTATTTTCTTTGCAGGGACTTACAAAATTCTTTAATTCTATTTCATAAGCATAAGCACCTGTACAAAACAGTAAAACACAAAAACCTGAAAATTATTAAACCAGCATATAATTTACCCAAGCTTGCATAAGTGTACCCACTTTCTTTATTAACTGCTATTTAACTACATATAAAAGCTATTCATCATAGAAGAATTTTCTCAAACTTAACATTCCAAAGTTCCTGAGAAAAAACACACTAGATTTCTAAAATGTCTTGAAAATTGAAAATGCTGATAGTGTTAGGCCAAGGAAAAGGAGTGTGCAGCTATGCCAGGGATGCTCAGAGCACATGCAGTGCTAAGATCCTTAGGCATGCACAAACTGTGAATTTCAGCATTCCTAATTGTGACAGTAAGATAATATCATATATAATGGAGGACAAAATCCTAAATTATTTAAACTTTCACATTGACATTACACTGCAAAGGACGGTTAGCTAGCCCAAGGTGGAACTCAATGCCAAATTCACTGCCTATTTGCTGGCAAGAGTTTGGTGCATTGACATTTGGTGCTGTGACATAAACACACTGGGTGTCTGAATATGGCATTTCATTAAGTTCAGTATAAAACCTCCTCTTTCTGGTTGACTTAGAACATATTCCAGATCTGAAAGAGTGGGCAGTTAGGTGAAGAGAATAAAGAAAGTGGATTTCATATAAAACACACCTTATCTTGGTTTTGCTCTGCAAATGTCACTCTGTTACTTAGATTGAAATTCTGGAACATAATAAACTGGGAAATAATAACCTCAATAAGACAAAAATACTCTTATAGTAACACCTTGCACAAACTAAAGTTATGGTCAAGAAGACCTAGAAAAGACCTAAAGAAGTTTAGGCCTGATTTGAAGTCAGCAGACTACTACAAACTGTCCCACAAAATTCTTGCAAAATTATAAATTAAAAATTTTAATTATTTTATTAATTATAAATTATAGATTCTTGTTACATTTAGACTGCTTTAGAAGGGAAAGGGTTCTCTTTTCCAAAGGCTGGGACTTTAAGAGCTAAATTCAGCTAATTCAGCTAAAACAATAGAATATTAAATGGGAATGGGAACAGCAACTTTGTTCCATGAAATTTGAATTTTATTTCCATGAATTTGACTTTTATTTTTGTTTTAGCTTTGAACCTCTAGTTCTTCCCTCAGTTAAAAGACTCTTGAAAGACTTTCACATATGCGATGTAAATGGATTCATTTGTTCAGGTAAGGGCATTTAGTGTAACTTTCGTTTTATTTTATTTAATTCTTGGGACCAAATATTTATCTCGTGCAGTTGCATAGATCTTGCTGAGTTACAGTGAACTATTCTAGAACTAACCTTGAGCCTTTTAAGAGAACAATGGATTTAATGCTTCTCTGCTAGTATCGCAACATATTTTTGGGTTGTTGCATTGTATTTGTAAGAAACAACAGCTTTCAATTATCAAAATACAGATTGCAGACTAAGAGTTTTCATTTTAAAGTGCATATATTCACACATGGTTCATGCAATCAATATTAACAATGTAATGAGCAAACTGGGTGGCCAATCCAGCTCACATTTAAAATGTTTAAAGTCTGACTTCAGCCAGTTTGTTTTCAGGACTATTCTACTATTAGACCATCACATTATGAAGCATAGTTGCATAATATATTGTACTAGATAAAAAAAAAACAAAAACAAAAACAAAAACTTTTACATCTCAGCAATACAACTGCTTTTGTTAAGATTACAGCAGCAATTTAACAAAAATATATTCATAGATCACAGGGATGGAAGAAATCTTTTATTATCCATCTACCAGTACAGGATTACTCTTATTTTATGTTAACTAACACGCAGTTAGAAGAGAACAGCATCTCACTATCTTAGGTCGTTGACAAACGATTTAGGTCATTAACAGATATTTTTAATGAGAAATTATCCAACAAACCGTGTGGGAAGATCGTGGGCATCACTCTCAATACTACAGTGAGTTCCAGATTTTGCTTTCTTTAGAATTTGCCACTTGCAAGGGTGCTTGGGGATTTTTCATGACATCTGTTTACCTGATTATAGAAATAACAACTACAATAGCTTTATAGATGCAAAGAGCTAAATAGGCTTTGGCTGAAATTTCTGTTAAATTTAGCTTTACAAGATAAATAATCTTAAACCCACTAATGTCTGAGGATTATAGTGCAAAGGACTGTGTTGAAGCTAGATAATTTCTTTTTTACAGATACTTGAGTGTATCTACACAAGCTGTCTATATTTGATACAAAGGGAATCTGCTTGACTGAAATAATCATCCTGTTGGAGCTCTCTCTTTGAGTGTTTTAAAGTCCTAACAATGAAAGGTCTCATCAGCTATTTGTGTTTACACTATTGCTTAGGAATGCTTTGATGGTGCTTTAGAACTGACAAAACCTTTTGAAGATGGATTCTCATGTTCAAAGAAAAAGTGACAAGATCATGTTCAGGTTGAAGCAATTTCTTCACTATTCCATAGTGCTTTTTTTTTTTTTTCCCTTTTAAAATGAGCCTTAGAACTTCAGAGATACCAGGGTAACTGCTCTGTGGCAATGCCACTCATAATCCAGAATTCTTATTAGACTGAATTGCTACAGTCTCCATCCTGCTATAGTATCTGACCATTGATGATTTATATATGTGTGTGTGTGTGTATATGTGTGTGTATATATGTGTGTATATATATATATATATATACATACACACGCACACATATATAAATTTAAAAAATATTTTGCTGTGGAATTTCCCAAGCAACTCAGAATCTATACTGGATAACCGGGTATGTGATCCACGAAACAATAAGGACCTGGTAGGAAATTGGTCAGAATACTCATGAATTCTACTCTAAGAAAATTTGAATGGATGATACAAACAGCTGAATCCTAGAATGTTTATGCTCACAGCTACTCCATTTATTTTTTTTTCTTACATTTTTTTAAATAAAACTAAGTTCTTGAACATCTAAAAATAGGTTATGAAACAGTCTCTATACATGGATAGAAATGTTTCATTGCTGTGGTATATAAGGCTGGCTAAAGAACTGTTGCAACTTCTCTATAATAGCAGTAAATAAAGTTTGGAAAAACTGGGGAGTCCCTGATAAATATGCATATAAAAGACTTTTCCAGTGAACCTGAGGTGGACTTTGAAACGAAAATGGAAAGTAAATCATTAGCAAGTTAAAATCTCAGGACCTGCACTTCTAAATACTGCCATAAAGTAGAGATTGAAATATGATGTCAAACCATGAGAGATATCAGTGCAGAAACAGGTGCTGATCTACATTCATATTCTATCCTCAAATCATTTAAATGAACATAGATGAGGTAAGAATATAGAAAATATCAGCAAAGTCTTCAATATGCTAAGGAGTAATGAAAAAACTGAATTACCATATGAATATGAGAGAAGAAAGAAAAAAAAGAAACAAAAGAAGGATTAAAAAAAAGCAAGCTGAAATTTCTGTTCTGGAGAAAGATACAGATTCAGTTTACCAAATTACAATACAGATAAAATAAAATTAAAAAGAAAAAAATAGGAAGACAGGAAAAAATGAAGAAGGAAAATACAATCAACAAACCAGATGAGGTCATACAAATTCATTTCACTTGAAAATTTAGAATTCCTTAGATAGGAAGAATCACAAATCCTCTTGCTAGCACCAGGAATGTCAAAGCCCTGGATCTAATGCAGCACCCAAGCTAAGGGCAGGAGGCCCCCAAAATGCATTCTCACAGCCTTTCTCCCAGCAGTCAGGTTTGAGACCATACAGTTCTGCCATATCAAAGCCAATCTCAAACACAGACAGTTAAATCCCCAGGAGGAGGAAGGAAAGGGGTTGCAGAGCTTTTGCACCTTACTCAGGATCCTGAATATCAAATATTAAGCCAAATATAAAGCCAGAAACAGTGTTAAATTAATTAAAACTTCCACAGTGTTTTGAATGAAGTATCGTTAAAGACATTTAAGGGTATCTTCTAATCCTTGCTATGTGTTTTATTTTTTGGCTGGATTTTTTGAAACATAATTGAAAATAAAACAAGAGAAAATAGATAATGGACATTGAATCAATACTTATAGTCCAGTCTGTATCGAAAAACACAGAACAAAAATTAGCAAAATAAATCAAAAGGAAATACTGAAGACAGGCTGCTTTCAAGAGCTGTAGGAAGAAGGATAACAGGGTACAAGTAGCTAGTCAAACAGCAGACTGCAAACTTGTGCTTCTTGGCTTAAAAGCATGCATGCATGGCTACAGTAAGAGAAAGTGGCAGCTGTGCATGGCTATCTTCCTACTCTTTCATTGCTACCGGGAAAATAAAATTGAGAGGACAAGACATCATACACGAAAAGCAAGATAAAAACCTTTGGCTTTAAACAACTTTGAAGCAAACACTAATTAAGTTCAATGAATGTCTACTACCATTCTGAGTGTGGGTGGCTGGCCTAAGATGTGGGGTTTTGCCCTCCAGTCCTCTGAGAAGAAATTAGTACATGACCCACATTCTTTCAAAGTCTGATAGATTCTGAATTAATCCTTGACATATTTACCAAAATTCTTAAACTCTTCAAATTTTTAACTTCCACAGGCATATTCCACCTGTAGGTGAGAATCAGTTTTTGTAAAAATAAATTTCATAGAGTCTTTAGTATGGCTAGAGTAAAATAGTTGATTAAACTTCCCAATTCAAAAAAAAAAAAAAAA
>VXAX01005152.1:813245-1203336 GCA_013399835.1 Leptocoma aspasia
AGAGAAAAAAAAGAAAACCTGAAACAGAAGCAGTGTGCATATTTGGTGCAAAGTATTCTCTTTTCATAATGGACTCCAGCTGTGATTCTATATAAACTAGGAAGATGGGCACTTATGGTGAAAAAACCCTAGTTTAAGAGCACTGTATGCATAGGTCAGTGTGGGTGTGCTATTCAGTGTTCAATCTAAAAAGGATACAGAAGCCACAGTGGAAAACCTGACACTAGCTGGACAGTGTTCAATATATTATATTGTGAAGAGATAGGCATGGTAATTATGTAAGTTCAATTGATAAATAATTAAAATTACTAGAAAAGAACAAGTAGTAGGTCCCTTTGGATTTCCATGTAAAAGGAAAGCTTTTAAGAAGTACACTGGGTTCATTACACAAAAGAAAGCAAGAGTGTGAGAGTCATACACACAGCGACAAGATATTAATTCTGAAATGATAATTACATTCAAAGTCAGTAGATCAAAACTGAACTGTGTAAACAAATGTGGTATGGTTCCCCTCTTTATAATAGCTTTGTTGAGATTAGTTATTGGCAAAATTCAAAGGTTTAAAAGTTCACCAGTGATACACGTTCTACATTTTAAATTTGTGCTTGAATATTAGTTTACAGCTTCAGTACCAAGATAAGGTGAATATTCTAGAAAATTATTATGCTTTATTTCCTGGTCTCCCACACAAGAGAAGAGCCAAAGTTACATTAATATTTTAGATCATCATATGCCAACTGGTCACTCTTTAAAGAAGCCTGTTCTCCTTTTCTTTATTTAATCTTCATATGGCTCTCACCCAGCTTCTTCTGGCTATTGTTGCCATCAACAAAAAGAATCCATTTCATTAATTTTTTCCACCTTCTTGTCTTTCACAAGGTTAAGAAGAATATTTGAGATTCTTTTTGAAAAGCGGTTGGACAAAAACAAGCTTCAGCTCTCTGACCCATAGAACATTTTGGTAGTCAAGGAAATGAAGATTTTTTTGCCAATTACAGAAGAAAGATTCTTTTACAACTGACCAGAAAAATAGTGAAATCATATTGCGGTTTTGTTCTAAAAAGGATCAAGTACCAAGGAAGTCTCAAACTAAAGTCATATTCACCCACGGTCATTAGTTAAATTGCAGCTTAATTCTACAACTTAAAAACAACTGATACTGTTGGATCTATTGGATCCACACCTAAATTCTATTTTCAAGTTGTTGCCATAATTACTGAAGAAAATATGATAACCAGAATTTTTGGCTCATTAAGTTTACATCAACATTTTATGATGAAATGCTGCAAGACACTTTTCAGAGGTCTGAGGGGAGGGGGCCCTCCAAGAGTAGCTCATAGACACTCTAGTCACTCTACTAGAAGGTAGAAGAGGAAATCAAAATAACGTGTCTGGATTACCTCTCAATGCCATTCTCAGCAGGACTTTCAAAAGACACATTAGAATTATTCTTCTCCTCATTGGCATCAATATCTCCAGAGCAGGACATATGACAGAGTTATGCCCAGCCTTCCTACATTTCAAGAGCAAATGTATCCCAGTAGCCACAAATGAACCATCCCTGGACTGACAGTGATGGGGAAAAAGCCATTGAGATGCAGAACTGTGTACCAATTTCTAGCAAATATTGAGGCTTTAGTTAAAATTTAAGTAACAGATGACCTGAATTTAAATCTTTACAACACGATCCCGAACTTTGTCGATTTTGCTTTGCGCTCTATAGTCAAAAAATATTCCTCTGTCTAAGGCAGTAGAAGACACTTATGGTGAAAAAAAAAAAAGACAAAGTGAATGTTTTAAGGTATGGTTGACATTGTATGAGTGGCAAAATTTTTGGTGTTTGAGGCCAATAAAAACATTCAAGTTACGTCTGCTTGACTGGCAAAAACTATACTGAAGTAGAAAACAAATGATAGGAGCTGGGTATTTCACTTCTGAAAATCAACCCTCTTCCAGGCATACACATATTCCATTTTCTCACTGATTCACCAGTACCTTCCAGCAGCAAATGGCAGAATATATCACATACAAAAGAACTCTACACTCCTGCTATTTCTTTAAAGAAAAGCCTGCATAAATATTTCGCTATTGTAAATTCAACAGTTATCAAGACAGCAGCAGATGTAGATTTATCCCAGAGGATTTTATGTGTTTTGCAGCAGCATGTCTCATAAAAACTGCAATAAATATGATAATTTTTAATGTCTTTATGCTTTAGTTTCATATTTTGTCAACTTATAAAACAAAGATTAAATGTATATGGATATTATACTCTCAGATATTGCTTTCAGAAGTTTCATAATAATAAGAATATCAAGATTAATATTTCAATAAAGAGTGAACAATTATCTTTCATTTGATATTTGGAATGGCTAAGTCTTTGGCCACTAGATTCTACTATGGAGGAACATTAGTGGAATTACCTTCACTTTAATCTTTTGGCAGTAGTCATTCCGGATTTTCTATAGATAAGTTTACATAAAGACATTGGGCATTCATGTTTCCTGTTAAAAAATCCTGATTCAGAGGCAGAGGGCTAAAGTGACACACTCTTTAGCAGGGGTGGAAGGGTGATGAGTAGAGGTATTCTATTTTTCTTTCTAATTACCAGCTATTTAAGAGGATGAAGAGAACTTTGATCTTTCAGGTGAACTGAAATGCAAAGTGTAAGAGGCATGTAATTAATATAGTCTCCAAAAAATTTCAAACAGGTTGCAGGGAATAATTGAAGTTATTTTCACAAATGTTATCTGTGAAGGCTAGATTTTGCTTTTAGGATGTCCACGTTTTAAAACAAAGCAGACTAAGTCTAATTTGCATGTTGATAATGTATCACATTAAAAATAAATCTGCACCACACTGTATGCTTGTATTTCTTGTGCCTTGATAAAAATAATCACCTGTAATAAAATCAAAGAACAGGGCCTTCATATTGGTGTTTTTGTAGAAGGAACACACATGGTGCCAAGTTCAGAAGTCACTATATATGGTTGCATAAGAGTTCCAGGATTGTTTTGTTGGGAAAGCACCTGTATGTTGTTCCTACCAAGATTAGTGGCAGCTACTGTGCCCTCAGGTGAGTCATAGCCAGCTTGGATGTGTTTGTCCATCTTGCTTTCCTCTCTGCCAGTTCAATCAGCAGTTTGCAATCAAATCTTTATTTTGGATAATAAATCACTGACAAGCAAATGCTAAGAAAATATCCTCCAGGATTTCTCACAGCCTCCAGATGCTGGCCCAGTGATGTAATCAGTACATACCTCTGCCAGTGCTTAATCATTCATAAAACCATTACAGACTCGGGGATGCTGCTGGACCATATGGTCCAATATGGGTTCTTCATATTATGTAATTTTTTTAAAAATTAAATTCCCATTGTGTTCTCCAGGACTACAATTGTCTTGCCTTTGGAGCACCTGTTCTACCAGCTGTGCTTCAGAAGAGTTTACCTTACAATGTAAGAATGTCCACAAAGGTAAAAATAACCCTGTTCCAGAAATAGAGAACGTTATTGCATATTCCAGCTCTCTGGCCAGTGTAGGAGATGTATTCTTAGTGTTAGTTTACATATATATGGCAATATCTATACCTTTGTGAGAGAGTGAAACCCTACTATGAGGAGTATACTCCAATTTATAGCTAATGCCTGCTTTTGAGGTGAAAACTTCAGGATAAGCAAATGCCATGTATTGACTTTGTCCATTCCCTCGTTCAAGAAACAAATTTTCAGAGCACCTCCAGCCCGAGGAAGTTGTTGTTTTCTATCCAGAAAAGAGAAGATTGCATGGAGATCTCACATCAACCTTTCAGTACCCAAGGGGGTCCTACTGAAAAGCCAGAGAGGGGCTCTGCATCAGGAACTGCAGTGATAACAGAAGGAGTAATAGGTACAAGTTGAAAGGGGGAAATTTAGGTTCTTCAGCTGAATTCAACAAGACACAGAAAATGTACTATTTCATTTTTTAGTTGATTCCAGTGACTACAACCCCTTTGTAAAAGAAAATGTTTAACTAGTTTTCTATTTTGTTTTCTTTCAAGTTTCAGCTTTTCTCCTAGATTAGAGACCTCACTGTTTCTAGTTTTTAATAGACTGCATATTTGTATACAAATATTTGACATAACTGCATTTTCACAAGCAGTTTATATTGAAACTTTTTATTCACTACAAATCCTAAGTACTTTCACAGTCACAATTTGCAGTTCCACTGGTAAAAACTGAATCCATTTTTTCTAGATGTGAATGTAAAGCAGTTGGCTAGTTAATCATATTTTGTCTTAACATGTCAGCTGTATTCAACTTTTAAAATTATCATTCAATGTTTACTCATTCCTCAGCATCATTTTCTATTATGCCAATTTTCCTCATCTGAAATTGTTGCTGATTGTGCTCATCCCTGTGAGAATTAGCTGATTCTCTTGGGAAAGATCATTGTTCATACAGATATACAGGAATTTAACAGGGATATTGGACTTAAAGAGAGAAACAAGTGTGCTTTCTGGACATATTAGATGGTATAACCCCAAATTATCCATATTAAAATATGTGCATTTTCCTCACTTCCTCATTTATTTACCATTTTGTAATAAAGGGATTAAGACGTGCTGAGATTCTGAGGTATATGCAGCAACATATTATTGATATACTGTATTTTTAAAAATGGCCCTAATACTATCTGAAAGATTTTATCTCTGCAATCTTCTCTGTGAGACAATTATAGCAGTATCACTAAGCTGACAAACAATATGTTCCATTTCACCAGGGAATGTGTAGAAATATATTTAGACTAGAGGGTTTTGGTACTTTATCTACCAGTAGTACAGGTAAAGCAAAACTTTTGCCTAGATGGATGCTCACATGGCTGGATAAGTGAATAAATACATGGATAGATAGAAGAAAAGACTTGCTAAAAGTGATGCCCATTTCTCTGTTGACTTTACCAGCTGCAATGAGGGGTCTCTCACAAATGAATGCATGGACAATATTCTCCCAAGCAGGGAGAATATCTGTACCAAGAGTGTGACAAGACACAGGCTTCTCAGGATTATATCAGTTCAGTTCTTCATACACAACTTTTGAAAGACACTACATTGTCTCTTCCATACCTCTGGTAGAACTGAACTTTGAATCATTCAACAATTCACTCCGTGCAGGGATACTATGAATAGCTCCACCAATAATGACAGAAAATCTGCAAAGCTAGCATGGGTTTTGACAGGTTTATGCTGATAGACTTTTTTTTTTTTAATGGATAGCCTTAGTGCAGAATAAAGTCTAGAAGTGTGGGATAGAGGTACTGTTCCAGAAAGACAAGCATGGCAATGACCATGACTTGCAGCATACTGTCTGTCTGCTGAACAGATAAGAATGAAAGGTCAGCTGTATTGAGCCAAGCACATGGTTTAAAGCACACCTGAGTACAATTTAACCACCAGCTCTTCTGAACTTTTAGCCAAAAAAAGATAGAAATGAAGAAATAAATCTTTCTTAAGAAAGATATCATGGCTACAGTCAGGAAAAAAGTGTAAGACGGCTGAAGCAAAAAGTGACCAGCTCATACCATGAGTGGTGCAGCAAATATTTTTACCATGCACAGCATTGCACACCTCTATATAGCCACTGAATTTGACTCACAACTAGATAGGCGGATGTTTAAACAGCTCACAATGAGAATAGTGATCAAAAAAACTTCCACTGACTGCACTAAATCACCATGAATCACACTGGGGAGAATGTGTTTACCTAATTATATGTATACATACAGTTCACTTGCCAGATAATGCAGACTTTCAGAGGGAGCCATATGAGGCATGTGTTAACATTTACTAGAGATGAGGCAATCTAAATTCTTGGTCCTTTACTAATCATTCAACTCCACTTGAAAAAATAAAAAGTAACAGCTTCACTTGAACACTAATGTTACATGCTGGGAAGTGCTTTATTGCAGCTTGTAAAATTACCTTTGAGAGAGCAGAGTCTAAACGCAGACAATAACAGAGCCATGGATTTAAAGCATGCTTTTGTTTTGGAAAGTAGCTCTAAAAATGGCATCTCGCAGAGGTTCTCTGTTCGTTACCCCTACCACTCCAATTTAGCTCTGCTTAAGTGTCAAGTAAAAAGATGTTTTCCTCACAGTTACAGGCTGTGTGAACTCACCCTCATGACTGCCTTGACAACAAGTCAACCTGTGTTGCTTCCTGCTAACATATCAGTGCCAGTTCCACTGACCCAGTGGGAAAGCTGAATTACATATAACTGTAAATAGGCATAGAGATTTTTGAAGCATCTTTGGTTTTAACTCTGTCACTGGCCTGTGTCCAAAATCAATCTGGAGCATATATAAGAGAAGAAGGGAAGTGACAGAGAAGAGGCTGTCATCACCAGTCAGCACAAAGGAAAGTCATGAGAAGTGCAGTGAAAGATGCTAAAGTGGAGAAGGGATGAGGCAAGTCCAGATCTGAGCATGTCAGGCTTCAGTATGTCATGCTGAAGCTGAAGTCACAAGATAGCTGCTGGATGGGTAAATACATGCTGAGGAATACACACCAAAACCCCAAAGGAAACAGTAGAAGAGGAGAGGCTAGATATCGTGGCAGCTGTTAAAGAGCTGCCCTCAACAGCTGAATGAGATATGACATTGTTTGCCTCTTGGGGCCCACTACACAGGGAGATACCAGAAGATAGGGTGATAGATATGGATGCTAATCTGCAGTGTAAGAGAGGTGTTTGTGTGATCACAAATAACTAGAGATTACCATCAGTCATTTGGATATCACCATACCTTGTTTCATTTACACTTACCGTGACATGACAGTCTTTACTAGATTACAAGAGATGCAAAAGAAAAGAAAATCAAGAAATCTTATGTTCATTTCCAGGAGCATCCCACAGACTAGCCAGAGATTGGTAGTTAGTCATTTAAGTTATCTAAAACAGGGTACATCATCTGAGCAATTCCAACATTCCTGCATTTGACTAAAAGAAAGTCTAGCATGATTAGCCCAAATGTGTATATTTATATTGTAGAAGCATATGTAATATTGCTCTTACTGTATGATATGCCGAGGCTGAAAATTCCACTGCAAATCTCTGAGTCACCTTCCATTTAGTCTGTTGAGCTATTCCTACAGGACTAATATACACAGTGTCTGGGCCCATAAAATGGCATGAGGACAACTGGCCCAGAACAGCCTATATCCATATAATTAAATTGCCTTAACTTCAGAATAGGATTGTCCATCCAAGTAGTTTTTCACAAGTGCTAACTTCTAGATCAGTCCTAGGAATTGTTTGGATGAACACTAGCTGACCCAGGCCAAGTGCAAACCAAGGAGCTTGATAAAAATTTAACACTATGGGCAATAACATCATAGAGTGTTCAGTTCTATTCCCCATCACTGTTTATTAGCATAGAGATATAACGAGAGATGTACTCTTGCAGTCTGAAACCCAGGCCAGTCATTTCCAAGCTGTGGGTTCTGAGATCCAGTGTCTCTTTTTCCTCTCAGCTCTACCCTCACTCCCATTTTCCCCTTGTCCCCCCAAGACAAAAGTGTGGCAATGCACTTGAAGCAGAATTGTACTTGGCTCTTCATAATATTTGAATGGATCACTCTTAAGGCTCATTTACTTTAAGTACAGCATGACCAGCTGGGTTTGTTGCAAACTGTGCTTGAATTCCTTGCCAAGTGCATTTACCCTTGGAAAACACCTCACCTTCAGTCTTGCCAGTACTCACCTGTAAGTTCATGTGTTGAAAATGACTATTAAAGCACTAAAAAAGGTCTCTTCACACATTTAGGTGTTGGCAGGTAGCTTAAAATTAGCAAAAAAAAAATGCTTACCTGTACCTGGGCAAAAGACAAGGAACACCACTTTTCTGAGCAGCAGGAAAGGCGCGTATCTTAGTCCCCTTCACAGATTTCTGAACTCAGCAGTTTAAAGGGAGTGAAGCTGAAGATCACAGAGGAAGGCTGAGGACACCAGCAGTATTTAGACAGGTATTGTTTAAATGTTTGATTATGTTCAAAGATAGGGCTTTCTTCAATTGCAAGCTGTTTAAGAAGTCTTCTGCATAATTTTTCAGTCTTCATCCTTCCCTAGATTTCACAACGGTCACATGTGAAAAGAAAAAATCAACCAAGTAAGCAAAAAAGTCTGGCACAATTACAAACACACACACTCCAAAACTCTTTAAAACAAGCAGACAAACAAACAAACAAAGGTAAGAGAAAAAAAAATCCAAAATCAAATCTATTCATTCTCAACACTTCTAGAAGACACAGGACTCTTATCTACTCTTTTGCAAGTCACATTTTTTGAAAAGATATTTCTTATATTTTCATTTCTCATTTTAAATCATGAACAAAACCACTGATGTTATAAGGAATTATTTCTGCATTTCTGATTTTCATGGGGTTTGCTTAATAATCAAATTAACAGAACAATTTTTGAGGCAAGTGGCAAAAAAAAATGTAAAACATGTTGTTCTCTAGTTTTTCTTTTTTTTTTTTTTCTGTTTAAATCAAGTGATAAGTGAGTCCTGATAAACTGAACAACTTCACTTAGAAGCATGCACAGTGAAATGCTAAAAGCTTTTAATTAGACACTTGCTCAGTAGGGGTGGAAGTGCAATTTAAAAGACTCAGAGCAAAAGCTGGATTTTTAGTTTTATATTTTCTCATAACCAAGCTACAATTAGACTAAATTAGTTAACAGCTTATTCGTTAGCCTTCAATAGAAATTCGGATGCACACTGACTCCAGGTTATTGTTCGCAGAAAAGTATATACCTAACTCAAAATAGTCATGCATAACAGTTCAAACAATAGATGTAGAGGTTACTTGTAGAGCTTGTGTTGGGAAGTCAAGATTTTTTAAATTCAAGCCATCAAGTCAGAAAATAAATTAATTTATTTATTCTTAAAGACATTACACTAATAACTCTACATTTCCTAGACTTGTAATAGAGAACCACTTACTTTCTGTTAAATGAATACCAGTGATAGTAAACCTAAGCATGCAATATTTCCATTATTTCAGTGTTCTTTTTATGTTGTTATTTACACATAAAAGAGCACCTTTTTGGATAACAAAAAATAACAGCAAGAAAGAACAAAAATAATAACTTGTCAGAGATCATCAAGTGTGATCCCCCTTTGCAGCAGAACACAATAAAATTCCCAATCTTGGCAAATGTAAGACAAAGGTAACATGGTATCATACTTATTTGCAACCTAGAGAAGAAAATCTTGGTTTCACCCAAGTCAGAGGCAAAGCTCCTTTTGACTTTAATCAAGCCAGCATTATAGCCTCAGTAAATGAGGAATAAATGTTAGCTCCTGGGATGTATCACTCACATGTTCCATTTGTTTGTTTCAGACTTCCCCAGGCATGAAAAAAAGAAGTCCATTACTACTGTGCTGCATATCAGACCTCAAAACCAAAGAAAACCACTGATCAGGCATCACTCTGGCCTGCCAGTACTGCTAGCAAAAGGTATCTTGTTCCTATTGCAATTGGCAAATGGCAGGTATGGGTAAGATAAGCAATGTCTCCTTTGATAAAAACAAATCATAGGGGAAAAAAAGTACTGCGAAGATATTATGGAGAAAAAAATTTTGGGATGCAAACCCAAGCTCTGAAGTTCAGCTATTTATACTGGTAATAGCTCAGAGGAAAGCTAAGAAGCTCTTTCCTTAAATCTTATTCAGACAAAACAATTCAGAGGACTGTGGGAAGGACAGAAAGATCTGGTCTTTTTATCTTCTGATAGTGCTAAGGTTTATCCTTTCTTTTTATGTGGTTTCTGTCTTAAATTTGAATGGTAGAAGATTTTTTTTTTTTAAACATAAGTCTAAGACATAATAAGCATTTCAGAAATTACACTGCAATTTCAAAGTACACAAATGGATTTAAGTAATGAATCTTGAGGACTATGAGTCATGCCATGCTACCTTGTTATTTACACTGATGTACTAACTTGTAAAAAAGAACATATATTTTGTTTAAAAATGTGACAAGTTGAATTATCTTTTAGTCATCCTAGAAGTGTCTCAAATGGCAATCTTATTCAGGAAAGCATGCCATGTGACATGGAATATATAAAATAAGGAATTAACAGCTCTTATTAGTTTAATTGCCAGTAGAACAAATTAAGATAATTGATCTCAAAGTATCCATACAGTCCAAAAGCTATCATTCTCCTGTGGCTAGGCACCAAACTCCAAGAGAGTTCCATGCCAGTATAGATATAAGTTATATAAGTTTTGAGCCTGATCCAATAAGCACAATAACAGCAGAGAAAAAGGGCAATGCATCGTCCTTCGACAGGGTCAGTGTCACACACCTAGCAAATTACAATGCCTATCAAATTGTAATGAGTTTCCCCAAATGTTCAAGTGATATCTCTTCTTGGTAAACTAAAAGTCTAACTCTAAACATTTTCTAAGTGGCTTATTAAGGAACTGCTACCTCCCTTATCCTCTCCACAATGCAGCAAGTAGGGTATTTTTATTTCCACAAACATGGATTCAGATTAAAAAATGAACACCTTTCTGCTACACTTGCATCATGTTTATGATAATTTTCTGCACAGATTCAAGCAATTGAATTTCACTTGCATAAGTGCCAGCAGGATCTAATCAATTCCCATTAAAGTCAGGGATAGACTTTCAGCTGCTGGCCCCACATCAATCTAACGTTCAAGTACTCGCACTAAAAGTGATATAGTTATCTGGAAAAGGAGAGCTGTTGAGCTAACGAAGGAAATAAGATTCTTCTGAAACTTTTAAGAGCTATTTTGAGGAAATGAAAATTCCACACAGGTAGATAAAAAAACCCTGGTTTTCAGTTCTGTCTACAATTGTGCCTCTCAGAGTGTTGATGACATAAAGTTCCTTATATCAAGGATGAATTGCCAGTTTCTACATCAGGTGTAGCAGTTTATCTCAGTTCTGAGAAAATGTTTCCAAATGCCTTATGAGAGACAGGGGTCAAGCTTGACATTTCATAACTGGAACAGAACACTTAGTTGATTTAAACTAAAGGGAAACTCTGTGAAATGGCAACAATTCCATACAAAACCTGACACTGTACATAATGCCCAGCAGAGTTGAGAAACATATCTTGAAAGACTTGCCCAAAACAAGTGGTGGATAAATTCCTTCCTATTCTGGGTGAGAATCTCAGTGAAAAAGAGAGATTTTTGATCTGTTTTCTGAGAATATTTACATTGGGGGGATATATCAATACTATTCTCTTAGTCTATGCAGAGAAATTGCCTCTATTGTCTTGATTCTATGATCAGAAATGAAATCCTGAAATTTACTAAAGTTTATGATCTTGTTACCACTTATTGACATCTGGGAGTGTTGCTGGCATTAGATCTGTTTACCACTATATAGTCACATAAATGAAGTTCAGGAGAATCTTGTACTACAAAATAGAGAAAGTCTGAAATATTAGTTTACAGATATTGTTATTTTTTCTATTGAGAGACTAATATTGTCTCCACTTTTTATCAGTCAACAGATATTAATCTGAAAGGTTGATCTATTTTTTATTATTTTTTATTTCTTTCAAAAACAATTGCTCAGTGGGTAGAATTAAAGGAAAAAAGGGAGCCAGACATGGTAGAGTAGGCTGACTGGCAGAATAGGCAAGTAGAACCCTAAATTCTATTAAGATTATTAGGGGTTTTCCTGGGGACACTGGACTCCCTATCATACTGCAGAGAGGTATGCATGTCAAAAATGATCTTACTTGAATTTATAACACTGATAACCTGTAGCATGCCTGTGACTAATTTTGACCTGATTTTATTTGGCAATATCTTAGTCCTTTCAACTTATCATTGTTCATGACCCAGACTGTCTTCTGTTCTTTTAACACTCTCAATAGACCATGTATACGTACTATTTTTCTAAAAAGATATGGCTTTTTTCAGAAAAAAATGCAACTGCCATGCAATTTGATATAATACAGAATTACTGTGTTCTGCAACCCTTATCCCAAGAAAGTTCTGTAGAATGGTAAGGAAAGATAGATTTCATCCTTTGCTACATTCTTTAAATGTATAGCCAAAGTAATAACATGAGTAAAAAGCCAGCAGCTGGGTTCTCTTCTCAGTTTTTATTGCACTATATGTGCACTTATTTAAATGAGATTGGTTGGTTTATGAAGTGAATAAACCAGAATTAAATCAAAGTTCCAAGAATATTGGGATGTCTTATGAAAGACAAAAACTAAAGCTAAATGCCAGCTTCTGGTTAGTATAAAGCAAACTTTACATATATTCAACTTAACTATTTCTACAAGACAGTAAGGTACAGAGAGAGGAACAGGGGACCTCATGAACGAATGTCAATAAAAACATGAAACTTGATGATGAGAGAAACCACCATCTATATGCAAATTAACTACAGTTTAAAAACCTCTTTTTTCTTTTAATAGATAACTTGTCTCTACAATAAAAAGATGATCAAGTTCTGAGGAGAGTCATAAGAAAACAAAAACACTCAACTAATACAAATTATGAAATTTTTGCATTGTCAATGTTTCCACAATCTTGCAAATAAAAAAAAACCTAAAAAACCCCTTAAATCAAACAAATGAAAGTATCTACAAATTTATAGATAGTTTTTCTATATCCTGTAAAATTAAAATACGTGAAAGTGTAATTATAACATTAATGCTAGTCCCTTAAAAAGAAATACCAGGCACTTGCACAACAGTGAATTACCAGACTAATTAGTCACTAATATCTGGGCATTAACTCCTCAGACCCCAACAGTTCAGTGATCCTCTTTTGGACAGAAAGGCAAAATATAGTGGGTGGAAAGACAGTTGCCTATGGAACTTATTTTTCAAAGGTGACAGAAAGAGATGGGAGAATAAAGAAGAGCAGTGAGAGATGGGAATAGAGCTGTTTTTCAATAAATTTATTATGCAATCATTCCACCATTTGATATAAAGTAGCATATGGCATGAAAGCATGTGCTGCAGATGGAGTCCACAGTGACACAGACATCTGGCACACAGGTATTTGATTCTGTGTATGCCAGCAGGCAGGGGCTTTCCAGAGCTTATTCACCCACTAATTTTTCACAGCAATATCAGTGTTTTGTCCACACTTTTCTTTTACATGCTACTACAACATACTTTTTACACTACTTTACGTAGACATCTTGTGGTGAGTCGGCCCCACGTGGCAGCTAAATTCTCGCCCAGCTGCTTGCTCTCTCCCCTGCTTCCTACCCAGTGGGACAGGGTATGGTAAAGAAAGAGTAAGAATCAGAGAACTCATGGGCTGAACTAAGGGCAAGCAGATTGCTTGCTTACCAAGCACCATTACAGGAAAAACAGATTGGTTGGGAGGAAAATTAACTTAATTTACTGCCAATTAAGGTATATATGTATAAATATAATTACTGTTTCAGATATTGAAAAAAAGAAAAGAGCAACAAACATTTACACACTTAGGGAAAACACCTTTCCTCTCCCTCTTTCAAGATCAACTTCACTCCTCCCCTATGTTATTGCTGGATTTTACACTCAGCCCCCGCTGTGAGGCAAAGCATGTTCAGGGGTGTTGTGGTGGTGGTGGTGTGATTCCCCTCCACACACTTTGTCTCATCTTCTTTCCTCTCCTCTTATTCTCTTCTCTTCCAGCCTTGGTGTTCCCTTTGCTGTTTCTCACTCCTTCTCCCTCCTCTCTCTCTCTGCCTGTGGGTGTTTGTCTTTTCCCCTGCACTTTCTTACACTCCCAGAGGTGCCACCTTTTTGGGTGACAGGCTCAGCTGTGTCCTGTGGTGGATCCATTTGAGCCAGCTGGAAGCAGCTTTGTCTTGCATGAGGCTGCCCCGTGCCTTTTCCCACAAAAGCCAGCCCTGCAGTCCCCCTGCTGCCAGCACCTTGAAACCTGAACAGAATGCACTTCTGTACTCTGTAAAATGGGAGATATGCTGTGAAGTTTGTTTTGGTCTGTTTGAACAACGGGATTGCCTTTTTCTGAAGGACAATTATGTTGAATACTTCAGTAGGAAAACAATTTGCTATGGTTTGTATTTAAGAAAAATCAAGATTAAACATATTTTTAATTTAAGTTGGAAACAGCTATGATTTCTGTGGCTTAATTTCTCAGTTTTGGATCATGCCATAGGGAAAATTCTACCATTCTCAATTATTATCTCCATAGCTATTGCATTATTTTACATATTATAGTACTATACCCAAAAAACAAAATTCTCTGCCATGGTCTTCACTAAAAAGCTCTCAGGAATATGTATACATATAGGATATATTATCTCAAGTTACAAATTGCTCACTATCTCCATGGAAAGCAGGGATGCAGAGCCCTATATTGGTTTGAATGTTGTTGACATGAGGCATTGTTTGCCATATATCTGTGATATCTGATGGAGCTGTTATGAAACACTGAAGTCTGGTCTTTATTCCTCATCTCCATAAATGTAGCGGGAAGCACAGATCCGGCTGGGTGACCTAAGATGACAGAAAGCACTACCCAGTATACTGGCTTTAGCCTGGACAGCATTAGATTTCTTCACAGCAGCCAGTATGGGATCATATTTTGAATTTGTGCTGGAAACACTGTAGATAACACAGGGATGTTTTTGTTATAGCTGAGCAGTGCTTGCACAGAGTGAAAGCCTTTGCTCCCTCTCACCCCACCCCACCAGTGAGCGCACAGACAGGACAGCTGACCCCAGCTGACCAAAGTGATGTTCCAGCCCACGTGGCATCATGCTCAGCAGTCAAATCTGGAGTAGGAGGGAAGAAAGGAGAAGGTTCAGAGTTCAGGTGTTTCTTCCCAAATAACTGTTACTTGTGACGGAACCCTGCTTTCCTGGGGATGGCTGAACACCCGACAGCCCATAGCAAGTGGTGAATGAATCCTGAGCTGTACTTTGGTTGTGGGTGCAGACTTTTCTTCATGTATTAATCTGTCTTTATCTCAACCCACAGGTTTTCTCACTTCTATTCTTCCAATTCCTACCCCTATCACAATGTGGGAGGAGTGAGCAAGCAGTATGTGGGACTCAGCTTCCAGCCATGCTTAAACCACAACATCCAGTGGAAAAATTAGGGAGAATTAAGGACTAAAGAGAAAAACAGTGATGTTTTCTTTTGGATAAAACATCTACAGAGAAGTTATAATATCTGAAAAGACATTTGACTTTGCCCAGAGCATACTGCCTGCATGGCCCAGGATTGCCTTTTGCCAATCCGTTCATCATCCATAAACTGATTGTATTTATCCTTGGGCTTGGCTGTAAGGTTGTGGTTCTATCTTGTGAAGATGCCATCTGCTTTTTACTGGCACTGGAGTCAGTGGTCTGGCACCCTCACATAGATGGTGTTTTCAGAAAAGAGAGCAGAGTGCTCAGTCCCAGAGTGCAAGGCTTGGGACAGACAGGGATCTGTCCATGCAGGCAGGTATCTGCCCTGTCTCCAGGAGTCTGGTTTACCTGTCATCTCACATAATATTGAGGGTTTCTCTTCTGGAGCATCTTCTGAATCAGTAACATTTCAGCAGCATTTCTTTTCACAGCTGTATTTCAAGAGACAGAAAGGCACTTTTTTGTGGATTATGTCCTTGATTTGCAAAGCAAGATGTCAGCTCTAATGTGAGGACAGTTTTATCAGGAAGATCAAAGACAATCTGTCAGGCATGTGAAAAAATAGTTTAAGACACATTTTTCTTTGGACAATATATTTTTTACTACTTCTTTAAGTACAATCAATATTGTATTGACAATTCTCAGTATGATAAGCCAAACTTTATGATTTTTTTGTCAGCATTGTAAGTCATTGTTTACAGTAGTTTAGCTGCTGATAGATTTTCTCAGATGAACCAGTTTGAATTAATATGTCTTATATGATGTGACTCTTTTGAATATCATATTTTGTAACAAGACAAATGTGGATTTGATAACCTTTCTTGCAGCATTAAACTTGTATTTGTTGCAGCAAGATGATTCAGGAGTTACCCCTCACAATTTATTCAGATCTTGCTCTCTGACTAACATATGCATCACAAGCACACACAGAAGAAAAGGAATAACTGAAGGTTTAATTCCAAATATCTTTTACCACAAATCTCTAAGTATTCACATGGTCATCTAATCTAGATCTAATTCTAGAGATTGCTCAGTGGTTTTGTTTTTTTCCTCAAGTCTTGCACCCATTTGGCTACACCTTTACTAGGTGTGAGGATATTTGCCATATCATGGATATATGTAATTACGTTGAGAATTATAAATAAAATTTCAGGAAATTAGTTTATTCATTTCAACTAGAAAGAAGGTAAAGTTTTGTCCACATTAAAAAAATGGTCATACTAAACACTAATGTGAGCACAGGCTTTTATGAAGGAAAATATAACACGGTAATAAAAGATTATACCTTATTTTGCTTTGGTCAGTAGGGAGAAATTGAGATTTAGAAATCTGTCACTTGCTAAGTTCTGGGCATTTGACACTAGCGCTTTAAAACTTCTTGAATGTTTGTTTCTATATGAATGTTAGTGTTTATTTAAAATTACAGATTTTTTTTTATCTCAGACCTTGCAAATTTAAGCACCTAAAGGTCCTGACATTTTTAAAGTATATGTACTTTATATAGGTGTCTATATGCTACTACCTTTAGTTTACCATTTGATTTTGCAGGTGTTAGCTGACTGCTCAAATAGCAGCAAGTTAAGTGAGCAACACAATGTGCAGGCAGGAGTAAAAGGAGTGACTTCTGTAGCCAGACTGCCTTAAGCTGTTTGGAGAACTTCCCCCATGGCTGGTTCAGATGAATGAGCATAATTAACATGAATCTCCAGTGGCATTGCAGATGACAAATGGATGATTATGCATTGAAAAACTTCGCTTTTATGTTACTAAGATCTGTTGCTGTGGTTGTTAATTTTTTTCCTTCTCTCTGTCTCACTTTGGGGTGTCTTAAAAATAACAAAAAGATTCTTGCTCACAAAATAATAACAAGTCAATGAGTTTTATATTAGGCTTATCATAAAATTCATACCTTCCATGAATAAGGAGTTCTAGCTAATGAAATAGAAACTTAAAGATCAATACCACTCAAGTGGTAAATACAATGAAGGAGCCAATCTAGCACCACTGAGGCTGTGATGGCAATAATTCAATTTTTCTTCTGCAGAATTGGGATGATATAAAACAATCTACATATATGTTCTGTAAAATAATGGCATAGCAATGTATGTAACTCCATAAGCAACACAGATCTTCTTTTTGTCAAATATCTAATTAAATCAGTAAGTGAGTCCAATTCAACTAGTCAAAATATGTGGAAGCCACATTTTTATCAAAATCATTATTTTTTTTTAGCGTAGCTCTGGATCAACAAAGTAAATCAACACTCCTATGAAAGCCACTTTGGTGGTAGAAGAGCTACCTAAGTACCACTTACTGCTGTGCTCAGAGTCTAGAGAACAGCTCAAGAGAGCTGTTACCAGAAGCAACACAGTTTCAGGAATTCAGGAAAAGCTGACAAAGACCCATCCCAGAAAATCAGTACTGATTTGTCTTACGTAATGTACAGTGCAGAGTCCTGATCAACATCAGCTCTTTTGCCAGACTCAATATTTCAACAAAATATTTGCCCATTAGAAAGAAAACAGTTGAAAACACTCTGAACTTTGTGGAGAAGCTACGCTTTAGAGCTGTGAAAGAGGAGATGAAATATAGCACTACTCAACAGGCCACTATTTTGCCTTAGCTTCTTAAGAAATATTTAAATTCTCACTTCTGCTGTCTTATATATAACGTCATATAGGCTTTTAAGGAAAATCTGAATTTTCATGTATTTGAACCTAAGAAGGCAATCTTCCAAAATCCCAGATAACATACAGCTTGCTCTTTCTACTTTGGAAACACATATATTTTGATTTACAGACCTAATGGTCTGTCCTTAAATAATTTTATTCCAGAAGTTACTACCTCTCTGTGCATTGAGCTTAAACCTTTTGTAAATAATCTAACTTTTACTTCTAGTCAATCAATTTTATTGGGCATCTCTTTTCTAGAATGGTAGCCCTGCTACAGATTTGTCCTCCTATGATAGAAATATATGACCAGACTGTGGTTTTATATTACTCAGCACTACAACCCCTACTTCTTACTGTTGATTCTATAGGTAAAGTATTCAGACTTCCATTTCATGACTTCTCTGCTGAAAATCTGGCTAATTAGAGTAAATTCATTGGAGATGTGAGTTTGAATTAATCTGGGCAGAAAAGGAAATCTGAACTTGGGCCTCCTACTTTCCTCAGAAAATATTCTGTTACAAGGTATTTTAGAAAATACACCCACAGCCTCCTCCTCTTTCTGTTCTTTTTAGGAAAGTATCAATGAAACTCTACAGCCTTACAGCTTAGTTCTGTCAGTTCATCTGAGAACACCATCTAGGCTGAAGTTTCTCCGGGGACTGAAGTGAAACACTGAAATTAAACATCCTGGCTAGACCTAGTCATAAAATAGCAATCAAGCCACTTGAAACCAGGACAATTGCAAAGATTCACAAAGATGCAGTTCTGGTCATATGAGCAGCACAAAGACTTGCTATAAAGTATGGTCTGTCTTTACATGGTAGCTAAGCAAGATTTTTCAGAGTGACAGCTTTACCTTGGTGGGTGTATTCAGTTTAGAACATATAATGCTTTTAGATCTGGCCTTTACAATACAGCAGAAAGCATCATGGCTTTTTACAGGGTAAATTAATGACTGAATAGACTAAAACACTTTACAAATAGGTAGTGATAAACTGAAGGAGGAATTTAGTCCACTAAATGAGCAATAATACTCTACTTATCTAGGAAGCAAGCATGCTTAAATATTGCAACATCTATAAGCTACCACTGTCATAACAAATTAAAGCAAACACTTTCCTGCTTTGAATAAAGAGGCTGAGCAGCTGCATGACTGCAGCCACATCACTTAACACAGGAAGACACACTGCAGCAATCAGCATTTTCAGAAAGCCCATCCTTTTTGTAGCTTTTTGTTTTCCCCACCCTTCTTTAATAAATCTCTGCTCATCAGAGTTGAGGGACATCGGCCAAAAAAACCTGTGAGAAGATTTGTGCCAAATTAATTCCCTATGACCACTGCAGTTCCAATTAGGATGTTACACTGTAATTTTTTGACACTGCAAGTCCTAGTCACAGCCTAAGGCCTAACCATGTACAGATTTAACAAGGAATTTAATCTGTACACATGAATGCATTTATGCATTAAGCTAACCTAGAGCTAAGTCTTTACAGTCATATCATTAGCATAGTCACAATCTTCTTCCAGCTGTGATTACACTGGCTGAAAATTACTGTCACCAGACCCAGAGGCAACTGTTGTCTCTCTGACCTACCATGTGAGTATTCCCCAGGACTTTTTATTCAAAACAAAGAAAAAAAGGACTGCTTAAAAAATTAAAATAATATATGCATGCTAATCTGGTTTATATGGACTAAAGTGATCCCACAAGCACCTGAACTGAGGGTAGCTGAGGAGGCAGAAGCCTCTGACCCCAGTGCTCTAGAAATGTGTAACTCTGGTTAGCAGGGTAGCAGCAGGAAGAGAAAATGTGATGACACTTCCTTATTTTTTCTCTCTGTAGGTTTAAGGAAGAAGTTGTCTGGTCTGAGAAACCCATTCAATCTTATTTACTTATTTACTTACCCACTTATTGTTAAGTCCAGTAAGAATTTTGATTTATCTGAAATTTCATTTTGCCCAGCTGAGATAAATGCCCTTGACACCCCCCACAAATTAACAGAGATTAGCTGTGAGAGACATCAATCTGAATAATCTTATGTGTAGAAATGCAACAAGATGATTATGCAAATAAAATCATTTATGGTTGTTACAATATTGAAAACTATTAATCATCTCTGAAATTATGTTTTTATCTCATCTACATGATAAACCAAAGAATCATTTAAGAAACCCTAAAAATTTAGAACCAAGCCATGCCAAATTATGTGGTAGTGCCATTGTGGCCAATTATAAAGCTCAATATTCATTTTTGTGTATACCTATAAAATTCTATCCACTATCTCATCAAAGATTCAGGCTAATTAAGAGGAAGACATTTTGGCAGTGAGCCCAATTAGTTTTAGATAAGACATGAAGTGATAATAACTCCTCTCTAAGTAGAGAAACACCCAAATATAAGCATTCAAAGAAGTTATGTCGTACTAATCCTTTTGAGTCAGAAAACAAAATATTGTGAAGAGAATAAGTTTGAAGAGTAGATGAAAAATCAGATGCTGTTTTAAACCTGAACTAGAAATAGCCAGTTGTGTTTAGTTGGCCTATATACACTGAGAAAGAGAGGAAAGATATTAACTCAATTCACTAAAAGAGCTATTGTGCAACCTAGTAAAGGCTCAAGAATCTGACAGGAAGAAATAAAATTATGCACACAAAGGAATTAATGGAATTTTAAAAATTATGATTTTTAGCCATGAAGTACTTCTTGTTCAATTTTTAAATTGGTTTTTCTTTATTTTGTTTCTGCATTCAGACAAGTTATAATCCTGAACATTTTGTATGTAAATAATATTTTCCTGAAAATTTGTAATAAAATAAACATTTGAAATTGGACTATTAGTAAAATGGTTTATAAAAGGACTTTTTTATATAACTATGGTAGCAAACACTTATGCTCCATTTTTTATTTTCAAAGTACTCCATTAACATTCACTAATTGAAGAAGGTTCTGATAAAGGATTTTGATCAAGTCCATTACATAAAGCTATTAAGGAAGCTTGGTGATTGCTTGATGAAAATCAAATTGTACTTATGCATATAAATATATATATTTAGTATTTAATACAATCAATGGTCAACTCACATATTTTGCAAGTGGTTGCAGTGTCTTGAAACAGGGAGTAATTCTATCAGCCCTACTCTAGGAATGCTTAAGCACATCAACAGTTTGATAGGAGGCAAACTCACATCAGTAAGGTCTTCTGCAGTGAAAAAAAATCCAACTTATACAATGCAGAGAACTCACTCACAGAGATGTTTATACATTTATTTATCACCCAAGGGACACACCACCACTTCAAGATTTCAAATAGGTAAACAATAAAGAAGAGAGATGAAGCCAAAAACTAGTGGTTTTTAAAGACATCTAAATGTCTTGGAGAGAGTGTTTTTGCATATATGCAAGGAAAATATGTGGTGCAGCATCGTGTAATTTATTTATCTGATACTTTGAAATGAAAGATCTTTATTTTATTTGAGATGTTTTGACTCTCCTGGTGTATTGCAGTAAAATATGAGATTTTTTATTACAGAACTAACATATTTCTCTTTTGGGTAGGTATCCACGTTTGGCACTCTGCACAAAGACATGGAATGCCGTCCCGCAAAACTTAAGATGGGCCAGGTCAAGCACAGATAAATTCAGTGCCTTCATTAGCCACAAGCTGTATGCTCCAAGAGTGATAGTTTCATGCTCCAAGAGCAATTGCTTTAAGACACAGCACCAAACATGTCAACTATCCTACCCCCTCCCAACCATTAACCGTAGACAAACTTTCATTTTCAGACCTCCAAGCAGAAGTACCAGTGTTCTCTTAGCTAATCCCCACTGTCTGGTGTTCTTTCCTCCAGAAAATCACCCTTACTTTTATGCTACTTGTCTGCAATTCTATGAGCAAGAACATCAGTAATAACTAGTAAATCTCTTGTTCATTCATTCTGAATTGCACAGAGTGGATACTATGAGTAAAGGAAGCCAGGAATAATTTAGCACCTATTTATCATGGAAATAAGAGTCCTTTATAATCAGACCTTCAAAGATCAGAAGGATAATGATCTCAAAATAGGGCTTCAAAACATATCATTACTATGCATCAGGATCCAGACATATCCATCATTAAAATATGTATTACAAAATCTGTGCTAAAAATTTCATAGCATCGATCCAAGAGACTTATCAATCATTATGATCACAAAGGGCTACTCAAGGATAACTGAAGAAGAACAAGTAATGCCACCAAGGTGATGAATTCACGAGTGAATGAGTATCTGATGCAACACAGATGAAGTTTCAGGTATATCTGAATAGAACCAGGCTTGAATATTGAAAAAAGATTTGCTTTTGCTGAGACTGAACTAGGAAAAAAGTGCAGATGGGCTTGCCTGGTTTTGAGGCTTAATTGATATAAACAGAGAACGTGGAAGTAGCAGATGTCTTGCATGAGTTCAGACTCGGAATAGTGCCCACATCAACTGGTCTTAAAAAAGTAAAAACTCGTAACTGGGCAGATAGGTTGAGATAATTTTTTTTTTTGGTCAACAAAACTGTAAATAGCAAACCACCTGAGTTTTAATGACACAAGTCATTAAATATAAAGGTTTCCCTTTCTTGGTTTCAGGTCACACAAATAAAATTTTAAAAAGTAGACATCTATATAAAGGTAAATGTAGATTTCAAGATTGCATAGAGATAAGTATTTTCATATTAGTGGTTTGGAATGGCAAAGCATCAATTAGATTAGGCTTTTAGCAAAATTACTCTTAAGAAATAACAGTACAATCAGGAAGATAACATTGTCTTGTTAATCTGGAGAACGTACATTCAGCATTTCCTGTTTCTCTGGATAGAAAATAATTTGAATTTTCAATTCAGTGAGAGCCATAAATGCCAGTGGCTTAGCATCCCATAGTTTTTACAGTTATGTCTCTCTGCTGTTTTCCTTCTTGCATCATGCTGTAAAGGGTTTGTTAGACCCATTCAATAGCATAAAATCATAGAATCATAGGAAAACTGAAAAATATCTCAGAAGTTCATTTGATGGGGTTCATGCACAAAAGAATGACCATTCCTTTAATATCTTCAGTGCTGGAGACCCCTTAGGCCTTCCAGAAAGCCAGTTTCAGTGTTCAGTTTCACTTGAAACTTCTAAAAATTTCCACCAAGCATTTTTCCTTTCTGCAGTTCAAGGCCTTTATTTCTAGTCTTGGGCATAGTGAATATATTATCAAATTTCTCCTTGAACCAGCCTTCTATTGTTTGTCTTAATTTTCTCTTGTCTTCTCTAGCTTTAAATACATAAAAATGTCCTTAATGTTTCCCCATGCTCTAGAAATTTTTAATTATGTAATTAATTAAAAGAAAAAAACCACAATGCTAAAACTGAAGTAGAAATATGCTAAAGAGCAAGGTAGACTTCACCCTCTCAGAATAAATTACTAAAAACAAACCACGAATTGTTATTGGTCTACTCTGTGTGTTCTTTAGAAATAGTTTGAACTAGATTGACCAAGAGTACATCTCCTTCTAGCATTTTGGGAGCATCTACAAAGCTATTTGGTGTTGTTATCCCATAGTCCTTTTTTACTGTCCATACCATTCTCATCCTTACCTCTACTCCATTGAAATGAGAGGTGAGGGCTGAGGAAAACTCACAAACCTGGCTCAAATTTTAGGTGTTATGGACCTGAGAGGATTTGGACAGGCCTTTGAATTATTTTCACACCTCAAAATCTTGGAGCTGCCGATGTCTATCTAGCGACAGCCTACAAAGGAAGCTCTATCAAGTCCTTTTCACTTTCAGAGATACCTCTGTCATTCTGATTGCATGTCCAAAAAAGGTTTAGCAGCAAGGAGCGAAGCCATCCTCCTCTCATTCCGTTACCAATATCTACTAAAGTATCACACAGTCCGTGCCCCACAATCTCCATGCAGCTCTACCTCCTGCATCAGTATCATTCTGGTATCCAACTCTTATACTAAAGTATACAGATGTTTACAGATCTGGTGATGTACTCATCACTTCTCTGTAAATTTTTTGCACTCCTTGGAAATGAAGCAACTGACAGCAAACTGAAGGAAAACTGACAAAGGCATTGGACCCATGTGTGCCCTTTTCTATCACTAGAGAGTTATAATGCAGCTAAGATAGACCAGTGAAATAATTTGATTTTCAGCTGCTTTGACATCCAGCACACTACATGCTTACTTTTTGTTTTCTTCCACTGGTAAAAACTTGGGATAGCACTTAAAATGAATGACCATGAAAACATGGCAAATTTGTCTCATGGCTTTGAAAGTGTGCCTTGTCCTTTCATTCTCTTCTCAATTGGACATTAAGTAACAGGCAATAAGTTAATTAATCACTATTATAATTTACAAGGTTTTTGTTTTTTTTTTTTTCTGTAGTAACTCAGTAAGTGTGTGAGGGTTTTTAACCAAGAAAATCCTTCTTACCCATTGCTAGACTTCTGCATTCACTGTTTTGGTAAGATACTAATTGCCTCTGATGTTTGAGAATATCTGAACAATTATTCTGAACACTTTCCTGAACAGCCAGACTCAGCCATGCCGTGAGTATACTCACAACACATACATACACGTGGCATGGGAACTACATCCACTTGCCTTGGCAATGAGTAGAGAAAAAGTTGTGACCGAGAGGGCAGGCTTCTGCTTTTCACCAAGCAGATTCAGTACGCACATCCTCACTGTAGGGATCTAGCACGTGGCACCACAAAAGATGCAGTTACCTAACAACTGAACTGTGGAGATCTAAATGAGTCATTTGCCTGATTTTTGTAAGACACTCCAAAAATTGTAGTTCATTAAATGCTCAGCTTGGGTTTAATGTAGACGGTTAGAGCCACCACCCATACATAACCTTGCACAACAGTTGCTTAGTAATCATTCCAGCACGTGTTTTCATAGTATGAGTCTCTGAAACAAAAATATAATTCAATTTCTCTGCAAGAAGGGTAACAAGTCTTGTGAAAGGTTTAGATACCATGTCTTACGAGGAAAGGCTGAGGGAGCTGGGTTTGTTTAGTCTCAAGAAGAGGCTCAGGGAGGCCTCATTGCTCTCTACAACTGCCAGAAAGGAGGCTGGAGTGAGATGAGGGCCGATCTCTTCTACCGTGCCTGCAATCAGAAGACCAGAGGGGACAACCTTCAGCTGAGAAAAAGGAGATTCATATTAGGTATTAGAAAACGTTTTCTCACTCTTAGGGTGGCCAGGCATTGGAATAATTGACCACTTGGGTGGTCAGGCAGGAAGGTGGTGGAGTCACCATCCCTGGAGGTGTTTAAGAGGCATCTGGATCAGGTGTTGGGTGATGTAGTTTAGGGGTTATAGTGGTAGTGCTGGGTGAATGGTTGGACTGGATCCCAAAGGCCTCTTGAAACCTAGATGGTTCTATGATTTTATAAGACTGCAATTGTTCAGTTTAAAGGCTAATATTGGAGACGGCAGAAACAATAAATGAAACATCGTTGATATTTTTGCAAACAAACTAATTACCATGATGAGAAAAGACTTCAGCCAGAAAAATATGAGTAACTAATAAAAGAGACTTGAGGAAGCTTAAGTGTTTTACTATATAAGTATGCCCTGTCCTTAATTTATCTTAGTCTGTCTTCAGCTTTACTTATTTCCATTTCTAAGACTGATAAGCCTTTCTGCATTTAAGAAAGTTACACCACTTTTTATTCAAAATTACTCTTACTGGGTCCCAGTTTTCTTATGCTGTAAAATGCTACAGGGTTTTCACTAAAAATAGCAAAAGTACTGAGTACTTTTAATGCTATAGAAATAGATTATGACATTTTATGTTATTGCATTTCATTAACAATATGAAATTCTGCTTCCCTTTAAGAAGCCAAATATTCACAATATCATGTGATCTAAAGTAGAAATAGTAAGTGCTGTTGAACTTTTAATTATATGAGCAATATGAGAAAAGATGCATTGGTAGACTTCTATTTGTCTGTTGCTTCTCTTTCTAACATTAAAAATTATTTAGAGAAATAAATCATATAATCTATCATTCAATCTAAGAAAAGATCCTAAGAAAAGAAAAGATGTAAAGAAGAGTAGAATGCCTATAGAATGCCTACTGTAGGCAGACCAAAACACCTGTAAAATGGTTTAAAAATACATTAAATTTTAAAATATTCATCCATAGATACAATGATGAACCTCAGCACACTCATCTGCTGGTTACCCAGACTGAAGACTAAGAACTTAATGTGACATGAACTCTCCCTAAAGGAAATGTAAATGAGTTTCATAGAACACAGAAAGTAAATTAAATTAAATATTCTTGAAAATACCTTGCCTATAATTTCACTATTTAATTCTCTCAATTATTATGACTCAGTTTACCTCAACCACCAGAATTGTACTTTTGAATTGTCAGAGGTTTCCACTGTCTATAGTAGTTTTCATTATGGCAAAAGCTCAGTTGATTGAAATTAGCAGTTTCCTACATTTATTGTGCTTCAGTGACTATTCATAGTTTTATAAAATAATGTATTTTACAGTATATTTTTGTTATTCTTCATAGTAATAAAACACTAAGCTGACTAAACTGATACATTTTTTGGTAATTTTATACAACGCAGAATCATTATGCTTATTTTTCTTGCTAACTACAAATGATAATTATATTTGAAGTTACCATAAAAATCTATGACAACAAATAATTTTGCAGTCATCCAGCTAGCACATCAATAAACTAGTTTCATTATAGTACCACCAACTGCAAAAGCCATAATAAGACAACACAGTATATTTGACAACGTCACAAATGAGATTATATAACAGTCTTTTTTGTAATGCATAAGACTTTTTTTTTTCCAATTTGATGTATAAGTCAATTTTATCTTTCAGTTTACAAGTTTTCTATACATAACGACTGCAAGAGAAGTAAACATTAATAAATTACCTTTAACACTGTGAGCAGAATGTGGGAAAAGGCTATTACCTCCTTATTAATCCTGAGTTACGTAATCACAAGATAATAGAAATATAGTTTATGTTTTGAACTAGATAATGGATAATCCACTAATGTTCTGATGGGACATTTGCCCATGAACGGTGACTAATGTACTAAAAGTTACCCATCTGGAGTATGCATACTGCAAGAGTTTTAATTATAAGAATAATGCACTTATTCATATTTGTTGGTAAAATATCAGCTGAAACAGAAAACTTAAATATTCCTGAAAAAATATGCACAAGCACAGCACTAGAAAAGATTTAATACTTAGCAGATGGCTAGTTCTGCAGAGATGCTTTAACAGATGGTTGGCATGAAGGTCTGAAGAAAAGTTTACTAGAGTCTGAAAGTTACAGTCTTAGCAAACAAGACTCCTTCTCTATTTCCATGAAGGTAATGTGTGGCATCCGACTGTTGCAAGTAAATAATATGAGGTTTTATCTCATATCTGAAGGCAAGCACCATTACCACTTCCCAAAACCTAGCACAGGAGTTTAAAAAAATCCATAGCTTCGCTTATCACCTGCTTGGCTTTTTATGACCAGTGAAAGCATGTGTGCCTGTGCATAAACTTGACAGCAGACTAAAATTTTTCCTCCTAAAATTTGGGAATCCTCCTGACTATGAAGTGGACATGGTACTCAAACCAGAGGTATCAACTCAAAAGAAACATCACACCCTTCTGCGGTGCTTTATTGGGTTACTCCATTGTTAAGGTTGTTCTAATGTAGGGAAGAAGATGAAAATCCTTGACATCCCTGAAAATGTCATGGCTTCAGTGCATTTGATCTCTTGTCAATTCCACCATCCTCATGAAAACATTTTTTTTAAAGGAGGAAACATAAAATTTAAATACAAACCCACACAATTTAAAACTTTTTTACATTTTATGATTGCACGTAATTTCCATTGACTCATAAAACAATCAAACAAACAAAGACTCAGTAATATCTAAGTATGTGAAATTCCTGTTGAAGCTTGCTATATACTTGCAAAAATCACCACAGAGGTTAACAGAGAGGCAAGCTGTCTTCAGTACAGCTAAATTTGACACTTTGCCACAGAGAGAAATCTGTAAAGCAAATGGAAGACTCTTTACTAAAAAGAAAAAGTGTCTATCAGTAAGAATGAGTTCTAGTCTATTTATTCCAAAGGTAGTATGATTAAACTTTAGTTACGTGGTCATTTGAGATGTCCAGTTTTTAAACATCAACTCAAACACAATGATTTCCTGATTTTGTTTTCCAGTTGTGTCTATGAACAAAGCAAAGCTACCTTTCACTACAAGAAAAACATATTATTTTTATTCCTAACCATTAGAATTCACATGTATTCTTTGTGCTGCCTCATCTCTAGACATGATAAACTTTAAGAGCTTTTCGGACACTGTACCTCATTCTTTTGGAAAACAGAAAATTATCAGTGCAAAAAGCTCTGAGCAATCTGATCTAGTTGAAGATGTCCCTGCTCATTGCTAGGGATGTTGGACTAGGTGACCTGTAAATGTTCCTTCCAGTGCAAGCCATTCCACGATTCTCTGAATCAAACTGATTTCAGTAGTTTTGATTGACAACCAAAAGAATGTAAAGACAAACTGTGTGATAGATGGAGGACTGTTGAAAACTATGAAGTATTAAATCTAAACAAGTAGAACTCCTGCACATTCAGTAATGGAAAAGATAGCAAGGGCCAAATTCATTACATTTAGATTTAGATATAAAGATCTAGACAACCTCACATGATCAATCCAATTACATATAAATCTATTAATAAATTGTAATATGTTCTCTCACGTGATTCATTATAAACAGGCTGTGATGGTGACAAACTTAATTATGTTATGACTATTTTAATTTACTGGTTACCATAGAAAAATAAGGCTTTAAAGAATTATCTACATTTACCTGATAAATGTTAATTATAACTATAATAATTAAAGTCTATATTAGATACTTGATAGTTACATTTTCATGTTGCATTGTGAAATCAGTTATTCTTCACAGTAATAGTTTTAGTCTTCTCAGAAATTAAGATTGTGTGTTGTTATTATTGAATTTTGTATTTAGCCCTCATTTATTTTATTTAGTAAAAACGAAAAATTCCTTTTACTTTCACTTATAAAATCATGCAGTACCTACTCTTAATATTGTACAGTAATAAATACTGCTCAATTGTGAAAATATTCCACAAAGGTTAAACATTTCACAAAGAGATGGATCTTCACTGACTTTGTGTGTCGAAACTAGCCATCAGTATCATCCTATTTTACACCAAATATTTTAGGCAGATGGGATGAATTGAGCTCTGAGGGTATCTATCATTTTCACTATGGAGATGTCCTGGATTCTCACTTAGATCAGGTATGAGGTGAGCAAAATGGACAGGAGACTGATGCAAAATGTGAAACAAAGTGATAGGAAACAATTTTTACAGAGAAGTTTCAAAGTGAAAAGAGCTAAGAACATTGCATCTCTACATATATGAACATCTGCATGCTTGAAAAAAAGAGGCAATTTCAGAAATGTACAAACTCAAAAAATCCTGCCTGAAAAAAACCCTATGATTTTAAAGCATCTCTAAATTGTTTACCACCAAGTCCAAAAATGCTAGCATCCAGAGAAATATCAGAGTGTTACATCACAACTCCCAGACCCAATTCCCTGGCATTCTCATTCCTAGTGAGTGCTGCTGCATTGCATCATTATTTCCATAGAAATTTGCACATAATCATGTTTACATTCCTAAATATCAGTATTTCTCCTGACTTCATAGTTAAGCTTGTGCTCAAGTGTTTTAGAGTGTATCCATTTAAAAGAATCTCTATTTCTGTAAGACACTCTTTGCTACTTTAACTTCCTGAGCTGTAAAGTCAAAGAATGTTTATAACTTGATATAAATGCTTGAGAAAACACTTTTCACTTTGTCCTGATCATTTTTGTGTATTGACTGATAGGTGTTTTACTCAACTTTTAGCACATATTCTCCTTCAGCATATGACTTCTATATTGGCATTTTTTAATCTGTGGAAAAAACAAGGGCAATTAATTACAAAGCAACTCCTTATTAATATACTGAACATATATAATTAGAAAAAATAATTACAATATAACAAAACCATAATAAAAATCAAATTTACTATTACTTTATTTCACTGAGAAAGATCATATAGTAGTAGACTATAATGTATATTTTATGAGAAAAAACTAGCACCAATACATCTCAAACTTATTTCATATGATGATGCCAAAGTGTATCATGAACAATTAATTAAGTTTTACAGCAAGTCTCAAAGGTGCATTAGGCTGAGCAAAATAATTAATCCTTCTGTTCTTTTCTGTCAGGTCCATTAGGATTTGATTTTGAGTTTAACTGTCCTTGTTATTGTCTGTTATTGCAAACAAATGCATAGCTCTTCAGCTTTCCACCTGCCAGATCTGAGGAAGGGATTTTCCCTAAGCCACCATATATGTTATACATCACAAGCTTTTCCATAGAGAAATACATACAAAGTAGAGAATGGTCTTGTGCTCCATAGTCTGTTTATTTTTCCATATATATTTGTGTGACAGACTGGAATGTACTGATGTGACTGCAGAATACATTTATAACAGCATTATTGCACATGGATCCTAAGCAAAATTTCTTTCTTTTTTTTCTGATTGAATTGAAATTGCAGTCAGATATATTCCAATTTCGAAAAATTGCTTCAGAATTTCATCAGTCCTCATCTTATTTTCCTCTCACCATTGAAACTTCAAATAATTCATCTTGCTACTAATTAAGATATCTTCCACTAAGAGAGGTAGTGTATTACAGGAGATCAGGGCTCTGTGCATCATAAAAAATACAGGGTAGCAACACAGAAACCACTTTTGTAAGTGTCATTTCATTATATGAAAAGCTTATTTCTATCTTTTGTTTCAAGGCAAAGAGAGACATTTCTTATTAACTTCTACAGAATTAGCAACCTTTATGGAAAATGCTAATCTATTAATATTTTTGTCAAAAATAATTTTCAGTTGAATAATACATTTGATATAAACGTTTCTGCCCAAAAATATATCTGATGTTTTACGTGCAGAAGTATGCACAGATAACAATTAAGTATCAAGAAAATCAAGAAAATAAGCTCAAAATCGTATTGCATGGATTTTGGTGTTTGTAGAACCAGGTACATTTCTGGTTGGATTCTGGAAATACAGATCTTTACAGTTGTACAGCTCACATTTCAGTATTGCTGAAAACCCAAAATTTATAAATGGATGGGGAGAAAAGGATCTACTCCTGAACACTCTATTTTGTCTAATCCTTTCAGAAGAGAAAATGGAATTAAGAAAATTAATATGTGTGTTTGATAAGAACTTTGCTTTTGCTTTATTCTGTTGAGACTAAAAAGATTCTTTTGTGACATCCCACAGTAAACAGTTTCAATATTTTGAAGCACCACTCACCTACCAAATTTCAATTGCTCTACAAATGTTTATTACAAGAAAGATGCCAATGTAGCAATCTCACAAATGTTATTTTTGAGATGAATGTCATAAATCATAAATGAATCATAAAAAAATCAGCATCCTGAAAGCTAAATTTTACATTTGCAAGGTAAATGGTGAATTACTCAAAGCAGTATTTGACAATCTACTTTCTTCATACCTTTTCTAAACAACTTTGAGTATCACTTTCCTGAAGGTGAAAAAAGTCAAGCAAAGCAAAATACTTTAAAAATACAATTTTTCCAACATAAATGACAACTATTTTGTTAAAAGGCAAAAATATAAATACAGTATTAATGATGCTCAGAGAAATGACAATATTCTTTGACAGAACACACGTTCTCTCTTTGATGAAACAAGTGGTTGCCACCATCGGCAATACTTCAACAGCTTCTCGCTTGGTCCCATGGACCAGGCTTTCCTTCCCTCCTCCTTCCCACAGTACCCCAATTTTCCACCTTCACCTCATCATCACCAAACTGCCAGAGTAAAACACCACTACCTTGCAACCTTTACAAGTGCCCTCTCTCTTGCCAGCCATGTAGGTACCAACAGATCTCCTGCAAGCACCTGTACAAAGGCACCCGCCCCAGCTGCACTCAGAGTTACTCAGATTGGTACCTGTGTGAAAAACCTCACCTCACATTTCACAGAAGTTCATGTAGCTAGCACGAGGATTAATTAATGTAGCACCAGCTCACACAGTTAATGGCATTTACACCACATCTGGGAACTTCTTATAAAGAAAACCAGAACCAAAACACACACCCACAAAAGAACCTACCAAAAAAAAAATCAGAAAAACCAAACACATTGGGTTTAGCCCATCTTAATTTAGTCATATCATGGGCATAATACTAATGGCTCTGAACATTTTATAGTCTGCAATGGATAGCAATGGATAACACGGCTACTCGTGCTGTGTTGTATTGCATAGTCTTGCCATCTCTCATCCCCCCAGCTTCATTTTGCTCAGCTTCAAGTATCTAACTAAATAACATATAAATTATGAGCCTTTTGGGAAATGCTGGTCTTACCTGACAAAAATAGATGGATGAGTTATATACAGTTGCAAAAGGCTTCTTCATGCACTCTTTCTGAAGTTGCAATAGTGACAGAGGCTTATTAATTTGCTTAACTAATCCTAAATCTAAATATACTGATTTTCAGTGGAAAGACATAGCTTCCCTTCCAGTTTCTGTTTATTTAGTTAGAAAACATTTCATTATATGCTTAAAAGAAAATGAGAGGTAAGCACATCTATAGTGTATATCTATTGTTTGTCCTCATAGCCTCATGTTTAAATATTAATTTTATAGTCTTACATCCACATTTGCTCCAAAGTTTCCCTTGTTGCATTCTTTATTCCTCACTGAACTGAAGCAGGTAAACTAAATATTTTCCAAATAAAAAATTAATAATTGAATTTACCTTCAGCTCCTCCTAAAACCAGCTATGTGCTTCCTGGCTATTCTGCACTTTAGTTAACTTTCACATGCATATTAACAAGGTCTGGCAAAGCATGAACGGCTCCCAGTGAATGCAGTTGTGCAGAGCCTTTGTTATTCAGTCAATAATGAGGGCAAGGGAGCAGGAAGTAGAAGAAAAAGGTTAGGGCAATGGGAGACATTTTTCCAGGAACTAAATTTACAATAACTTTTAAAAAGCAAAAGATGAAATGAAGAGCAGCAGAGGCCCTTCTTTTTTCGCCAGAAGTCCTCTGACTCTCTCTGCTGAATCACATCGAGCATAACTGCTGCCCTTTAACTCCTCACATTGAGCCCTAGTAGGACTGAGGTGACTCATTCCCATCATAACTGCTTTATACAGCAACTGTAACACAAAATTAATTTCCCCATACAGAGCTTCGACCTTCAAAGTCTCTTCTAGCTATTAGAAAGCGCTATCTCCTTTTACGCCATCTGATACATAAGTGACTGGAGATTTTTTAAGGGAGTTTGCTTGCTGTCCTGCAACACATATCTATTAATCTACCTGTTTTACATTCTTCTCTGTGTATGTGAGCATCCAGTGTACCATTCAATATAATGCCTACCCATAATTCTCCTAGAGGCATACAGAGCATGGTGTGAAATTGAACCTGATTAGCAGAAATTTGTCAATTAAGGAGAAATTATCTCAGGATTGATCATTAATGACAATAGAAGACAGGTTTCAATTCCAGTAGAAATATTATTATCATAAAGGTATAAACATTTATTCAAAGCTGTGCAAAAAAAAAGATTATTGTACCAGTATAAGACTAAAAATGTGGAAGTTTTTTGTTACCACCATTGGCAATAGCTTGTAACTTGGTCTCATGGATCAGGCTCAAGGATCAGAATTTAATCACAGTGCTAAAATTCTAATAAGAGTGTGGCATCACTACAAAGAAAGAGATTTTCATCCAACAATTTAAATAATCTTAATTTTTTTGTTTTGGGCATGTCAAACTACTGTATAATAGAATTGAATGTGCCTAATTTTAAATTTAAATAGTGTCTTACTGCAAGAGAGAAAACATTGATCTATACTTTGAGCTATTCCGCTGTCAAGGATATAAATACAACTAAAATAATCAAAGAAATTGTTTTGATGAAATGTACAACTGACTGTTCACACTGCCAGTGTTTATCACAATAACACCTAGTCCAACAACAACTTATGCTTCTTAAAGTCAGTGTTGGTAGCCTCATCCCTGCACATCAGGCCCAATCCTGAGGACAGGGCATGGCTTTTGGGAGACGGAGACTGGCCCTGACACGGCATCACTGGGGCAGAAACTGATGGCCCTGTGGGCTTAAAGGGGCTCTGGTGGAGGGATGGCCCAGGTCTGAGCATGGTGGGTGGAGCCCAGAGAAGGTTGGCAGGGACAGCAAGAATTAGCAGTACCCTCGGAATCCTGGCAACCCACACCTCAGTGCTGCACACTATTTTCTATGCAAAATTGCAACCAGTTATTGCAGCTCGTCCTTCTGGCCTTTGGTACTATGGACAGCATCTACAACAGCAGCATTTGTATATAGCTCAAATGGGGAGGAATTCTACACAGGAAACAAATGCCTGTGACTACACACCTACTTTTGATGTATTTAGTACCAGCATATTCCTACTGGTTAGGAGTTTTTTAAATGTAAAGTTAAAAAAGCATAAAGCAACCTTTGGCAGGACAAATCCAGATTCAGTCAAAAATTTCTCAGTTCTCACCCCCTCCAGTCCTCACACCTTTACAACAGAAGATACTGAAAAAGCAGGTAGTAAAACCATTTTCCACATAATTTTGTACCATGAGGAGAAGGAAGAGTTCCTCCTTTTCAATTCACACTCACAGTATCAATTTTTTTCCCACTTAGCTGTCAGAATACACATAGTGAAAAAAATAGGATTATACAAACACCTAAACCATTTCACTATTTTTTTTTTAGGCATACAACTGCAGTATTTAATTTATCTCGTTTATAAATTGGGTTCATTTTCAGCTGAACATTTCTGCCTCCTCTTCCCCAATGCTTTCTCACTCCAGTTTTAATGTAATTTAAATGAGACTCAAGGATGGAGTTCTTGATTAGCTTATGCAAAAGCTGCATGCAGTGTTCTGCATTGCTCATTGCTAGTTGAGGGATGGAACAAAACGAAATAAATATGCACCTCTCTCTAAAGCTAAAAATAAAATATATCTTTTTGCAGTTGATTTGGCGAGCCTCATTTAGAGTTATACAGCTTCCCTCCCTCCCCAGCAGTATTTGGCTATTTGCTTACCCTGGATTGCCTGCCTTGCCTGTACGCTGCAGTGGTAATGTTCTGTGGGCCAGTTTTAGGACACCTAATCAAGCATCTTAGGTTAAAATGCATTTAGAGAGATTATATTGCTACAATACCTTCAGCCATGGTTATTAGAATGATGTGTGGACTTAAACTCACCTGTAAAAGGACCCAGTGACCTCTTGAACATTATGGGTGATTTCGCTCCTAATTTGGGCACCTCCACTCATCCTTTGAAGAAAGGTACACTACATTTTCACCACTGTACTAAAACATCAAGACTCTCATAAGCACAAACTAAGTATGCCAAATCACTGGAAGTGGTTTTTTTTTAAATGTAAATACATTTTCATCTTCTGGCTTATGTATCAGTTATGTGTGGTATGTTTCCCATCACTGCCTGACTGTAATCAAATTGGCATGTCATAAGGCTGGACTGATTTGGAGGGAAAAAAACCCAAACATTTCTCTCACCAGAAGTAGTTCTCCTTAATGACAAATGATAAATTTTTCCATCAGATTTCCAAACTGACTTTTCCAAAACTATCTACATTTTTTAATACTAAGATTTTCTTGTTATGAAGGAAATAATATAAAAATTCCTGTCCATCCATGCTCTCCTTTACATTTCTAGTGCAGACTTAAGTAAAAACACAGACCTACTGCTCAAGTAATCGCTTTGAAAAAAACACGTTCTCATAAATCATTCTAAAAATTATTTTTCTTTCACTAAGAGATTACACAAATAGCAAATCTGTATTTTGGGACAGCAGTTCCTGAAAAATACTAATTTAAATCAAGCTAGTATAGTCTAAAATGCACAAATTATGCTAGCCTTTTTTTTAAATGTCAGTGACTACAAAAATTCACATTAATTTATGGCATTTGAAAGTAGAGTCCCTTTACACTATCAAGAACAACCACCATAGAACTACATTCATTTGACTGAAGGGAGTAAGAAAATGCTGCTAGTAACTGAATGAACTTCCCTTAAAATTATCCTCTGGGAATTTGTAGATCTAGCCACCTGAAAAGCCCTAACTTGCAGACATCACATGTATCTGCTGCTCAGCCTACATATGATAGTAAAATGAAAATGATTAGGAGAGAACCCAACAGCCTTGCATGGTGATTGTTTTGTAAGGTGGAACAAGGCACGAATCTCAAAAAAAAGGCTCTGTCATGTTTGAATTGTTGTAAGGATAGATGTTACAAGGCAAGCTCTCCTTCTGTTCTATTCCTCATCCCTTTCTTTTTCACTAAACCACTCCATCTTCACCACTCTTCTCTCCAATTACCTTTTGTTTAATGCTACTGACTGTCCACTCTGAAACACCCATCACTGAGCTATAGGATGATGTGGCTACGAGAAGAGCTGGTAAATACAAAGAGGCACAAAGAGAATTGAAGAGCAGCTGCTTTTGCTGTAGCAAACCCCTCTTGAAACATATTATAATATACTTATCTTTAAAAATAGGCCAACTTTCATTTCAAAACAGATCTCAAAAACTTCAGAATCAGGACACAATTGTCTAAAATCTACTTGAGTTTCTGGAGGCAGAAAAACTGGACATGTTAAAGAAAGAAAGAAAAGTGATGAAAAGTGGCTCTGAGAAATTTTGTTTTCTCTCTTGAATAAATGGAAAAAATGAGCTCATTTTTCTGAGTCAGATTTCCTTAAATTCCATTGGTCACAATTTCACTTTCTTAAAACTATGAATAAAGTAATCTGTTACACATTTTTACTTCTGGCAACAAAGAACACACAACCCAGTAGTTTACATCAGCTAAGGAACCAATCCCACATTCTCTCACTCTGCTAACCAGAAAAGAAGTCTATTAAGCAGAAATAAAACCCTTTTTTCTACAGAAACGCAAGAAAAAAAATTCAAAAAAAGAAATTCAGTGAGCTAAGAAAATGCAACCAAGCATCCTCTAACAACAAACTTGAAGCACCCCTTGAAGATCCATATTGAAGTACCACGAAAGTTTAAGTTAAATGCTTGTGCAAGAAGAAAGATCTCAAGAATGTTATGAAGTTTAACAAATCCTGTCAAGTCAAAATTAAAATAAGTTCCTTAAGGGAAGTGAGAGCACTGTGCATTTTGTACTTTTCTAGAGAACTGGAATGGATTTAAGTTTTGATGTAAGAGCTGATCCCAAGCAAAGTTTGGAGTCAAATACTGCAAATGCCCCGCACCGCCACATAATTCTCTAGCTCTGGTACAATAATCTTCTAGAAGATCCACTCTCCACAGAGGTTACTGCAATTGCTGGCACATCCTCACTTTCCAGGGAGCAGTAAAGGACTGTCTGCGGTGTTTACTAACACTTTCAATAGCTGTCATACAAGAAAACCAAGAAAACATGTGGAAATATTTTCTCTGACTGACTTTTAAACCTACATCAACAAATGATCGTGGCATATCAGTTTCATGAGCATCACAAGAGAGATTCAAAAATGCACTGTAGAGACACTAAGATATCTACCTTCTCTGACTGAACTGGGTTCATTTTTAGAGATGGAACTGTTTCTCCTATTTCTTAGGAGAAGTAAATTCAGTCTTGTGTCTCTCATCCATCTGCCTCTTTTACTGTTGAGCCCTAAATTACCGTCACTTTTACAGTGCATAGATCTAAGGCCAACTGAATGTTTGATTGGGCTTTCTCTCTATCATGGAAACACAGGAATATTACACCTTTGCATTTAAAATCTCTGAAAGTATTTCTACACAGACATTTCAAATATAGATGACAGAAGACAAATTGCTAAAACTGTGCCTAAAATGAATTTTACTCCCAGAATAATAGCAATGCTAACACTCCCTACCTCATACTTTCCAGGATCAGATCTAGCACAAACCAAAATATTGTTATTTCTACTGAGCCGGCACATGAGATACCCATATGAAGGTATCTTGTGTCACTGTGCACCTGGCTGGATGGTCTGATTTATAGTTTCATACATAGTTTTCCATTATTTGGCACCTGACATGCTTACAGCATCCAAATGATTGACTCAGATTTACAGAATCTTGAGATAAGATGTATAACAGTGCTCAAATGCATGCAAAAGTAAAGCATCCTTATGTAGCTTTGCATGAAAATCCCTATGGGGCAAGTGGACACATCATATCCCTAGTAGATTTCATTAATTCTCAAATTTTTTAAGTGTGTCTTTTATCTTCTTATTCAGCCAGAATTTTATCTCTGCTGCCAAATCCCAGCAGCTGTATTCCTGCAGCTTCATAGTTCTCTTTGGTGTTTTGACAGCCTTGTCAAGTCTGTTCTCACAGACAAGGATGTTTCTAGCCACAGTGGGAACTGGCAGCTACCTCAGTTGTAGCAGTTAAAACCAATATGTGTTGTAAGGAGGGTCCTGAGCTGCACCTTTCACAGTCAAGTGCATTAAACTGTAAGTAATGACAACTGAGTATAATACTCCCAGCTCAGAACTGCTCCAGCTAAAGCCTGAACAAATGCTTCCACATTTTTACTCTTACAGGGATAGTAATCCCAGATGGAGAATGGAGGAAGAGCTACCCAGACACAGCTAACAGTCTAGTCTGATGCAAGACCTGAGCCCATAACTCAGAGCCTTACTTCCATGCCTAAAGAGTGGATGGTCCTGATTCACAAGGTTACTGTGAATGTTACAGCCATGTTTCTGTAATTAGAAACAGCATATGTTTCTCAGGTTTCTGAAAGTCAGATGTTATATGCTACAGAAACGGGAAGATTTACTTGACATGTACAATTATTTGCTTAAGGATCTCAAAGATATTTATAAATATTGCAGGTCTCCAGGGTGTGGACTCTTAAACATAAGGAACCCCATCAAAGTATCTGGTACGGAAAAAATAAATAGAAATTCAGATCTGGTGCTTTTCTCCTTTGTTTGTTTAGGGTAAAAAATGTGAGGGTAACAACAAGAAATAGTCTCCCATATCTTGCAGTTTTTATCATCTTACTTTAAAGAAAACCCACAGCACTTTAGTAAATTCCTATGTATATTTACTCTACATGCATGCAGATTTCTTAATGACAGGTTTGTACTTGAGCAGTTGTTATGAAAGAGTTGTAGCTAGTGCTGAATTACCATGGCTCAGTGAACGCAGCTATAGCAGTGGCCAAATTCCTGAATTAGTCCTACGTTCACTCACTGATAAAATACTAATCTTCTTTCATGTTTCTTCAGAAAAATAAAAAGAAAAAAGGAAAATACACAGATGTTAATGAGCAAGAAAGACTAGCAGAAGCATTAAGTGTTAATCAACCTGTATTTTTATCTAGGCACAGCAGGCTTAAGATTTTAATGCAAATTATTTGTTAACAAGACTTTAATACCACAACTGTACATGCTAATGTAAAGCCCATGAATATTTGTTCCAAGAAACACTCTATTAGTGTTGGCTTTCCATCATCATTGTTTTTAAAAAAAATTTCATGTAAAGGATTTTTTTCTAATGATTGCAGCCTGTATCTATGTTTTTTACAAGAATAAGAGCTTGTGTATCTGAATGTGGTGGTAAACAGGGCAACAGTAAAGCCAATAGCAAATTGCAAGACGTAAAGAGAAAATAAACGATGCTGAGTTGCGCCATGTGAAGATAAAAGAGATATGTGTATAAGAAAAATTTTATATTTAGGGACTTGGGAGAGGAGAAATCCAAGGGATGAAGGCTCTAGAATGAGGTGCTGAATAGGACAGGGCACAAAAGTATGCAATAGAGGTTTGTGGATGACAAAATATGTTGCCAAGAGTCCACTGACTAAATTCTGATCTGGAGGAAGGGCCACAACATTCTCTGCCTTATCGTACTTCAGTTGCTAGGAATATGGCAGTTTTCATAATTTGTTCTTGTCCTGGTGATAGACCACAGTTGCAGCACAGTACAACTTCACAGAGGATCATAGCAAATATTAAAACATGTTCCTTTATCCTTGAATATTGTCCCTCTCCACCATGATGGCAGGGACTGTAATAGGTCAAGTCACCACCCAGCCCAAAGCTTTGCATTCTGCTGGACTCAAGGAGTATGAATTCAAGTTATGAGCTTAAGTTATGGGTGAAGAGAACATATTTGTAACATTTTGTACTCAGAGGGAAACAGTAGTAGTAGTTATTGGCTAAAGCCTCTGTCCTGAAGATGTTTCTTTTCCTACTTTCCTTTCTTTTCCTTTATTGCACTAAACACAAACACACTCCTATACACTGCTTTTCATATTGGAAGAAAATCAAGCTGCAATGTCTGGATCAAACTCTTATTTTAACTTTGTGACCATACGGTTTCAATCTTTCTTTTTTTTTTTTTTCCCCCCAACATCCCGTGTCTCAGATAAAGGCTCACTCAATAACTTTGAAACTGTGGAAAGATGTTTCTGCGAAAGAGACCTAACATTGTATATTCAGACAAGACTTTTCCTGAGGAATTAAAAGATCCAGGCTTCTAACAACAAAACATTACTTTTTGTCTGGTTGAGACAGTTATGGAGTAATATAAGGCATTGAACCTGTTTAACAGACAAAAAGCACTGCAAGAAACAACTGTAAGATGTAACTGATTTTTTTACTGATTGATCAGAGGTCATGTAATTCAATGGTCAGGTGAGCATATGACTCAATATGAGTTATGTAAGGTCAAGAACAATCCAATGGCACAAGGAGAAACTGAACACAGAGAGGGTATGGCTAAGACGCTGTTTTGGCAATTAATTGCACACCAATTGTTAAACAAACTGCTTGTTGCAGGCAAAGAGCCACATCCTTTGAGCAATTCACATCAGTTCAAAATATTATTCAAGGATCACAATTTTTTATTCGCCTTCTAGTATTACAGCTCTGAAATATATTTTTTTGAAATAAATTTGTCTTTTTTTTCTTAATATATTCTTCAAGATCCCTTTAATTTCTTCATGGAATTAAGGGTGGAGTAAACATATCTATTCTGTAATGAATCAACATATTCCAATTGGAACATCAGCTAATGACAGGTCTCTCATTTTTAGGACATATTATAGCTCCCAGCAATCACTTGGAGGGAAAAATAAGGAAACAAAAGATACTTGTTACTGAAGTTGTATACAAGCTACAAACATCCTTTCTTATCAACTTTACATATTTTATTCTATTCTGCAGAAGAGTGGGTTTCAGATACAGATGCAGTTAACCAGTAACTACAACCACAGAAGAGGAAAAAGGTCAGTGATTATGCCATTACCCAAGACTTCCTCAAAAAGAAAATCACTGACCGTAGTCTTTGTCCATATTTGCAGTACAATCATTGCAGCAGCAGGTTGACTGCAGCTGTGGTTAAGTCACTGTCAGCAACAATAATTCCATTGTGTTAGACAAGATATAAAAGGGTGAGCATGGAAAGAGAAAATTAATAAAGGAGAAACTTAAAATATAAACACTAGCACAATGATTTGCAATGAACATCATTATTTGAAGAGAAGTAGGGGTTTATTGTGTTGTATTTACAACACAAAGCCTCCAGCTCATGTGAATCACTTGTTAATGGGACTATTGTGCCATTGTAAATTACTGTAAAGTAACATTATCACATGCATCATCCAAGCCATTTTCTAACCATTTATCAACATTAACTGTCATTGTGAAAGGACAGTTTCCTGTGTTTAGAAGCTATAGTTGTAGATATATACCCCAGGAATTTCAGTCACATATCAATTCAGTTCAGATGTTTATAGAGTATCCCTTGTCTCCACACCATTGTTGGAACAGAAATTACATCCTAAAAGATGAACCAGCAATAAAACCATAGAGCAGACTAAACCAAAGATGTGCTTGAATTACCGAACAACACCACCACCAAAAAATAAAACCAACAAAAACACCTACAATAAAACCCAGAAAAAAACCAGAACAACCCATGATGTAGCTAGTTCTCTGTTTGAAATATTCCTGAAATTTACAAGGCAATTTCTTCTCAAATATTTGTAAGGAGATAGATATATGAGCAAAAGGGAATTTACATAGATGATAATGTTTTGCTTGTTTTTCTTTCTGAATTAGAAAAATAAGTGAATGAATGTTCAATGACAGACCTACAAGCATTAGAAATACCCTAAGAGCATCAGACAGGTGGTCTGGTCTGCCCAGAGGAGGGACGATAGGAGATGCTATTCATGAAACCTACATAAACCTGACCATCTCCCAAGTGATGGCCCTCAAAGTGGACACTACCCTCAGATCACTGGCCACTGGATTAAGGGCCTTGGAAGGCACACAGTCTTCTAAGCCTTATTTATGTATTTATAGTTTCTAGAGTTGGTGTAATCCAATTTTTCATCTGTTGGTATTGTTTGTCTCTATAATTACCTGTGGCAACAAATTCCAGCATTTCAGCACTTGCTGCCTAAAATCCATAACTTTAAAAAATGTTTCAAGCAAATCTTGTACTTCCTTTAGCTAGTTTCATTATAATAACATTGTGTGAGTAATGATTCTGTATTTATATCATCTAGTAAATTTATGATTTTGCAAAAGTTCTAATTTCCCCAAACTGAGCCTGTTTTACTCTTGATAGTAATTGACAATTGATTAGTAGGTGATCTCCCTGTCTTTATCTCATCCCATGAGCTTTTCACCCTATCTTGTACTCCTAATGAGGAGGGGGAGTGATAGAGCAGCTGGGTGGGCACCTGAATGATAGTCAGGGTCAACTCACCACATATATGCTCACATCCCTGGAAATAAACTGAGTTCCCTCTGGATATAAGCCGGAACCCCTTATCCAAACATTTTCCTATTGAAAGCATAGACCTTTGACCATCACATTTTCCAGATTAAATGTTCAATTATTTTTGAAGAGATGTTAGTAATGTCACTCAATATTGTTTTCTGTGAACTATTAACAGTCTAACAGGAATTAGAGAAGACCTTTAAAAAGAGACAGATATTTCCCATATAGATTTCTCCAAGATACTTGCCAGAAATATCAACAACCTAGAAAAACTGACATGTTGAAGGCTTTAAAAGGGTACATTTTTCCTATTCTTTGTCCCATGGATTTGATGGGATGAAAAGCTTTTTTATGTCTGTCCCACAGAATTGATTTTTCTGCATCACCTCTCATCACATATCCACTTCTTTTCCTTCTTTCAACTAAGAAAAATAAATTGAAGAAAAAAAAAAAAAGATTAGGGAAAAAATAAAGAAAGAATAAATCACCTTATAAAATACATTCTGTATTTTTAAATTCTTGACAAAATTTCAATTTTCATTTCTTAACCTGGGAAATAACATGCAACTACATTCTTGTTCCTATCATGCCCACACACCCCAAATGCTAGTCATACTTTCTAATACTGTAAGCCTGAAGGTATGTGGTCTGAAGCTAAAGCAAAAATTATACACAGACCACGAAATAAATTTTGTTATTAGAGTAGCTAGATGTTATTTCTATATGAATGGAATTTATCTGAGACAAATCTTTAATTTTCATTATGTTACTGTTTCTAATCAGTGGAGGTAGCATACTGCTGAGAAGGAATGCTAAGGGTCTTCATCAAATGAACCTCAGGAAAGTATGAGGCCAATGCTACACTGTGTAGCAGTATTTTTCAGCAAAATTCGATTTTACAGATGTAGACTGAGTCTAGGCTATAAAAGCATCATTTTAAGGTTTAGTTGTTAAACAATTTCATAGTGTGTAGGTGTTATAAAAGAGAAGGATACACAGTGAACCTGTATTTTCAATCAATTACCATTGTCTGTTGACATTTAATTTTAGAGGAGTTTTGTAGGCAAATGTGAAACAATTTTCCCAGAAAAAATTGTGATAACTAGAACAGCTAGGATGGAGTAAGAAGAGAGCAAGTGAAACTTACCTTGGATAATGAATGGATCTTGAATTAAGGAAAATAATACAACAACTAATTTATATGGATAATTTCAGAAAGGAGCAACAAAAAGATTTTTGCAATTCTTTTAAAGATTATTTGTATGTATTCCGAGAAGTTTAGATAAAAAATTTTAGCATAAATTTGAAGAATGACTTTACCAAACCATTTGTTATATTTCATTTTTAGTAATGGTTTTAAGTTTTTAAAATGTTGTCAGTGTAGGTTCTGGCTTTAGTATTATACAGAATACAATACATTTTGATCAAAGTTCTATTTGAAATTGCAAGGCAAATATCAAATACATTCTGAAAATGCCATCTCCTAAATGATACCTTCATGAAACCATTCTTTGTGTTGGCTAGACGTGTAATCTAAGACAATTTGTGTTATAGAGAGCAGCTCTGCAGAGAACAGCTGGGAGATATTGGTGGATAAAAACTGAATATGAATGGGGAATTTGTGCTTGCAGATCAGAAAGCTGATTGCACTCTGGGCTGCATCAAAAGAAGTGTAGCCAGCAGGGATAAGGTTCTCCTCTTCCACTCCGCTCTTGTGAGATTCCACCTGAGGTTTTGTGTTCAGCTCTGGGGCCCCCAAAACATGAAGGACATGGACCTTAGGAACCAAGTTCAGAGGAGGGCCACGAAGATTATCAGAGGGCCAGAGCACCTCTCCTTTGAAGACAGGCTGAGAGAGTAGGAGTTATGCTGCCTGTAGAGGAGAAGGCCATGAGGAGACCTTAGGGCAGCCTTACAGTACTTAAAGAGGGCCTCCAAGAAAGATGGATAAGGACTTTTTACAGGAGCACATATTGACAGAACAAGAGGAATGTCTTTAAACTGAAAGAGGATAGGTTTCAATTCGGTATTAGGAATAAATTCTTTATTACAAGGGTGTCGAGGCACTGGAACGTATTTCCTAGAAAAGTTGTGGACTCCCCATCCATAGATGTGTTCAAGATCAGGTAGGATAACACTTTGAGTAATCTCTTCTAGTGGAAGATGTCCCTGTCCATGGAAGGAGAGGTGGAACTAAATGAGTTTTAAAGGTCCCATCCAACCCAAACCATTCTATGATTCTGTGATACCAGTGCTAGTAAAATGAGCAGTGCCACAGAGGACCAATTCCAGGCACTGGAGCAAAAGAATCTCGTTTGTAAAACTGTCAGAATGGTCATTAATGCAGTTTTAATCTCAAACAAGTACCAGTCTTTCAGACAATTTCTGGATATCATCTTGAATTTGAAAAAGAGAAAACAGTCACAGATGTTCAGACATGGCCAGCATGGATATAGGATTTTGTCCTGTGCTACTCAAGTTCAACACCATTGAATGAACCTTTGCCACTACAATTTGCCACTACAGTTTTCCAGCATAAGTATAGCCAGGGCAGATCAGAATTTTAAATTATTTGATAATATTCATCCCTCTCAATAAGAATTAGGTATTCCAGCCTCAGAGCTTTCAGAAGCATTTCAGAAGCTTTTTTTTTTTTTTTAATAAGGGTTATACATAGCTCGGTGGAAATGCCAATGCAGTTTTTGTCTGGAAGACCAGACAAAAGCAATTAAAATAAGTGTTTATTTGTTTGGAAATAAAACAAGACACTCCAACTGAGCATTTTGTTCACAGTTTTGACACCCTATCTTGCTGTATGAATGGAAAATTCAAAACTCATCCACTGAAAGCTTTCTTACATCTGTCTCTGCAGCCCCTTATTCTGCACATTTACAGAAACAGAATGCTACAAAATATGGATTTTCACTTTGATCCATATCAATAGCTGTGTTTGTTCTCTAATCTACATTTAGTATGACATTCATATTAGTCCAAACCCAGGATCTCAGTCTTCATTTCTTTATTGGTTCTGGCCAGAAAAGGGTTAATTTTTGCAGTAGCCAGGAGGGGGAATGGTTAGGACTCAGACAATGTTCTAAGGGAGGAAAAAAGATAATCTTCATATTGCCAGAGTCAGCTCCGTTCTTCTTTCATTGACAGCAATGTCAGTGAGTTGGCACACAGCAAGGGTGCACTCCATACAAACTTCCGTCCCAGGGATTGTGTGCACTGGACCTCATCTGGATCTACAGGTGACTGCTCATTATTTGAATCCCTATAGATTACCTCCAGTACAGCTAATTGTCTCAGGCACTGGATACCCTCTCTTCACAGAGTTCCACTTGCTTGGGCACACTACTATATCATCCGTGAGAGAATACTTTTCCCTCATGATTGACTGGAGTCACCCCCAGAGGCTGAGGGTTTCAGTCCTCTTCCCAATCCCCTTGTCAACACCCAAATTCCAGGACAGGGATCCCAGTTGCATGGCTTCACTACCATCTGCTTTTAAATCATGGGCTGCTGTATCCCAGCAGCAGAGCAGCTAGGTCACTAGGGTCTCACTTGACTGGTGGCTGAAACCCTTTTGCATATCTTGCGGCTTACCAAGGGATAGGGATCGAATTATTATCTCTGGCCCTGCTTCTTCCTCCTGTTGTGAGGGTCCTGCTTCCTCATCATCCCTCATTGAGCAAATTGATTTGGTTTTGGATTTCTTTTTCTGTATAAGGGTGACTGCTACCAACCATCACTGGTTGTTCCTCTAGTTCAGCTGGAGTTTGAGTGGCCGTGGTGCCTGTTGGTCTGCTTTCCCCCTGAGGATGCTGTCTAGTAATGAGCAGTGTCCAATAAATAGTAGTCAGGGCCCAGAACACTGCATAACTCCCTGCCTCTCTGGAACTGCAACAGAATTTTTCTTTCAAATATTCTGCTACTTATTCAGGGTCTTGTAGCTCTTCAGGGGTGAGCTTCCAAACCACTGGAGTAGAATAATCCTTCAAAGGCTGACCCATTTTCTCTAACCTTCCATGCTATTCATGACTATCTGCCCTCAGGGGAGATCTCTGAAGAACCTCCCTAGAAATCTCCATCTTGATTCCAAACGCTGAGGAGGCCTGGCAGATTTAGTAACAAGAACATTCTTTCCTTAACATCCAAAGGGAATTCAAGAGTCTCAAAAGCTGTTGCAAGAGGCCTGAAGGAGGAAAAGCTGGGTGGGGGAGGAAAGCTGGGGAAAATCCACCTCTTCTGTTCTTCCCACTGGCTGGGTACAATTATCAATGGACCCTTAGAGGTAGAGCCTGAGGTAAAGGCAGGAGAGCAGCACTAAAGACACATCCCAAATGACCCTCATTGCCTTTGGTGCTGTCACGTCCTAAACTGGTATCATACAGTGCAGCAGCAAAGAAATCCTGATCCCTCTCCCTGCTCTGAGAAAGAGCAATGGGATGGGCACATACAGGAATATCCAGAAACTTACACAGGGTTAGGTACTACAACCATGTGAATAGACCAAGCAACATGTGTCCAGTGGCTTTGGACTTTATATATATATATATATACTTAGAATAAATTTGTTTCCAACCTACCCTGGTCAGGTCTGCTGTTAACTCAACCCCTCAAGTCTCAGGCAAGGCACCAAATTACTCTGTCACGATTTAGGAATGGTACTCCCCAATTCAGCGTTCCCACTGAAATCACGCACTGCTCATTCAATCCTTTTCCTTCTCTCTCTCCCCCTGTGGGTGGCTGAAGAGGAGAATTGGAGGCACAAAACTTAAAGATCACAGGCTGGACTAAGAACAAATTACTGGAAACAGCAATGAGATAAAAAAAAATTAACAGTAACAGCTACATTATTAATAACAAAGTGTGCAAGACAATTCACACATGCTTGCATGGAACTGGGATCACCACCACTCCCTCTGCCATGCTCACTCCACCTGAAGGAACCCCTTCTCCTCAGAAGAGGCTCCCTTCCCCTGCTCCTGGCAGCGCTGTGAGGGGGTACAGAATAACCTCTGGGTCCTGGCCATGCCCCCTCCTGGCTACACAAAAAATTAACCCTGTCCTGGCCAGAACCAAGATAACCTCTTAAAATTAACATTTTGTTTGTTTATACTGAAGTCTCTAGAAAGCTGGAAAAATATTTAAAGAAATGGACCACTAACTAGTAAATCTGCTATATTTTTGAAAGGTACATACTGGCTCAATCCTAACAGCTCCAGAAGAAGAAGTAGTGCAGATCACCAAGGCAATGTATGAGTTAGAAGTTTCTAAAAGCTACAAAGTAGGTTNAATGACCCTCATTGCCTTTGGTGCTGTCACGTCCTAAACTGGTATCATACAGTGCAGCAACAAAGAAATCCTGATCCCTCTCCCTGCTCTGAGAAAGAGCAATGGGATGGGCACATACAGGAATATCCAGAAACTTACACAGGGTTAGGTACTACAACCATGTGAATAGACCAAGCAACATGTGTCCAGTGGCTTTGGACTTTATATATATATATATATACTTAGAATAAATTTGTTTCCAACCTACCCTGGTCAGGTCTGCTGTTAACTCAACCCCTCAAGTCTCAGGCAAGGCACCAAATTACTCTGTCACGCTTTAGGAATGGTACTCCCCAATTCAGCGTTCCCACTGAANCCCAATTCATCGTTCCCACTGAAATCACGCACTGCTCATTCAATCCTTTTCCTTCTCTCTCTCCCCCTGTGGGTGGCTGAAGAGGAGAATTGGAGGCACAAAACTTAAAGATCACAGGCTGGACTAAGAACAAATTACTGGAAACAGCAATGAGATAAAAAAAAATTAACAGTAACAGCTACATTATTAATAACAAAGTGTGCAAGACAATTCACACATGCTTGCATGGAACTGGGATCACCACCACTCCCTCTACCATGCTCACTCCACCTGAAGGAACCCCTTCTCCTCAGAAGAGGCTCCCTTCCCCTGCTCCTGGCAGCGCTGTGAGGGGGTACAGAATAACCTCTGGGTCCTGGCCATGCCCCCTCCTGGCTACACAAAAAATTAACCCTGTCCTGGCCAGAACCAAGATAACCTCTTAAAATTAACATTTTGTTTGTTTATACTGAAGTCTCTAGAAAGCTGGAAAAATATTTAAAGAAATGGACCACTAACTAGTAAATCTGCTATATTTTTGAAAGGTACATACTGGCTCAATCCTAACAGCTCCAGAAGAAGAAGTAGTGCAGATCACCAAGGCAATGTATGAGTTAGAAGTTTCTAAAAGCTACAAAGTAGGTTGTTACACAAGAGACTAAAAATAGCTGTTATGATTTATCAGGTCCTGATTCCTTTGGGGCTGTTAGAATTTGGAACAGGAATAAGAACCCTTTTGTAAAATCTCTCCTTTTGTGTTTGTCTGGAAAACATGAGAAAAACTTCATTATTTCCTCAATTACCCACAAAGATTGTTATATACTCATTTCATAATTTGGAGCATAAGTCTGTAAACCACACATACTAATGGCGAGCTTTTGAACAAAAAGCAATATGTATTTTGTTTTAATGTTACTTTAGGCAAAAAATCACATCTGTAATGCAAACTGGTAGACAATAAGCACTTTAGAGCTATGGCAGAACATCAAGAATGACACTCTCCTTAAAGCATCTCATTACATCCAGATGCTGAAGAGCTGAAGAACACAATGCCTAATATCATGCAATCATCTCAGACAATGAAGATTGAAAGCCTGAGCCTGCAATTCTTGAGGCAAAACTTTTATTTTTCTGAAAAACTGCAAAGTCAAGCCATATGTTTCACTAACATTTTCTTCTGTAGCTCTATTGTATTTTGTTTTGTATAATACGTTAAATCAGATCTTTATGTCCTGAATGTAGTTTTCTTGTCTGCTATCCAGCTACAGTTGTTTTGCTATGCCTAGCAGGTACTACACACAGCTGGGATGAGAGAAGGGCATTATTTCAGAGAAAAACTCTCCATCGTCCTTTGGATCCTTGNGACAATTCACACATGCTTGCATGGAACTGGGATCACCACCACTCCCTCTGCCATGCTCACTCCACCTGAAGGAACCCCTTCTCCTCAGAAGAGGCTCCCTTCCCCTGCTCCTGGCAGCGCTGTGAGGGGGTACAGAATAACCTCTGGGTCCTGGCCATGCCCCCTCCTGGCTACACAAAAAATTAACCCTGTCCTGGCCAGAACCAAGATAACCTCTTAAAATTAACATTTTGTTTGTTTATACTGAAGTCTCTAGAAAGCTGGAAAAATATTTAAAGAAATGGACCACTAACTAGTAAATCTGCTATATTTTTGAAAGGTACATACTGGCTCAATCCTAACAGCTCCAGAAGAAGAAGTAGTGCAGATCACCAAGGCAATGTATGAGTTAGAAGTTTCTAAAAGCTACAAAGTAGGTTGTTACACAAGAGACTAAAAATAGCTGTTATGATTTATCAGGTCCTGATTCCTTTGGGGCTGTTAGAATTTGGAACAGGAATAAGAACCCTTTTGTAAAATCTCTCCTTTTGTGTTTGTCTGGAAAACATGAGAAAAACTTCATTATTTCCTCAATTACCCACAAAGATTGTTATATACTCATTTCATAATTTGGAGCATAAGTCTGTAAACCACACATACTAATGGCGAGCTTTTGAACAAAAAGCAATATGTATTTTGTTTTAATGTTACTTTAGGCAAAAAATCACATCTGTAATGCAAACTGGTAGACAATAAGCACTTTAGAGCTATGGCAGAACATCAAGAATGACACTCTCCTTAAAGCATCTCATTACATCCAGATGCTGAAGAGCTGAAGAACACAATGCCTAATATCATGCAATCATCTCAGACAATGAAGATTGAAAGCCTGAGCCTGCAATTCTTGAGGCAAAACTTTTATTTTTCTGAAAAACTGCAAAGTCAAGCCATATGTTTCACTAACATTTTCTTCTGTAGCTCTATTGTATTTTGTTTTGTATAATACGTTAAATCAGATCTTTATGTCCTGAATGTAGTTTTCTTGTCTGCTATCCAGCTACAGTTGTTTTGCTATGCCTAGCAGGTACTACACACAGCTGGGATGAGAGAAGGGCATTATTTCAGAGAAAAACTCTCCATCGTCCTTTGGATCCTTGAAATGAAGGAAGGAAAAAAATCTAACACATCTTTATGTTGGACAGTATGACAGACAAAGCAAAACTTGTGGCTATCAAAAAGCAAAGTAGAAAGGCCTGGTGTTTAAGAAAACTGAGCTGATGTTTGCTGCCTGCAGGGTATAAGGCAGATACCAGGGCATGGATGACAGCTTCTGTTTTCACTTACTGCTTGCAGAAGATTGATGACAAGTACTTTATGAAAGAAAGTGAAATTGCACTGATCCAAGATATGTGCACAGTATATCCACACAGCTCCTCATAAATGTTTAACTGAGGCTGTGTGTCCATAGCTGTTTCTCTCTGCAGCAGTACAAGTTGAAGCAGTTATTTTCCTGTCTCTGCCTTACGCTTGTTTTCACATCTGTGCTGCTCTCTTGCTTTTCTAAATACAACTATCTCTTGCTTTTCTAAATACAACTATCTGTAGGGCCACAGAGTGAACTGGATCAGCAAATTGAACCAAGCTAAAATACTCATACTGAAAGTAAAATGCTGATGGGGGTTGGAGGAGCAATTTTCATTTGTGATCCAGTTCAAAGACAGGAAAGATACAGAGCTCTGCTACAGGCAGGGTAATGTGAAGGATAATATTGTAAAAAAAAGGACAAATAAAGTGTACGTGTATCACGAGAAGAAGGTAATAAAATTATGTTCTGCTGTATGGATCAAATTATAAAATTTTTTTCAGAAAATTTTGTAAGGATAATCTTTAAGTCATATAAGCATTTTCTGATTTATGAATTTCAAGGAATATGCATTCTCAGCATGATGCAGACCTTGCCTCTATTTAAGTAGTAGCTTAAAAAAGATGATACTTTATGAAAGAGAATGTACTGAAGAAACCCCTTTTTTTGGAGGTCATCCTATCCTTAGTTTTCTTTTCAGAGAAAATGCTTTCAAAATTATAAGTAAAATGCTTACCAGCTGGAAGGAGGAGGACTCTAACTGTGTGTGCATGTGCTATGAGGATTCTAAAGACATGTATTTAGACAGAGATACTTCTCTGCCATGTACTCCTGCCCCACTCTGTCCAGTTATTGGAGATTGACACCAAAGAAAAAATTCTTCCAAAATAATCCTCAACCTTGAAATGTAATTTACATAATTACATAGTTTTATGTTATAAATAAAGACCAATAAATTTATTTTTAGAAAATATCCTGAACTTGTGATGTTTGTCAAAGTTTTACTAGACCCAACTTTCACTTTAATTAACACAAACTACAAGTAACTTTCAACTCAGTAATTATTACAAAGGATTTAACAGAAGGTGCTTGACCCTGAATTCTTCCAGTCAATGCACAAAACTTCATGCTCTCTAGAGCTTTTAACAGCTGTTTGTTTAAAAACCTTCAGTAAAGCTGCAGCACAGCATTTTAGTTATAACTACCAAAGACCATGACAGAGAACACACAACTTATTTTACCAAGTGTATTTCTCCATGACAGAATACACTCACACAGAATTAATATTACACTGCAGTTTGATTCACTCAGTGTTCAGGCCTGAGCCACAAGATATCTACAAAGTACTAGAAATGTATGAACTGACCTTGCTTATTAGGAAGAGAAAACCAGTAACATGCTCAAGAGGTGGCAAGGCTCTTCTACAAAAAAATGAATGTTTTCCTTATGATAAAAATTACAGCCATAAACATAAAGAAAATTTTAAAAAAATGGAATACATTGTCATATAGATTTATTCCTCAAACATTCAATTTTATTTTCTAATTAGTATATTTAAATATTTAAATATAAAATATTTTGTTGTCATTCACTTTAAATGAATGATAGCCATATTCTTACAAACCCATCAAAACAAGGATTTTTTTTCCCCTTAAAATCGTCAACTTTTTCATAGACAGTATAGTCATGATTTTCAGGGCAAATCCTTGTTGAATCTCTTCTTATAAGCTCATCAGAGAGCTGCAAATATAAATAATTCCCAGGAACCAGCTTCCAAAGTTAGAAAAATTATTATAACCCGCAAATTTTTTAGCTATGAGAGTGGTGAGAGAGAACCATTAAAAAAAATATCCCCACTATAAAATCAGCAGTTAAGCACTGCTGAAAGCAAACAGCAATTTAGGCATCACTATTAAGCAAGAGAAATTACACCCCACTTGTTGATCTCCAGGCTTCTTCTGATAGGAGAGGCACTTAGCGTTATCTCAATCAAGAGCAACAATAAAGCATGTCAGATGCAAAAAGAGCTATCGAACAGCCAGATTGAGTCACAGCAATTCAGAACATGAAGGTGACAGCAGGACAAGGAAATTTTCTTTCAGGCAGAAATTCCTTTTGAGGCTCTTTTGTGCACAGGAGACTCCATCCCCTGTGACAGTAGGCTAAGTGTTTCAGAGTTGCAGGCTTGATAGACGTTACATGCCATTTTTGAGAAACAAGCCCACAGTATACCTGCTTCAGCTGCAATAACTCAAGTGGTTGGTCTGCTAAAGTCTTTGGCAACTGCTTAGGCAGAAAACTTGTAGTGAAACCGAAGAGAACAAAGGAAGGAAGGGCAGACAGAATGAAGGAAAGCCATATGGATTGAAGGGAGGATTAAGTACTTGCCATTTCCATATATCTAATTCTCTAAGCTTTATCTAGTGCTTGTCTACTACAGAACTGTGGCTGGCAACTTTGCAGAAAGACCACTCTGGCATGGTCCGGTGAGAACAAAAATGTCTGCAGTGAGATTGTATGGATAACCTCACCCCAACACAGACAGCAGTGTAGGAACAGTGCATCAGTAGGACAGGCAAATCATCCCCTTGTACCCCAGACTGCTCTGGGGAGGGAATGAATCTCTTACACCATTCATTCCTAATGCCTTGGCAGGTACTGCTGAAGAACAGTCGGTAAGGTATTTCTGATCTGTCATACAGAAGCACTGTTTAGTGTGTTTGCTGATCCCTCAAGAAGGCATAGAATAAAAATGTGAGACCCAAACAAAGAGTCAAACCTGACTTTTACAGACTGATATTGTAAGAAAAACTTGTGCAACTGAAATGTAGCGGTACCATAAGTTCTCTAAGTCTAAGGGGACGGGAGGAGAGGGGAGGTGGAAAGGAAAGGCTTCATTCTCCCCCTCTCCCCAGTTATATTTATTGTCATATTTCTTATCACATACTTATGTATCTACCAGTGGAGTCATGTACATCTACACAACAGTTCACAGAAAAGCTATTTCAAAATAAGGAAAATATATGGATAATTTTTGCACTTGGTTATTAGAGTTGTCAGGACTGTATACACAGAAATAAGAGGCAAAAGTTAAAGAACATGGTAACTGGTGTCTTGATTTGAATAAACATTTTTTAATGAATAATAAGAAGAGTTATCCCTCACACAAATTACTAATGTCTTTCAAAGAAGAACACTCCTGACATAATTTGCTGTAAATTTAGGAGTGGTCCAAAACTGAGCAAAAAATAATTCTGACTAAATTTTGACTAAAATTTCAACATCATTATAATAGATTCACTTTGCAATTTGTTTAAGCAGCAACTAACCTACTTAACAGACAACAGAACTATTTACCAAGTGTCTAAGTGACAAACATAATTCACAGTAACAGATCTGGTTAGACCACAGAGAAATCAAAGAGTAATCATCTATTCATAGTTATATTTAAAATGTAAGCAAAAATATTGTTGTAACATGTATACCAGTTAGAAGGAAAACAGAATTAGCTGGAGCCAAGGAAAACTGTAGATTTATATTTAAAGTAATCAGAAATGGCTTAACAGCAAACTGTAGATAGTACTTCATGAAGAAAATGATTTAAACTGTTTCACACAGGCTTTTGCAGTAGGGAGAACACCTGGAGAAGCATAGTTTGATTATGGATAACTAGGAAGGACTCTGGCAGGAACTGTTATGCTTATCTAGCCTGTTGGAGTTCTTTGAAGATACTGCTGCTCTAAGAGATAAGGGGAATTCAGTGGATGTAATATACTCAGATTTTCAAAAGTATTTGACAAAGTTCCAAACTAGAGATTAGTGGTTGAGGTAAAGAATAAGGGTTAAAATGGGCTACTGGATAAAAAGACTGGATCGGGTGCAAAGTATAGAGTATTGCTATAGAAGGAAACTTAGAAATTGGAAAGGGGTTTGAGGTTGATCAGGTTAATAGGAATGTGCAGACGTCTAAAAATACATTATTCATGTGACAGTGCCTTGTGAATTGAGTTGCCAAATGTCCACATCATATATGATTGCATGCAAAGTGATTAATGAAAATAAAACCAATATAAAAAGCATTACAGGAAATGAATCAAAATGAATTCAAGAATTCTCACAAGTAAATGAAAAAGAAGTTAAATTATTTAAATTACACTGCTGACAACTAGACCAAATACTAACGAGAAAAAAAAAAAAGGAAGAAGACAAACAGGGGAAAACTGCATTGTCAAGAACATACAGCATAATAAAAAAAAAGTTACTATCATAACATCTTTTTCAAATTAATTAGCAAACAACTGCAGAGATTGTTCTATTGCCATGTAGGGAAATAGGCAACAACCATGGATGCTCATAGTTCTTGCTAAAGCATAAAAAGGATAAAAATGTAAAATAACAATTAGAAATTTTAGTTAATAAAAACCTAAAGGAGCTGTTTTTATCACTGTTGGAGAAAAAAATCTCAAAGCAGATTTCATTCTTTTGTGCAGGTACACGTTTAAAAACCAAGAGATATAAAAGTAAGGAAACAATCTAATTGGAGAATTAGGATTCTGAAAACAAAAAAAAAGGTTCTATAAAGGGCTATTAACACAAAAAGTAGTTATTAGGGAAATTTGCTGGAACAAAAAGGTTGCAAGTTAAAGGAATATCTAGTGTATTATTAATAATTAGCACCGCTATAAGATTGCAAGCCTACACTCAGCAGATATTGTGCTGATGCAAATCATCAACTGGGTTTAAGTGCCTTTAGATGACTGCTAAAGTATCCAAAAATCCATTCAGTCATGTTGGATGTCTTACAACTCTTCTCATGTAAACATCAGTATGCAAAAGAACAAAAAAGAAAAAGTAGGCCAGACAATTATGGATCCCAAGAATATTTCTGCTTTTCACTATGTTCACCCTCCATCCCTCTTCCTATATTTGCCAGGAATTTGCATCCTAAAATTTTAGAGAAGCTAGCCTTGTCTATCCATCTTTCCCTAGAGACTCCAGTGCAAGGAGGCGTGATTTCTTTGCACAAATAATTGTCATTTCTCCAGATAAAATGTGTCTAACCCCAGAACATTCAGCATTACAGACCAGCTCAAAGGATTTTGCACTATTAGATTTTTGACAAGAGAAATGTCATGATAACTCAGACTCCCCTTTGTAGCCTTGTAATTCATTCTATAAAATCCTAATTCATGTCAGGTGCCATCAGCTGCCTTCTATCAATAAAATGAATGAAAGGGCCCAGGAAGATTGAACATATGATCTTATTAATCCTCTCTAAATCAAGGAATTTTAGATACACAAATACAGTAAAATAAATAAAAACAAAGCTATTTTTTCTTATTATCATCAGCAGATTCATATTGCATGTGGCTGACTTAATAGGTTTTAAATTTATTCTGCTCAATCTTTACTTCTATAATGAATGCAAATGCAGTCTCACAAACCACAATGCAGAAAAAAACTTTTATAATATACTACCCAATGCATTCAGCTCTATTTGCACAGAGGTGTTTTACAACCCTATATAGACATTTTAAATCAAAGCAAACCACTTCAAAAGGCACTCAGAAGACCTATGACATAAACAGCATTGTAGGGGTCTTTATTTCCTTCATATAATAATTTTTGTATCCAGTTTATTCAGGTAGCAAAATCATTTTTATTAGCTTTTAAACTGACAAAAAAAAGTTTTTACTGGTTATGAAGGCTGACAAAAAAATACCACATCACAAACTTCCTGATATTTATATTACACTTGCTACTACTATAGATGCTGCAATTAGGATTTAGTCCATTATATTCCTGCGGGATGCAGGTAAGAAATATAGCATGGCTGACTAACAAACCCACTTTTTAAAACCATTGATAGCAATATATTTGGTAAAGAATACTTTTTTTATTACAAAGTACTTTTCAATTTAACTACATATTTGGTGTGATTGTAGCACACCTATCATTTGTCCCGATGAACTGGAACACGGTTTGGTGTGCTGGATTAGGCAATCATCTCGTCAAAATTCTGAAATGCTGCAAAAAATCCTGATCAATACATGTGTTTCAGAAGATATAACATCTTAAAAATACTTTCATTTGTTTGCGCATAATTTTTTTGTTACTACGATGATATACATTTTTGAGCTTTAGCTTTATGCACCAGCTCCTAGTCTACCATGATTTGATTTACCATGCTTTACCATGATGTGATTAGAAAAGGAAATCTATTCCTGAAGGATCAGAATGAAAGACAAAATAAAGAGACCAGTATTTCAAGGATAAAGGCTATTCTTGTGAGACATCTCCTAACTTAAAACAGCTGTAAGCTTTACTGGAGAGCATGGATATATTCTTGAATACATAAAAGAATTCCTTGGGCAATGGATTTACTAGTAAGGAGCTAAGGCTTAGAAATAATACTGCTAATCTTTTTTTAAAATGCCTTGAAAGAATATAGCAAATATTCAGCTTAAAATACTGAAGGGGAAGCTTGAAGTCAACCATACCTTTGCTAGTCAGCCTCCACAATACCTCAGAGCAACCAGAGTATTGGAGATAACCTGCCTCCCAAAGCTATAGAAAATATTACCAAATTCCTTTCATCTTGACTATAAAGACTCAACTGGCAAGAAATTATCTGTTCAGAGAGAATACTATTGCATTATTTTTAAAGTGTGTGATTTGCACCTGTGAGCCTCCTAGTCAAACTTTACAGATGTCTGTCTGAGTATTGGAAACGCTGAATCTTCACCCAATGACCATCTTAAACCTTTTAAAGGTGATGCCTCAGATGACAGGACATGATTGATTATACTGGAAATAAATGTGTTTGATCTAAAGTGTACCAAATGTGTGCTGGTAAAGGTTTAATTAATAACCATCACTCAAGTCAAAGCATTTTTTTGGTATAAGCAAATTTGTATGACATATATATGACCTGAGGTACAATTCTTTCATATTGAAGCATAATATATAAATACAGATAGAATATATTCTACACATTTATTTGTTGTTCATCTTCCAAAACCAGATACATATCTATACATAGACACAAATCTTAAATGAATAAAATAGCATCTTTATCATCATTTTATATTTTAAATGACAACTTCTCTTCCAAGAAGAAGCAGGCTAAATTACCTTTCAATGGGATGGAATAACTGGCTATAGTTCTCTAATCTTTTAAAGTCTTGCTGGTCTCTTAATTTTTTTTCTTAGCATTTCTATTAACTGTGGAAACATCAGATTGTGCAATTAGATGCTTCAACAACAGTTTTTGTTTTACTGTTTGAAAAGAGAAGTAATTCTGGAAAACACAAAGTCAAACAGATGGGGGGAAGAAAGAGAATTAATAAGTAATACTTTGCAGCTATAACAACATCAGAATTGGAGCTGATTGAGAAACCTCAGCCAAAAGATTTTACAACAATTATTCAGTTCATGTAACTAAAATTTTATCTAGAAATATTTTCAATAATATTTTCATCCAGGAAAATAAATTATTGGATAATCTGGTTCATGATTAATTTTTTAATAGAACAGAAGGGAAAGTGACTTTGCGCCACCTCAGTAGTCTAGTGGATAGACTCACTTGGCAACTTCAGAATGTCAGAATCTCAGTTAGAAACAGAAGGAAATTAGATTCTCTGTTACAAGTGAACATTTTGACTAACCTAGTTTGTATCTCCCAAAATACCTTCACCTCATGCTGGTGTAGAATAGGATTTTTAGGCTTCAAAATTTTTGAGAAGTTAGAAAATCTTTTACAACCTTCTCTGCTTGAAATTCCCTTGCTGAGATAACTACTTACATCTTGAATTTTAAATCACAAAAATCTAGGACTACGGTAAAGGTAGGTAACTTTCACATGAAAAATGTTGCCAAAAAATTCTATCTATAACAATTAGATAGTGGTCATTATCTGAACCATATAGTGGTTACAATATTTAATAAATATATGGTGGACCATATGAAAGCAGAAGTGAATAATTCAGAATGATTTTTCATAAATTCTTTTGTGCAAGTTCTTCACTTACACTCTTTGAAGTTTTTCTAGTTTTCTGAGACGTAAGGATGTTGATCTCAAACAGTGCTCCTATGTGCTGCATTTTTATTACACAGGCTGTCAAAGGCTAGGGACCTCAGGGCTGAGGCTGGAGAATGCATTAGATTACATTCAGAACCACCACAGAATGCTGATGAAAGTCTACTGAAAGCCTGACATTTTTGTTAAGCTTTTCATCTTTAGGGAAAAAAAAAAGTGGAGGAAAAAAATCCTGACCAACTTCAATCCTGGTATTTTTTAAATAGCAAAAAAGATTTACTTTCAAAATATGAAAATAAAAGATGTGGAAATGTTAAAGGTTTTTTGTTGCTACTGACTTCATTTTGAAGAAGTGTTTCTAATCAAGTAAGGAAAAAAAGCTTGCCAGGAGGAAGTGTAAAGAAATATTTAAACAGAAAATGGATTTAGAACATAAAAAAAAATTTATAATATTTAAATTACAGCAAAAGAAGCAGAAATACTGTGAAAATAAAAATACTTCAGTAGCGCTAACTTGTATTTTAGACAGCATTCAAGTCCTCAAATGGAGTTTCTGTCCACCATAGACAAACCAAGGCAAATATGAATTCAATATAATTGACGAGGAAAGAAAAGCTTTTAAAGTGGATGGACTGATAAAAGAAGACACTCAAGTCTTTAGATGACAAGGAAGATCACTGACTTGAAATAACTTCTCATAAAAGATCATCTGGTCGGTGGTATAAGATCATTTATGATAAGAAGTCAAAGGTAGAGTGCTGCCAGATATAAAGTACATATCTTCAGATGCCTGAAGAGAAGCTATTGTATATCTGTCAGTTTTCAAAGCAAAATAAATCATCCCGTACTTTTTGTTCATTTTTTCCAGAAATCTGAGCCAAAAAGATATGTTCTTGCATCTAAAAAGTGCATAACCTCCAAAACCAACAGTTTAATCCTAAACAAGACAGTATCAATCACTTTCCGTCACATATTGTTTATATAAGATACAATTGCTAATTCCAAGGTATTGACACAAAAGTAATTTTTTCTCTTAAAATATTTATTCACCAGTTAGAACTCTGCAAGCAGCTAATTTATACCCTAAGGCTCCCTTGACTTCAAAATAATGTATTATGGAGACACTGGAAACTGTTTTATATGTTCTTCTTGCTAATAATTTTATCACTAAAAATAGGAAGCTGATACAGAATTTCTGACCTTTGGGTAATAACTAAATTTCCTCATTTTTCTCTGAACCTGTATTAAGAGTATGGAGTCACTGCTTAAACGTATAAACTTTGGAAATATCAAAAGTATATATATTATGGCTATGAAGGTGTCTGTCTCTGAAAAACTCCTTTTCTCTAAGTAAAGTGATTAAGCTATTAGTCAGAGAAACTGCCCCAGAGTCCTACAACAGCAAGTACCTCAGAAGGATGGAAGAAGTTAAGGAATAACCCTCTCTGCCCCTCTCCTCACCTGTCTTCCACTCTTCAGCAGGACTTCCACTGCTACCCGATGGCTACTGGGCAGTATCACGGAAGCAGCTGGAGACATGAGAGCCTGGAAGATTTTTCCCAAACATGATACTCTGGAAAACTGTTCTACATGGTGTATATCACATGATAGTACTGCCTGCATCTACATTAAATTATGGCAGTACTGTTGATTTGAGGGCTCATCATAGCTGATTTGATTAGGCATGGCAGAATGATGGACATTTTTAGATATACTGGAATAAGCAAGCTCAGTTCTGCCTCAGGTGCCTCCAGCCCTGAATGCTTCCACATAGGACAACCGCAATTTCTTTCATTGGTTATTTGTGTGCCTTTGCCATTTTAAATATATTTAAGGAAAATCTGTAAAATGATTTGATATCTTGCTGAGCACCTTTTGCAGAAAGGAACATAGTCACATAAAACTGTAAAATACCAAGATTTCTCATTTTATTGCATTGCTAATTCCTTAATGTGTAATAGGAGATGATACATGAAATATATCTGAATAATGATACATATTCATTAAATCCATAAAATGGTTTGGGTTGGATGGAACCTCAAAAATCATCTAGTTCCAACCCCTCTGTCATGGACAGGGACACCTTCCACTAGACCAGGTTTCTCAGAACTCCATCCAATCTTATTTGTAACTAAACAAGTACTTTTTTTTATCCTGCTACCTAAGTGAAAATAGAACCAATCTTCTATGATAAGGATCACAAACTGTGCTATGAAAAAAAAAAAAAGCACAAATATTTCCCAGAGACTTTTCAGTTATGTGACTGAAAAATACTGCTATCTCCTACACCTCTTGCTTCTGTAAATAATGGTATGTACAATAATAGTCACCTCTCAGATGAACTTTGCTAGCATGGATACAAGTGTGTTAAACTATTAACAAAGTTAAAGACCAAGGTACTCGCTTAGAAATAAATCCAAAACCAAAACCCATGAAGATATTGAGCTAGGGGCTTGAGTAATAAATAAGATTAATCAGAGCCATTTATTTACATGAACAAATTCAATAGAATTGGTATTGCTGCACCCTTGTAAAGCTATTTGTATAACTTCAAGAACAAAATGTTACTTATGCAAAAAGGACAGAAAAAGCAAAGTGAAGCAGCACTCTATCAAAATAGTGTTGGCTGTCATTAACTGTGCTCGTTTTGGTTGATTTCTTGTTCTTCAAAGTAACTGGTATGGGCCTGTGTTTTGGATTTCTGCTGAAACCTCTGTTGAAAACACAGGGATGATTTTGCTATTGCTAAGCAGGGCTAGCACAGTGTAAAGGCCTTTTCTGCTCTTCACTCAGTTTCCCCCCCACCGTGAGGAGACTGAGGGTGCACAGGGATTTGGGAGGAGACAGCTGGACAGCTGACCCCAACTGACTAAAGGGACGTTCCATATCATACGGTGTCACTCTCAACATATCAAACTGGGGGAAGAAGGAGAAAGGAGTTCAGAGTGATGGCATTTGCCCTCCCAAGTCAGCACTAGGTGTGATGGAGCTCTGCTTTCCAGGAAATGGCTGAACATCTCATGAGAAGTGGTAAATTAATTCCTTGTGCTTTGCTTGTTGCATGCAGCTTTTGCTTTACCTGTTAAACTGTCTTTGTCTCAACCCACAGGTTTCCACACTTCAAATTCTCTCCCTCATCCCAATCAAGCAGGGGGTGGAGGGAGAGTGAGAGAGCAGCTGTGTGGAGCTCAGCTGCCTGTCGGTGTTAACCCACAGCAGTTATCCATATCTGACAAGCAAATGATCCCTGAAAAGATTATGAGTCACTACTCAAATGCATAACAAAGGTTCAGAGAATATTGATACCAACTCTTACAGTCACCTACATAAGAAGTAAAAAAAGTGATATCACAGCAACCTTTATTCTCCGTGAAAGGTGTTTCACCCTCCTGATACAATTTATTTCAATCTATGGCTTATGTGTTAATCTCCTTATTTAGGAACAGTTTTGCCTAGTTGAGAGAAATTGCAAGTCTATTTAGTTATGATCACAATGCCAAAATTACTTTGTAGCAAGTGCTCTGGTTTTGAATATATTTGCTATGTGCAAGCAGAATAGGAGAGTAAAAGTCTTTACATATGTTTGGTGCTTAAAAATAGCATTTTCACAAGTCTAGCAGGTAATTGTAAGTTAAATCAGCTACTTTTATGAACAGAAGAAAGTGAATTCCAACTAAAATATTACATTATATATTTCAAAAATTTGTAATTAAGAAACTTCAGTGTTTGCTTTGGCTTAGAGACTAGAAAAAATCCAAACCAGATATTAAAAATAATAAAAAGTAACAAATAGTAAATGAAGGCTGGAAATTTTTATCAGTGATTATACAACAAAGATTAGAAAAACAAGAGGCCAAAAGACAAACTATCTCACTATTAACTTGTAAAATATAAGAAAATATATTCTAATACTTGTAAATGGCAAATTGTCAACAGAAATGCAAAGCACATAGAAGTATATAATGAACATAGCTCATCAGTATTTGGAAAAAAGTGTGGTGATAAACACTTCACATAGAATAAGAATTATCTTCCACTTCATACGTAATTTCATATGGCAGTACACTTCCTTAATTTAGTAGTTTAAAAATTGTGATTCAAATTTATTTTACCTGAACATTTTGAGAGAGCATTCTGGATCATCAGTACAGATTCTCAACAAGCCTTAGATCTTTACAAAATACTTATTTAGCATGAGACTAGGCATTGAAATTAAAAATAAATGTAAAATAATAACACCGTAAACATTGGTTGAAACCAATTTTCAGAGCATTAGGGATTTTCAAGTGTTACTTTCAGTGAGATTCAACTACTCTATTAAATTCAACAGAAAAGCACTAGAAAATTTTAGAGGCACTCTCTATCTCAATCACTGTAGCTCCTCACCTTATGAAAGGTTTAAAACCATCTGAGAATATTAAAATCTGTTTTAACGTTCAAAATTTGAAAATGTAAAACCCAAAGCCTTGCATTTAGAATTAAAAAAAAATTATGTGTTGTCTTACATTTTATAGTCTATAAGCAGAAATTTTCCATGTAAATGATACTCATGGTTACAATACTGTAAAAGGTATTTTTATCAGAAAAGCATTTTTGTATTCATGTTCAGCAACATCTGCCAATAATTAATCCAGAGAGATTTTGAAAACATTTTTGGCTATTGCTTACAGCAGAAGACAGGGTGACCACACGGCACAAACTGATGTGACATAACTTTGCAATCATGAGCTTGTAGTGACACAGCTAACTTCATATAGGGCATGCTACAAATACTGCTAGTGACTGAGGCAGCTGCTTGTCATCCTTGTCAACAGTCTAAGTTGGCACCAACTTAACATGAAACAGTCTTTTCTGTCAGAACTTTAAAACTGATCAATTTTTATTCCACTGCATTGTTATCCTCTGTACTCGCTGCTGCCATTACCTCCAAACCTTTTGAGCCCACTGAAGGTCCAACATCTACTAACTGCTCAGACTCCTATATTTGCTCTAGTATCAGGAAGATTTCATCCTTGTGCTACAAAGCAGTGTGATCTGGGAATTGAAGTTATCTACATGTTTTGTAACTATGTGCCATGGTTTAGGAATGGTACCTCCCAATTCAGTGCCCCCACTAAGACTCTTCCAAAAAAGAAGCAATGCACTTTTCCCCCTACTTCTCCCACTTCCCATTCTGGGGATGGAGTTGAGAATTGGAGGCAGAAAAGATGGAAGTCACGGGTTGAGATAAGAACAATTTTACTGGAGACAGCAATGAGATAAGAAAATGGACAGTAACAGCAACAATAGTAATAAAGTGCAAAAAGAGAGGGTGATTTACATGCTAAATTCTCACCATGAACGCCTGGAACAATGAAACAATGGCAGACAGACCCTATGCCCTGTCACAGTTGCTCCCCCAAACAGAAAGGGACTGCTACAACCCATGCCCATGAAGGTGAGAGTAACCCAGGTTCTTGTTAATAGATTTCTTGGGGTGGATTAGAGTGAAATGACACTGGATGAATGATGTTTGCAAACATATAGAGTTTATTTTAGAACAATTTCGTTGCAGTGGAAAGCAGATTTGTAGCCATTTTGGTTATTATTATCATCTATAGTTACATGAAAGCATAAAAATATTGCTTTTGAAAATGTATAGGGAAAAGAGAGAAAAAGAAAGAAAGGATAAGACTAGAAAGATACATAATCATCAGCCATGGATCTGTGATAAGGCTCTGTTGTTGCAGCTGGGATGTCCATTGGTCAAAGCAGGGTTTTTACTCCAGCTTGATCCTTAGGGGTGAGTAAAGAAGCCCACAAAACACAAAGTCAGATGGGTTTAAATATGCTCAGGCTCAGTGGGAACACCCAGGAACTTCCCCAGGGCAGGGGAGCTTTCAGTCCTCTGGCCTTAGAAAGGCTCCCGAGGGCTCTTGGGGGGTCTTTGAGGGTTTATGATACCTTTTCAGCTGCTTGAGTGAGTAATGCCCAGTCTGACCTTCCCCGGGGGAAGCAGAGGAGAGCTTTACAATTGAGCAAATTGTGTAAGGGAGGGCAATTACCGTGGCAAGAGGCCCCATCTAACCTTGCAGGATTTGCCTCTTATTGGCACAGAAGCTGGTTTGTAGCCTCCAGATGGAGACGGTTCATTACCTTCGTCACATGCAGACAGGCCATTACATACCCAAAAATTCACCTCCTCCCTTAAACGAAGCAAACCTGGCCTCAGCAAAGCACTAGAGTAGTTCTGAAGGATGTAAGAAATAATGCAATGTCCAGTTCTGTAAGATACAAGGGAAGAGTTCAACCTGAGTCTAAAAAATGACTATTTAACCATAGGACCAGTGACAATTTCATGTCTGGGTTCCTAGTTCCAATTTTATTCCTGGGTTCCAGATTCCTAGGATCTGGATCTGTTGTGGCTTGCCTTGACTGGACTGAGGAAGCCTGATAAAAAAACTAAAATTGAAATATGCATAAACGGCAAGAGATCTCAGTTGTTTTGCACTAAATGAAGGTGGCAACTTGAAAAGCTGAGAGAAAATATTAATAATCTTAGTAATTCAAGAGGTTTTTCTTAAAGTATTAATTGTGATAGGCAGTGCAAAAATAATATCAGCCCATTCCAGGATGAGGACTATATTAGTTCAGTCTCTGTTCTACCCTTATCACAACAGTAGCTGAAATTCTGGTTGAAAATTAAGCAACAGGACTAGCAGCAAGCAATCTGCTTTATGTGTTACCATCTTCAAAATTCAGATCCAATACGAAATGTGGAGTGGGAAGAGAACTGGATAAACAAACATGTGGAGAATAATACCATTAAATGTAATGTGTACATTGTACCATGTTTAAAGACATAATGCTTTAAGACAACTTGAATAATAAAAAAAAAAAAACCCAAACCCATAGCATAAAGCTACAAGAGGTGGACAAACACTAATTATGACTTAGAGATACTGCAACTGAAAGATCCCAGGCAAGATACTTCACACCTTTACCTCTAGTTCCTTTCTATTTCATAGCTATCTTATTCATTTTTGATCTTCTTGACAGGAGCAGCCACATACCACAGCTTTGTATAACAAACAAAACAGGGATGCTTCAATTTATTCCCACTGCTCTCATTAGTCCTTTTGCTAAAACAAAACAAACAAAAAAACCACCCCATGTCTTGAATTCTGTCCAAACTGTCTGTCTGCTACCATGGAAATTGAAAATCATCTTGGTAAGAAAATGCTACATTACGTCTGCTAATATTTCAGCCAAAGTACAGTCTATAGTAGTGGAGATTTTGGAAGAACTTAATTCCATGACCTGAGAACTCTTCAGTACATCCTGTCAGATAATTAAGGCTCTCAAGTCCTGCACACTGAAAAGCCAGAAGCTGAAAGAGTATTTCTTTACAGGAAACATTCAGTACCTTTGCACTGTTAAGTCTTGGAGCAATTTCCAAGAAACACCTCTTGTTTCCTTCTGGTAACATTACCTTGCATGTTAAGGACATGCAGTTCTTACTATTGAAGACATAAAATAAAGGTCAATCAAGTTCAGAAAACAGATTATTCTTGGCTATGCTCAAGACAGAATACCTTTGGAAGGTCTGGAATAAGCTGTTGAAATAATTTAATGAGCCATAATGGGAATTAAATATTTCATTGTTTTCCAAAATGAAGACCCTTCTGATCATTCAGTGGGTTTTGTATCTGTATTTCAGACTATAGACAAATTCAGTTTGCCTTCAACATCTCAGATAACTTTTTTTGCCCTTTACATTATATTGGTTTGTACAACAGCAAAAACAGAACAGACATCTGCTACATATTACTCATGTAATGTAGGACACAGAATGATTGTGTCTGCGTACAAAATGCTAGAAGCAGATATGAAGAACTAAAGGTTCAGAAAAGTAGAAAGTATGAAGTAATGGTAACATATCAATTGCAGAAGGATTATAAAGTGGAAAATAAATTTTTACAGACATTTAATCTATTGTTTTAAAAGAAAGACAGTTTTACAAGGGCATCAAATAGGTCATTCAATTTCTTTTTGCCCTTAGTTTCACTATGTAAATACACATAAACCTGTATTTCAAAATGTTTATATGTCTTCAGAGGAAGCACTTGTTCTTTCTTGCACAGTCTTGGATGAAAAAGAAATCTAATTTCTAGACTTCTATTTACTATTATTCCCATTTTAATGAAGCTAAACTGAAAGCATTTGCAACCTGACTTTTGAAAGCTGCAGGATTTGTCAAGCTTCCAGGATTTTACAACATCTCTCCCAGCTGCCAGTACAGACAGATGTAAAACTTTCCTCATGTTAGTTCATTTATACCTTGAAACGGGCAGATGTCAGGGGAAAGCATGAGGGCAGAACTCATAATCTTGCTGACAGCCATGCTAACATTGTTCCAAAAATTCAATATGAGCCTAATTCTGCTACCATTAAAGTCAGTCAGATTTCATCTCTTGACTTGAACGAATGTAGAAATAGAGCTTAGGGGAGGCCATACAAACAGCGCTTGGGGAACACTGCCATTTTAGATTTTGAATACTCACATGACTACTCATTGGGAAACGAAGTAATTTTCTTTATGTTCTACTAGATGCTGATAACACTTTATCACACACTGCTTTTCACAGATGAATATGTCCACTTGTTTGCTGAAACCAAGTTTCACATTTCCTATCTAGAGTATTTCCACATGCCAGCATTTCATAGTACAGACAGAACCAGTCCAGTTCTGCCTTCTTCCTAACACCCTCAATGTGGCAGCAATTCCCAGTCCCCATACTTCCCTCCTTTAGCCAACTTTGATGGAAGGCAAAGAGGTTTCCCAAAAAGTGTCAGTTTATGATTACGCTCAGAGTTTCTGATACTGTTTCAATCCAGGATTTTTAACCATGGGGGAGCAACATATGTCAAAAGGAGACATGAAAAAGTAGGCATTTGGAAGACAGACTCATATTCATTATCATATAAATGTAAAGCTTGATCTTTAGCTTTGACATGTGTTTGTAGATACAAAAATGCCTTAACATGGAATATATCGTGATATAGAAGGACCTTTAGGCTTTAGGTTTTTCTTTTCCTTTCTTTTAGTGGGCAAAGACATTTTACTCCTGCTATTTACCAAGGATTTCTCCAGGAAACATTTTTTCCTCAGAGTGAAATAAGATCTGTAATTAAGATCATGATACTTAACGCTTCTTCTCTCAACTGGTTCTAAGGGAACCATAACAAAATCCTTTTCAAGAGGAAAAAGCACTGTCATTACACCTTCAGAAATAACTTTGTATTTAAACATCCTCCTCTCCCACTCTCTTCAATTTCACATGGGCAGCCAGCCTAAAACCACAGTGGTCCTCAACCACCTCCTGCCAAGTGCAGTCTGTAGGGGAAAGACTTAACAACCTCCCTACATTAACAGCTAATTACACATACCAGGAGAAAAAACAGTTTTTGCTGGTCAAATTGGAGGAATATAACAGTAAGTATCCTCTTTTGCCTGTTTTGGTGAAGGGAATGTTTGTTTTGTTTCAACTTTCGTGCCTGAAACTTGTCTCCTCTCTTCATCTGAAAATATCTCTAAGACTTCTTTATATTCCTATTACCAAATTCTTTATGCTAGAAAATCAGCATGCCCTCTCCCAAGCATTTCCAGTTAGTGCTCATGAGGCTCAGACCAGACCCTGAAAAGCCAGCACAAAGGTCATCGGAAGAAGTAACCTTTGATACCAAAACTAGGAGTCATCCCCAGACTTAGTGACTTTTCAGAGCAAGGAAATTGCCAGGTTCCCATTTCACTGAAATTCTACTTCCCTCATTAAAGATGAAAGGGTGGAACAAGTAGCTTCTATTTTTATATTCTTTCTAAAACAAACACCATTTTCTTATCTCCTTTGATTATACTGTCATCCCATTTACCCACACAAGTTAGAAAAGACTAATCTCGGGCACTTGCAAGACATCTTACTGAAAAAGTCACACTTTTAAAATGTGTTAATCTTTAAACACTATTGTAAGGTAGGAAAGTAAGATTTAACACTGTATTAAATAGGAAGTTAAGCAACAAAGGATTTACAAGAATTGGTCACTCTTGACATAAGACAGTTATTAATCAAGGCAGAACGTTAATTTAGTTTGGGAATTCAGTTGCCTTATATTCACTGTTTTTATTTGAGGTTTTAGTGCTGATGGTTTAGGTTTTGCTACTGGTAAAAAAGAAGTTTTATGGTATCTGCACAGCACTTGCTTAAGTAGTGGTTAATTGTAAAACAGAAATAGGCAGAGGACATCTATTTTCTCAAAATCTGACACAGATTCATAATACAGAAACGATCACATTACATATCTTCCATCATTGACAAATACTGTATTTGTCAACACAGTTTTCTTTCTTTTTTAAAAAAATACATATTTTTAAAACTTATGGGTTTGCCTTCTATACATTTAAAATATTTCATACATAAATATGATGTTATTTGCTATGATGTAGCTTGCCTACAGTGAAGCACTACAAAGGATGGTTTCAGAAAAAGGTATATTATGGACTGGAAAGTGCTCTCTACTTGCTGCTTTGCAAAATTCGTTCTATCAGCAACATTCATTGCAATAATTATTCTAAGGTGTCACCCTGAAGCATGACAAAATCATAATATGGAAATGTACATCCATCACAGCTGGTTTGAGCCACTGATAAGACTGAAACTGATACCACAGATAAATGTGTCACAATGAGTCATGTTAAATAGCAAAGTGGCACCTGAGTTTTGTTCTGCTAATTTTGTTCAACTGTTACTTGCTGATATTCCTTTTACAAATTTCATTTGGTTTGGGTTTTCCAAGATTCTGCTGAAAACTGTGCTGAAGAACTGCACAAAAATGAAGAAAAAAAGAATTATTGATATGATTAGTGTTCACGCCATTCTATAAATATATGTGATATGCCAGAAATATGTATCTCAAAAGAGATAAAATGACCCCATTAAAATTACATCTGTGTTACACAAACTGCTTTTGCAATGGACAAGACAAAGAAATTCATCTTGACATTCATATCAGTTAGCTACAGGTACAAAAGAGGAATACAAAAAAAGGGCTCCTTCTAAGGCTGAAGTTACAGATGTTAAGGAGGGTAAACAATTGTGTCTGAGATAACATTCAAAACAGTTTAAGTTGCACGATTACCTGAGAAGATGCTGGAATTCCAATGACAACATCACTTGCTGTCATGATTTCACGAAGATTAATAAAAATGTATCTCAGTGGTATACCACCAAAGCAGACAACACTTGAGGTGCTTACTTCACTCCAGCATTACTGAATTCAAAAAAGCAAGCAAGCAAACCAAAGATCACCTTTGTTATCCTTGTTTTGGTTTAGCTGTCTTAATTATTTTATGGAGAACTTCCTTGAAAAAATTTCTCAAAACTTCTATCAGTATATTGCTACTTTTCCCCTGGTACATGCATTTATGCCCTTGTGCAAAGCTTCAGCAATTACTCAGACAACAAGAATACAAAAACAGACTGTGATCCTGACTTGCAAAGTACATGCTTCAGCTGTCAACTCATTGACTGGTCACCTCACTTTTTTTTTTTACAGTTTGATCATTAAAGCTCTGCCAGTGGCCTCAGGTACATGTTCAATCAGAGACAAGACAGAATTAGCCTTAAAGACAGAAACACTCAGTGTGAAAGAAGAGACTCTCATCATGCTCCAGCAAGTTTTACTGTTTTACAGTGAGTTACTCCACTTTACCTAACTCTAGATATCTGTGCTGAGTCATACCAACAGATCAGATGATGGTTTTGCATAGGAGTTTCAGAGATTTGTAGCAGACTGAAAAATACTCTCATTGACAATTCATTCTTGTCTATATCCCTGAGGACACTAGCCATCAAAATAAACACTGATATTTATGTTGGTTACATTAAGATTGAAAGAGATCCAAGACTGAAATGTGTTAGAAACATTTGCATTTGGCCTGGAGAAACAGAAGAATAACTAGAGAAGACACATCCCCCACCAAAATGTGGATGAAAAACCTGTGTTGATGTGAGCTTTATATACTAGCTTATTAGAAACAGCTACAAACAATTAAATTAATTGAATCAGCAAAAAGGGCTTCAAATTTATATCACTAAAAATAATCTATGCATGTTTTGATATCATCAACTAATATCTGTTATATGCTTTCTGGGAAATAAAAACTGAGAAAAGTTCTGTACCATCATGAACCCAAACCAAACTGCTATTACAAAGCAGCTACATTTTAAAAAAGGGATAGCAAATATAATTATGTTCACAATTTGTTCTGATCAATCCTGTCACATATATATATATACACATCTGACAATTTTTTCCCCTTTGTCAAGTGATTTGAAATATATCAGCTGCTCCAATCACACTGGAACCACTTCATTTTACAATGCAACACAGCATGATGCAGTGGAATCTAAACAATTCTACAATGTATGTCTATAAAAAGAAGTGCTATAGTATTTTTCAAAACTGGGCCTTTAAGACTCCAAAAGAATCCATCTATCCTTTTTGTTTGCTCCTTCTCTTCCAGGGCCATTCATCAGAGAGAGATCCTTCCCAACACCAGGAGGAGAGGACAAGACACTCTTCTCCTGCTTCAAGCAGCTGTACTTCCAAAGTGAAAAAGTCCTGGTTCTACTGGACTTAATTATTTAGTCTGAAACAAAGAGGTTCTATACAGATGGAAAAACATGTGTGTTGAATGACAAACAAAGTCTTATTTACTGAATGTATTAAAAATTGTTTTTCCAGACACATTTCATCAAAGCAAAGCTCCATCCTTGGGAAGGCAGCTATATTCACAATCAAGACAGATGTACAAGTCATGTGAAATAAGGCTGCTACTGGACTGAATTATTTAGTTGTTTGCTAGAGACTTGATCAAATTCAGCCTCTGTGTAAACACACAAAATTAAATGGGACACAGTTTGAGATGTTCTACATCCTGATCCAATTTGATCATCTGTGTGCATCAGATCTCTGGAAATGCTAGTGTAAAAATGTCCTTATAGTGAATGCAAACTTGCAGGTACATTTTGGATTAAATAGTCCGTAAGACTCAATAGAATAATTTAGGAAAAAAGCAATAATCAATCACACATGCATGAAGGAGTTTGAATTTCCAATGTGGTCAACTCTGTAAAAGTCTGCCTTCTGACAAATAAAAGCAAGTGTATTTTCAATAACACACTTCTTTTCTTGGAAAGGTGAAGACTTATTCTCACTATCTATCTAGCTCTGAACAATGTCCTTTCTTTAACATAAACTGTCTTCTTAAATACACTTTTAATTTACTGACTGCAGTCCAACTTGTTGTTCCAACAGATTATTCTGCATTTTAGAAAACTGCCTTTTCTGTGACACATGTTCATGCAGTAACAGAAGATATTGGAGAAATTGCACACACACACGATTACAATGCTTGAGGAGCATAAATGTATTTAAAGTCTCCTAAATATGATTTCTAAACAATATCTAAATATAGTCATTTCATATAAAGCCACCACATTATTCTGTTGTAAATGAATTAATGGTTTACTGGTTTGAATAGCCAGTATTTTATTATTGTTGTAGATTTTCATAACTTTGTGTTGACAGTTGCAGTTTTTGTACCAATACCACATAATTTTATTTGTGTATGATCACAGGAATACATTATTACTCTGTTTTAACAGTTTCAGTTTTAGCTCTTCATTAGCCAGAAGATCATAAAACGCAATGAAATGAAGTGTGAAACTCTACATATCTCTAAATCAGTTTGCTTAACTTGGTAAGAAACTGAAACCATAAATATAAAAGTTTTAGATTAAAATACAACTCCACAAATTTTATATCATGCTTAAAAGACTTATAATAATAGTGGAGGATGTATTATATTACTGCAGTTATTGCTAAGCTCTAAGAATATTGTTTCTGTGGGGTTTTTACCTCAACAAAATGTATCTGTCCTTGCACTAATGCAAGAACCATGAATGAGCCTCTTAATTTTAAGAAAACATTTTGAGGATGAAAACTGCTGTTAAAAGAGAAGCATGCTTACTGACCAGTGGTCTTAGCAGATGTTAATTGCACTGGCAGCTGATGTATCTCCTCTAAAGGAAAGAAAAAACTAAAGATGACAGAGAGCTCCTGATAACCAAACTTGACCAAAGGCGTTAAGCAGCTATAGCAGTAGTTTGCCAGTAGTGTTTCACCAGAGGAGACTGGTGTTCAGCAGAGCTGCTGGGATGAAGTTTCAACAAGTTTTCCCTGGAAGATCAGCTCAACACAGCAAGATGAAGAGGTGGGCCTACTGCCCACCCAGTAACAGAACGGGGGGCTGCAAGAGGAAGGTTGCATTTTGTGTACTAATCCTAACAGTTTGCCAGTAGAGAAAGTGCAAGGAGTTGTTTGTAACATTGTAAAGTTCCTTTGCAGGAAAATGGATTGCTATTGCATTTAGTAAACCAACATCTGTGAAGGTGGCAAAGGGTAGCATGAGGAGTAGAAATGATCCCAGCAGTACCTTTCTGTGCAGACTTAGAGGCACCAAGTTCCTTTAGTTATTAAAAGCTATAAATGAATGGAAGCTCTTCCGCAACTGTGGTCCCCCCTCAAAATAAAAATGTATCTGGATAGAGTGTTGAAAATGGGTCCTAACTCTCCACAGAAACTGGGTAAGTTCCTTTAGACTGCACAGGAAAGCCCATCACCTAATCAGTTGAGCAGGGAGTAATGTGCAGAAGCCAAGAGCATGGAGTAACTTACCCTTGTCCTGAATGGTACAATACTCCATATTAAAACTGTGTCCATAACACAAGAAAAAGGGGAAGAAAACAGGAAGTGCATGTATACAAATTTTAACCATGTTATTGAGACTTATTCAATATAGAAGTGTTCAGATTTTTCTTTGTTTTCTTTTTCATAACAATTAAGGTTCTTAGATTAGACTCTTGAGATGTCAAATATGTTAAGAATCAATCCTTTCCTCAATACAGGGACAGTACTTTTTGTCCAAAGCAAGATTTTGAGTTTAACATGGCCAAATACCCCGGTAGACTGTGCCAGTGGCAGAAAGTGGTAGCACAAGGAGGAAACGTGACTAAAGATTAACACAAATCAATCAATTGCAATATTTCATCATGCTCAAATCAGGGATACAAAGTATTAATTAAGAACTTGAGTGACAAGAGCAAAAGTTTTTTGAACTTTAGCTGCTACCAGAAAAAGGAAAATTGCAAAGGAATTAGGGTTTATCTCCTTAATAGATAGAGTGGTCTAGCTAAGGATTATCTGAATTACCATAAAAGGCATAAATACATCAATAAAGAAGAATTGAGTGGCTGATCTTCCAAAATTACAAAAAAAAATTATAATATATAAAATATAATATAATATTGTACAGCTCTCATATCATTGCCGAAAGTGTTTTGAAATAATGCTCCAAAGTCAGTAGTGTTTGAGAGTCCCCTAAAGTAAACAGAATACATTTTATCACCTCCCTAAATTAACTTGACACATGTAGTGTGGAAACACTGTAGGTGACTCAGTCACTAATGTAGCAGAAAGACACATGGAGTTCCAACTATAATTTTTAGTCCCAACAGTGATTATCTGAAGCTGTAAATAGTGACAAAATTCAGTCTCTCATTGGCCAGAGCTTTGAAAATCTCTGTAATGTTAGCAGTATGTACAAACATTCTAGTTAAAGGGAATGCAATGCTTCAAAACTGAGAAGCTTTTCCAAAGCACCCATTTTCTCACCATGTGGTAGACAAGTTAGTTCTTTTACAGAATATATTCTGTCACTATAGATTGCCTTTAGCAAAAGGGTACAATCTCAGTTATGAAACTAGTTATATAAAATAGCAACCACCCCCTCAAGGTCAAAATACCACTGATTATGCTAATTCTTGATGTACATTAAGCCAGACTGCGACCAGGCTTTCACTATGCTCTTTGAAGAACAACACTGTTACCTCTACTTTTTTGTCATAAAATTGTCCTGAGAACAACACAACTGCTGGGAGTGAGGGGGATGAACATGATGAATACAGCATCACCTACTTAATATCTGTTACCCTGCATCACTCTCTACTGTACACAAAGAGGTCTGTTCAGTGGAAATAATAATTAGAGATTGCATTTAAAACCCAGCATAATTCTATTGCATATATGCATTTTTGTATCACCAATTGATATTTTAACATCCCAGTTTCATTTACTCTTCTGTCATCTAGTAGTAGACATCCAATGTACATGGCTTCCTTTGGAATCTACTCCATAGCCAAAAAGTAGTAAGTATTTCACCTTTAACACTTCATTCTAAATAATACACATAAATATAGGAAAAAATGTGGTTTTTTAAATAAAAACTTCCTAAATTACCATAATTTTAATTTTAAAAAATGTTAAGCAGTTTTAAGTCTAGTTACCAAAAATAATTTTGTTTCTCTTTCTTGAAACTTCTTCCTATCTCCACAACAGTCAGGGAGGGATTTGTAATTTCATGTACTAGATAAATCAAATCTATAGCATCTACTATTTCAAATAAACTTTAAGAACACGTAACCTATGTCATTAAATGCCACAGGTCACTTAACATATTTCATTATAAGTATTTGTTTCATATCAACCTAAGCAGTTAATTTTTTTCCATGTACTCCAAGTACATACATAAATGCATAGTGAGGTCTACAAAACACTGCCTGACATCAAACACCTCGTTATATAGTCCAAAGAGAAGTCAATTACAGAAAGCATTGACTGGTATTTTACCACCTACTTTTTTTAGTGTCATGCCTTCACAAACAAAATATATAAACAGACTCAGCTTTAACTGATGTATCACAAGAACTGTATACTGGAGGTGGCTTAAGAGGATGCACTTATGAGTAAGACAACCATTCTAATGGCTTTTGCATTTAAATTACCTAATACGGCCCAAGAGTGATTTATACCATCTTGGAGGATCAAACCAATACATACAGACCTAAATCAGTGTCATAAAAGTGGCACAAGAGAGTTGTATACCCATCTTAATCCTCATCACTGGAAATACAGAGAAACAATATCAAACAGCTATTTCATCTTCATTGTATTTCCTTTCATATAAGAATTTTAGTTAGATTCACTAGGTCATAAGTGCAAGAAACTAGGTTCGCCAACTGAATTAGATGTCATTCTGCTATTATCACAAATTTTCTGTAAATGACAAGAAGACAAGAAAACGTTAGCATAAAATGAGATTAGGTAATAGGCCCTAATTTCTCCTGTATCAACTTTAACATGAAAAAGTTAAATCCTTACTAAAAAACTGAAGTTATCTAACAGTACCTAATAAAAGATTTCATACCTTCTTAATATAAAATGATATTTCAGCATAACAACTAGGATTTAGCCTTCCTTACTATAATTTTGTCAAGTTAGGATATGGCAGTATACATCATCAAGTAGCGCAGAGCTATGGGATCTATGAAGAACTGGTGATTAGAGTTAAGTCCAGAAGTGGCTCAGGGCTGTTTCAGATGGTGCCCAGCTGAAGAATTTAATCTATGTGTTTTGGGACTTTGGGGCAGAGTGTATCCAAGTGAGAGCTATGTGGAAATTCTCTGTGAAAATGGATGTCTGTTCTGAACCAAAACACTAACGTATGTAATTTAAACATGGTGCATCCCATGGCTTTGGAAAACTGCTCTTTAAGCCTTCTCAATAAGCTAGTCCTTAGAAAAACAGACCTGAACTTAGGTTTACAGTATCTATGGTGACCTTACCAATGGATTGTTGGATTTAAAAAAAGAGGAGATTCACCAATTCACTAGTCATCTTGCCCAACACTTATGGGTCTACTATTGCTGTAATACTTAAATTTAATTTATTAACCTAGTACCTTAGAAATTAACTTCAGATGTGATTTATCCTGAAATAATGCAAATTGAGCAAATACTATACATCCCTTGAAACTATACAGTTTCTTGAAGCTGCCAAAACTTTGTCCCCATGCCTGGACTTGGAAACTGCTTCTCATTAGACTGTACCAGTAGCATAAAGGGACCTTCAAACAGATGTAAACAGTATCTACAATTGCAGTGATAACTGCAGTACACAGCTATATGCCAGTATACTTTGACTGGACTTACAACAGCAAAATCCATGTAAGTCTAAGCATGACCAGTCAACAATTGGATTGTCAGTGACTGAAGTAATTGCCAGCTACATCAAGTGTACAAAAATCAGCAATATTATGTGCCATGAAAACTACAGTACAAGGTAAAACCTCTAGTTTTATACTCCTTATATGTAAAGAATGCTAGGAAATTCGGACATAATACTACTCTTGTAACTGGGATAGTGGATACTGTACTACTTTGTGGACAGAAAAAATGGATGCAACATTCCACATTCCAGTAGCTATTTTACTGACAGATCAAAAACATTGTGTTGTTTCTTATTCTTGAATAGTACTTCTTTATTCATCTTTATATTATTGTGTTCTACCTATGAATAAAATCTATGTGGGAGGGAAAAGGTGATTTTCAAACAGTTATGTATCAGCCACACACAAAAAAAAGCCAGGATTATGACCTTGAACAGGATTGTGCTTGCAATAGAATCATACTGGGGCTGTTATCTGTGCATACACTGAGCAGGCAGGCTGCTGTCTCTTACTTGTAGTTTTCTGCAATTCATTACATAAAGGCTCTTTCCTAGGCAAAATACAAACTTCTGAAAGAGGGAGGGTTCTGTAATAAATATCAGCCTATGCCTATTACCAATATGTGAGAATCAGAACCAAAATAATCCAGAATGCTTCCTTATAAAGTACAGCAAGACTAACATAAAAATAATATATTTCACATGAAAAGCTTGATCTACACAGAGAACAGTAAAATGATGCCATATTAGTAATAGAAATGCTACACTACTCACTACTTCCACTTTGAAGACTACACACAAAACATTGACCAGGGTGGTAACTATTAAATAATAAATTCATCTCCAGCATAACACCACCATTGCCACAGAACTTGCCACAAGTTGTCACACCAGATAAATTTGACTGTGCATTAAAATGCTCATTACTGTAATGATGATTTTTCTTTATAAAAATTCATTGAGAATGATCTGAACAGAATTACTCTATGGCTGATTAGAGCTCATGAATTTACATGACAATCAGCAGGAATATTCAGAGCCAGTTAACATGTGATTACATTGGAAAATAACAAAACTCAGTAATCGGATATACAGTGTAGGGTGTATCCAATTTAAGAAAGTCTGGGCTGTTTTACTTATTTGTAAATCATGTGATAAATACATAACTTTTTCTTAGGATGAATATATTTTTCATTATTGCGTAAGCCCTTAAAAAACAGCATATTGAAAACATTCTTCCAGGACTGTAACTACTTCTATATAGGAAGAATCAAAGAATTCAGTCTTCAAAAAATGAAGATGAAATCCTCTCTTTGAGTGAATATGTTATATTCCTCAAAATATGTCCAAGCCTATTTATTATAAGTCATTACCCCTCCTCAACTATAAAGATTCGCAAACACCTCAGGTAATATCAGTCCTTAGTCTCTCTTTGTCAAGTATATAATTTAATCATTATTTGTTTTGGCTGTCCTTTATTTAGCCCAACAGAAGAGTTCAATCCTATCTCATTCAGGTTCTCAGCACTCTAATAGCAGCATTTTTTTCTGAAGTTCAGTGAGCAGCCTGATTATAGCTGTTAGGTGTTACTTGTTTTCCCCCATACTGAAATTTTTTTCACTGCTTTACTTATTTATGATGTGCTGTGATTGACTTATTGACAAAGGCAGAGCTGCCAAGTTTCTATTTACAGCTGCAACAGAAGGAAATTACTTTTCATGCTTTATGAGTTCTAAGAAAAATAAAAGAAAGTTCTTCCTTTGGTTATTCCTTTGTTTTAGTCTCAAAATTAGACCTCAAGTATTCCTGGACTTCAAGGATGCAAGTATCAGGGACACCTTCAAGTTCAGCACTCAATCTGATAAAGTCCTAATATGGACTCTAGAAAGGACCCAATTCACATCCACATCTCCCAAAAATGTTTGATGGGTTCCTGATCAAAACATCTCTCTTAACTCCATATTCACTCAATCTCAGTCTAAGTTTTGCATGCAGTGGTGTTGTTAGGATTGCTCACAAAAAGAGAAGCTCTCCCTTCCCTTTTGCCTTAAATTCTGAAAGCCCTATCATTTTGAGTTAGAATTAAACATCCATCTTTAACAGTCATAGTTGATAAATAATACCTGTATCTTCATAATACATCTTAAATTTTGATATTCATACAAAATTTCCTGTAACTTTGAAAGCGTAAACCTCTAATGCTCTGAATCTTTCATGCAGGAAGCTACAAAAATAGGCATCAATCACACTTCATAAGGAAACCGTTCCAAGTCTTCATTTTCTTGAGACCCTGGATCACTCCCTTATTCCTTTTTATAATCCATATATTTCTATAAAACATTGGCAGAAAAAAAACCCCAAACCATCATTTAATTTTTCAAATTAATAAATAAAATAATGGTAATAACAGCAGTTCTTCTTATATCTTTAGAGACATCCTCCAAAACCTTTCCTTGTCAGAGTATACTTTGAACATAAACTTTCAACATCCACACATTAGAAAGTTTTTGTGGCAATGTAATACTTACAAGGTCAAAGCAGTGGCATCACATAGTTTATAGCATAATATAGATTAAATCAGTGTATGAAATTAATGAGAATAATAGGACTTCTTACATGTTATGCAACAGGTGCATTAACCTATAAAGATCTCAAGTCTGGTAGGAAACTTTATTCAATCCTCTGAGTACACAACAAAGCATGATGGACAACCTGGACATTTATAATTACAGCTTTTTCTAACTGAGTCTCCACATCATCAGCTCAAGCACAACAATTCCTCATCGTAACCAAAATCTTATCTATCCCATAAGTTCCATGAGTAACTCAAGTCTGTTTATTAATGTGTATTAACCAGATGCAAACCCACTGCCCACAGATGTTGCAAAGTCCTTCTATTGTCAGTAGTTTAATTATCTCCACATATATAACAAAGGAAGAATAGATCTTTTTTTGTTAGATTATCTCTAAATCTGTAATAAAGAAACACAGAATAGAAAGCATTGTGTTAAACACTCTTTAAAAAGAAACAGCCACTGCTGTTGATAAAATGGTGTCCACAGGAATTCTTTGGGCTGTAATTCTTTGTTATAGCCAAAGATTATCTGCTCAGTGATTTTCATGAGCTTCATAAATCTTTGCTCCATTTTTTATCTCATACTCTAAACCAATTTTTGTTCTTGATGTAAAATTAAAAGGTAAACACACAGAAAAGCTTACATAAATACCTTGTGTTTCACCTTGATGAAATGCACCTCAAGGGTCTCTAGAAGAATTTACTCTGAGTTCAAATATCAAGGTTATTTGAGACTATATTCTACATCCTCTCCTTTTAAAACACTTGTAACGTAGCATAGAAATGTAATTGTGTATAAGCTCATAACATGAACAGTTGCAAGATAATTCCTCTACACTACCTGCAAAACACCCCTGCAGTTCCCAAATATGCACAGTTACTGAACACCATACTTAGGCACTAGCTTGGCACCACCCTCATCAGCTTACCTGCAATACACACACAGAAAAAATTTAAACAGGCAAAATAAGAATGAAGCAAAACTGGCCTTGACAACAAAATGGGATACTTTGAGTAAAGATACCCTGACAGACTATTCCAAGAAGGAGGCTATCCATATCTCTTTCTCAAAGGTAAAGAAGATTAGGTGCTGCAGTGCATTTTTATTTCATGGCCTGTTGAATGGTTTGATGTCAATAGTCTATTCTGGTTAACCCCCCTGTATTTTGTATTCCCCTAAATTGGATTTTTTTCCCAGGTTATATCCTTCCCCTTTCCCCTTCAATCATTGTAGTCCCCAGCCTGTATTCCATTACCTTCCTTATCCATCACTGTAAACTCTGCCCCTTTTTCTGGATCCTTCCCTGTCAAACCCCTGTAAACCCCTCCCCTGCCAGTTCTGCCCCACTGGAATTCTCCTAATGTAGGACACCTCATTAGTCCACGTGACCTGCCCTCTCCACCCCCTTATCCCCACTGTTCCCCGACTTGTATTCCCTCTTTTCACTCCTCTCTCCCAGATTCCCTGTTGTTGTACTTACCCGCAGTTCTAGCGCTGTATAAAATCCTGAGCATGCTGGTGCTTGGGGCTCTTCCGTCCCTGTCCCCTTCTATGGCTGAGTGTGGCCACTTACAGCAGACTGTAGCAGATTATAGCTGAGAGACAGTGGAGCCACAAGCAGCACCCAGGAAGCTTCACGCTTCTGCCTCATCTTGCTCATTCTCTCCCCCAGGGCTCTTCAGCACAGCCTCTTATACCCCTCATGTATCACATTTATTTCACCTGTGTGCTCTCTTCTGCTTGGTCAGTACTCGGCTCATTGCCTTCAACATTGGCACCTGTCTCACACAGCTGTAGCCCATCAGGGAGGAGGCTCAACCACAGCCCCACTCCCAATTACCACAAGCTGTGTGCCTACGAATAAACCTTCCTTGGAATTTCACACCGAAGGCCTCCCTCTCCTCTTTTGTCCGCACCCTGACGCTGACTACCATTCTAGGTGTAGAGCACGTGGCTCTAAGGTTCAGCTCTCCCTGTTTGAGTGGGAAGCTGTTCCCTACTCTTGGCACCATGTTGCCCCTGAGCTAGCCATAGACTCCAGTGCAGTCTCAATTAAGTAAGAGGATATCTGATTTATTTTGATGATTCTATTTTTCTGAAGGTAGGCAGAATTATAAACAGTTTTGGTTTTGCTTCTTTCCCCCCAAAACCACTCTTTGAATTAGCTGGAGAAGGCAGGACTCCATGTGAAGATCAGAAGAGCGGGAGAGCAGCTCAGGTTTTAGAATGATTACTTGAAAAAAAAAAGATTGAATGGATGTGGCTTATTGCAAATACTATGATTTAATGCAAGTTGCACATTTTTTAATACAATGATGAGAAATAAAAAAAATATTACATCAAAACTAAGTTACTATTAATACTAATGACATGGATATAGTGTTCCTACTTTGGTACAGAGTGTTGAACTAGGTGACCTTTTGAAGTTCCTTACAGCCTTATTCTCTATAAATATTAAATTAAACTAGAAATACATCAGGGCGGTGACTCTCAGTATTGAATTGGTTATAAATCAAATTAGCCACCAATAATAATCAATCCTTATTTAGTCTAAGGAATCGTCTGTCTCTCCAATTATAAATCCTAACTAAAGAATTCTATCAAAGCAATAAAAGCTGAAGTTTGAATTGGTAAGTAAATTAATAATGGGACCAAATCACTTCATGTCTACAGTACAGCCAGACCTTACAAAGTTAAAAATTATAAAGTCTTCTTTTTACACACCGATCAGTTTTCACTGGCACATCTTAACTTTCCTTTTAAGGTAAAAGATTGCTCTCTTTTCTTCACAAGAAGTCATACAGAATAACGGTTACAGATTTAGGACTATAGCTAGTATTATTACAAAATTATACTTAGGAACAATTGCACCTTCATAATTTATTGTTTTTCCTATTTGCATTACAAAGAAAATATAAACAAGGTAATCTAGGGGCAAATTCTGGTGTTATTGTAGCTAACTACCTAATTTATATTGACTCCTTTCATGATTTCAAAACATCTTTACTATTCCTGGATATCACCAGAAAATTATACTCCACAAAAAGAAGTGAAAAGTGGATCTATTTTAGCTCCACAAGAAGTTGTCCTGTAGTTCTACACACTATAGTTCATATTACTAGAGCAGTAATATGAGTGTTTATAGAGTATAATTTGTAGGTTATACCATAATTTATAACTCATGACCTAAAACATATCTTCTGCAGCAAGACGAAAGCTGCAGCTTTAGTAATGTTTAGTGCCTCTTTTCCCTAGCAAGCTTATCCCTATTTCCCTTTCCTCCCTTATTAAAATCATTTTCACTTGTACAGCTCTTGTAGTATCAGCCACAACAGAATACATATGATGCCCCACGGTTTCTATTTCAGAAGCAATTTAAGGATTCAAAGACTACTATTTCAACAATATTCATGACATTATCTAAATTGCCACTGTGATTTTGCAGCCCTGCTCTGAAACCAACTTTAAGAATACGTGTGGGCTGGTTTTACACTGGCTGACAGAGAACTAGTCTGGGGGATGGATGTGTTACCATTCAAGTCCTGAAATCTTCTGGTTTTCACACTTACTTTTTCAGGTAGAGATGTAAGAGTGCAATTTTAGATTGACATGAGTATCTGCTTTGAAAAAGCACCTTGCAGATACCACAAACAGAGAATAGCCCAACTCCAGAAAAAGTTTGTTCACAGAGCTCAGGAGTTATAAAATGAATCTCTTTCCTCAGGTAATTTGAAGTGAAGCCTCCAGGACAGAGTAACACAGTAAAGTAATCCCTTCTTTTCCTAGGATCTGGTTTTGTTTGAAGTTCAGATATACAAGCTGTAGGGAGAACACATGCTATTTTTCATTTGAAGGAACTGGGAACTTAAATCTACACTGAACCCATTTTGAAGGAGTGTGTCAAGACAACTGACAAGTATGGAGGCTAGCAAGAAAACATCAAGGCCCCTGAATGACTGTGTATAGACATAATGTCATCACTGGGAACATTGACTGAGGTCATTGATCTACAGTGCTGGATCCAAACTGGCAAACTATTTCCAGGGGCAATGATATGAAGTTAATTTTTTTTGGTTGAAAGTTTCAAAAGATATTTTCAGGCCCAAAACATAGTAAAGGGCAGAAAAAGTGAACTGCTTGGAAAAAAGATGTATAAAAACAAAGTAAAATTCCAGGATGAGCAATGGAATCCAGCTACAAAAGTCAGAACTCCAAACATATCTTAGCTATTCTAAGGTGGTCCAGAGAGAAACTGTGAAGCACTGGCAACTGATTTTACACTGGTGCTTTAAATGACCTCAGTTTTGGAGAGATAGGGGACTTTTGTTCTGACTCACACAAAGCAGCTGACACAAAAGGACATGTAACCAGCCAATATAATTTCCTTAGAATGAGACATTGAGCAATAATAGCATTTTCCTTTGAACTGTACCAAGAATTTTCTTCCTGGTGCAGTTTTTACAGGAATAGCTGACTGAAATTTCACAGAAATTTCTTACAAGCACTGAAATATGGTATGGAAGCTTGGGGTGGGGGGAAGAGTACTACTTCTGATATGAACATTGTGTAGTTAATGAACAGCCTGAAAAAAATTAACCTTTTTTCAAATACACATCTGCCTTTTGTTTTATTTTAGTCACCACATATTCTAGTTATTTCCACAGGATAAAGAAAATGCTAGGCATTAAATAAAATAGAAAAAAAGGAAATGTATATCATTGCTCCAGAGCATATGATTTAAAAGTTAATCAATATGCAATAGGGGTAAATAGGAATACGCTTACTAGTAACTTTTCCAAATGTGTTTTACAGTTCTGAACAGTGACCCTAAGCTGTTCATAACACTTGCACAATATCCTCTGCTACATCATATTTATTCATAAGATGTTGAGCCATTTTGAATAATTTCATGCATATCAATGTCCATAATTGTTTCAGACACTCCAGTAGCACATGCTTCATTACTGGGTGTTGTTAATTTAGAGAGATTGTTTTTTGTCAACACTTCTTCCACACTGAATAGTTGTGAACTGCATCATTTATTTCCATTATTTCACTCTACACTGACTCAATCTTTTAAGAATATAGTCTTTTAAAGTTAAGCAGACTAATGGTAACCCTACAGCATTGTTTAAAGGTAGCATGCTGCTTGTTAGCACACTGTGTCATAGTGGATGACAACCACGTTTCCTTGCTTTTGTATCTCTTTTCACATGTTATTTGAAAAAAAGAAGTGGTGGCTAACATTATTATTGACATTGCAAAATTTTTTATTTTGTAGCAAGAGTCATGAGGGCCAATTTGATGTGCAAATTATACTCACTTGATGCTTCCCTTCCTTGGTAGAAAAAAGGGAAGTGAAACACTTGAAGAGTTCAAACCCACAACCTGTACAATAATTTTAATTATTCTGTCTTCCAAAATTTAGCAATGTAGAATTTCTCAGCTATTTAGAGTAGAGACAGTACTTCTCATTTGAGTTATGCCATCCTGTCAGATTCAGAGGATTAACTCCTAGATTCCATATCTTCATCATTCCTTCCTGTAGAAGGAATCTTGCTTTTTTGATCAAGTGACAAAGAATCTTGCATTTGCTACCACATTTACTACCACATCACTAACATCTGTTTGACAGAAGGCAACAGCATGTTCTACATCTGTGCACTGAAAGCCTCAGTACACCAGAGCCATAGCACGACCACAAAACAGACATACCACTACATAATATATGTACATACATATTCCACATGCTGAGTAATCTCAGCTACAGCACACACAGTATTGCATTTCTGAGTGTCTTATTTACACACATTGCATAAATATAAAATCAATTTTGAGCTTGCCCTGTTTTATGCTCAGTAATTATCAACTTCAGCTAGAAAACTCATTAATTTGATCTCAATAAATTCTACAGAAATGGTTTAAAATATAAGGTTCTTCTATTTCTTTTTGTATGTGTGTGTGTGTCCACCTGTAGCATTTCTATTTAAGCTTTTTTCCACCGAAATTAAGCCTTTAAAAAAGTTGAAAACCAAAGTTTAGCAAATTGTAATAAAAAGACAACTTACTGAAAGAAGTCTAATCCTCGCAGCATAGATCTCCATAAAAGGTAATCTGATCTTGAGAGTTTTATATGACAAAATAGTTCAAGTGTCCTAATAGGCTTATGTTGCATATCTCTTCACTACAAAGCATAGGTATCCTTACGCACAATGATCAGAGTCTGTAAAGAAAATAATAAACGCCAGATGGCAACGGCTTCATAAAAGATTACAAAATTGTTACTGTCAGTAAACTAACATCTGCATGAAAAAGTGACATTTTCTATTCTCTCTCCTACTATTCTTAAGCCTTTACTTTGATTGCTTTTTCCTGGGGTTTGTTCAGACTGTAGTGACAAATGCTGTATCAGTTAAGTATCCAGGCAAACTAAAGACAGATTGAATAGGTGCAGCAACACACAAAATGAATCACAAAATCTGTTCTCACACCTACAAGGAATCAGTGGATCTTCTATCTTAATGAAGTCTTGGTTTTCAGTTACAGGGAATAAGGCAAACAGGGAATCTCTGTGTCTTACTAGAAACAAAAACTGATTCCAGCACAGCTCATCAGTGTTCAAAAGCAATCAGTTTAGTTTGCTGCCAGCTCTGCCTTTTCTTTTTTCATGCTGAACTGACAACTTTTACTCCATCCATAGAGAAGCTGACAGGTGGAGCAGCAGCTGAGCAGCTGCAGGCATTTGGCTGCCTGTGGCTTGCTGCTGGTGGCCAAGAACTTCTCTTCACCCTGGTGTTCATCCCTGGAGAACTTGGGAACTCAGAAGCACAAAGCCAAGTCTTTTCTACTGCAACTCTCACAACAGTGCAAAAGAAGCCAAAAGGCTTAGAAGGACTCAATTTATACCCCATTATTTCCAAAACACAGATATGCATGTCTCCTTCTTGGACAATCAGGACTCTATTACCTCTGAATGGTTTGACAAGAAAGAAAGGATATTGAAAATGCACTTCAACCACAGGTTTCAAAGTAACATGTGATTACTTAGCATTAGCAACCTGGTAGATAACAATGGTTATGCCACTTTAGAGCAGACAGCTGTTTTCAAAAGTCTGGACCAATGCTGAGGACCGTGTTCGTGTTTTTTAGCATGATAACTTCACTATTCTACCTCTATCTCCAGTCTATTAGAGAGATAAAACGTGAATCCCTGAAAGTAGGAAACAAAAACCCATGGCAGTCCTGCTGGAGAGCAGTACATATGATATGCCCTAAACATAGTAGAAGTAGCTGGTACAAGCTACATGTATATGGAGAGCAAAAAGCAGAGGATACTTTTTTGCCAACTTCAATCCATTTTGTGCTATCTTATTCCTAAGGTCTTATTACAGTCCTCCAGGACAGTTATCCATTCAATCATCTATGACATATGAGTCTGTTCATTTCACTTGCAATTATGCAATGCTGACAGAAATAACTGACTGTCACAATATTTAGTTGCAAAACAAAATGAAACTATGTCAATACAAGAGCTGTGCTAAAAGATAGCACAATACATTATTTAATGTGTCCCTGAAAATAAAAAAAAAAATTCTATTCCAATCAGACTAACATGCATAAGGCTGGCAGTCAGGAGGTTCTCATCTTCTTTCCCATTTCTGACATTCCTTATACTTTGTTGAAGGAAGACTCCAAGTATGAACAAGCTTCTCTGCTGCAGTTTTTCCTTACAACACACTAGTGACCTACTTAACTCCCCTAAATCTATCATGTAAGAAGTCAGTTTTATGTATAGTTCCTGCAGTTTGTAACCTGTCTGGAGATCCACAAAAAACATATACAGGGAGCAGAAGCTGTAAAAATGTTTACTGGAGTGGTGAGGGAATGTCCTGAAACATTATTACTGAGTGCAGTAATTGTTAAAGTTTCACTTGGAGCATGTCAGAATGGATGTCGAGCACTGCAACAAGTTGCCCAGGGAAGTGGCAGAGTCACCATGCCTGGGAGGTATTAAAACTACATGTAGATATGGCTCTTTGTCACTAAGACAAGGTTTAGTGATGGACATGGCAGTGCTGGGTTAATGGATATGATGATCTTTTCCAGCCTAAGTGATTCTATCAGATATCCCACTTCCATGAACCAACTTCTGATGTATCTAGAGCTAGAGAAGGATATAGCCTTAGCTAAGTGCTGCAAAACATCTATTCATCCAATGTTAACAGAAATTATAAATTGAATTCAGTCCAGCTATGTGTTTTTGTCCATTTTCACTTTCTGCACTATTTCCCACTATTTATATTTGACCCATTCACACAATCAGGTGACACTCAGAAGGTACTCACCTCTGTCTCTTTATACCTAAACTTCAGCTAGCCCCAATGCCAAACAAAACAGTTGTTCTATCTCCACTGTGCCCATCTGCCAGGAAAGGGTGTGAGTAAATCTGTCAGCTTCAGCCAACTCTAAAGGTTGAATTTTAGAAGTAACCAGACCAGTAAATTAGTACAAGGTTTATGAAAATCTGTAGGTGAAGAGAGAGAATAAAACTCACATGCACCAGAGAGAAGAAAAACTCAGTCTCTACTTTCTATGCCTGTTAGCCAGCTACTGGCAATAATTCCCCAAAGGCCAAATGGCACATGGGCAGCTTCAGCAGAGTAAGGCTGCTTCCAGAGATGCAGTGATGGGTGTCTCACAGCCAGCTTCCTGGGAAAGCCCTGTCCCTCTTACTATTACATGTCCCCCCACTTGTCCCAGAGGTCCTTATCATCTTCAAGTTACAGTCTGCCATGGAACTCCCCCCATTTCTGTCTTTGGGGGTCTGTATTGTGTAAAATCTCATAACCCGTGTGATCAGAGTCTCAAGTCATTTGTCCAGCAGGACCAGCTGCCCTTTCCCACTTATCCAGGAGGAGGGCCAGCATGGGAAGCCCCTTCCCTATCTGCACACAGGTGCCAGTTTATGGTTGTGAGCAACCATTTGTAAACTGTGACAACCATTGTGTTTTCATGTGACTGTCCCACAGTCCCCACATCTCCCTCATGGCCAGGAGAAGACCATGTCCAGGGGCATGTCCACCCACCTCTTCATATTCATTCACACTTCATATCAATGTAAATGTTTTTGATTATTTTTTCCACAGGCCTGGGGATTCCTGGGTGCTGTTTTCTAATATATTTGTAAGCACTTTGGTACTGCTTACAATAAAATGACAGCTGTCTTTTATGATTCATGAGCTTTACTCTGAAGCTCCAAACTTCTGGCACTGCCCCTCAGTATTTCCATCTTTGTAAATTTTGCACTTTTTTCCCCCACTGAAATTCTTTAGCTGTGGTAAATTTTCCACTTTCCTGTCTCAGAATTTTAAAAGACAGAAGACATTCACATCTTTCTATGCAGTTGTTTTGCCTGTAAATTCTAATCTGATCCAGTGTCATATTTTATCCCTATTTTATTTGATTCTGTTAAGTTTTATGGTGGGCCTTCCCATTTAGTTTATCAGTTTCTGATACCCATATAATATCATTCTTCTTTATGCAAGACAAATTGGAAAAAAGTTTACCATTGATAGAACAGACTGAAACAAGTCTGTTGAGTAATAAAATAAGTTTTCTTTAATTCTTAAATAATATTCTAAGTATTCCTCCTGTGAATTGTCATAATACCTTTCACTGACAGTTCTGCTACATACTTGTCAAGGTCTGCCTTACTGGCTCATCAGAACTTTATTGGTTTCAGTAGAGATGTCTCTTGTCCTCAGATAAAGATCTTGACACAAGTTCCATATGCAGCATTTCTAGTCAGGAGAGGCTCTTCCTCAGATTAGCAGCATATTAAACTGGCAGATAGTATATACAAAGTTTAGTTCACAGATCCATTTAATGAGAAATTCAGGATGTCAAAGGGAAAACTTTGCAACAATCAGACAGGAACTTTAAATTAGTTAATATGAATAAGTAGAATGCTTTTCCCACATGACTCTACCACAGAGTACTTCATACCATAACAAACACAGAAACATAACTTCACAATTCATACAAGGTTTGTATCTTTTGCCTTACATTCTGGTAGTACTGTTCAGCTGGAGAAAAAAATATTTCATAATAGGAAAAAAAAAAACCTGTTCAAATATTTAAACAATCAGACAAGATAATTTGGAAAGTTGTTTCCAAACTATTAGTATGGTCATAAAAATCTAGTGGTAAAAATATAAGACTGTAAGCCTTGAAAGATACTTAAATCACTAAAGAGTGATAGAGCAATCTCTCCATGCCTTTGTATTGATTAAGATTATTGTCTTCCATAGCAGTACTGAAATGTCATCCAATTCCAGAAAATATTGTCCGCACAAAGGTAAAATAAAAAAGTCCACTTTTACAAAGGTAAAATAAATATATAGTTAAAAGGTGTTCTATAGGCTTCTGAAAATCCCTAGTATATCTCTTGTACCTTTACAGTCTAGAAGAAAACTTAATAGCAGAAATATTTGTTAGACAAAAGGGAAATCCAGTTTTCAGAATTGTTACATCTTAATAGAATCTTTTGAATCAGATACCCAGTTAAAGGAAAACATTGTTCATGGGCAGACACACCAGTGTGACAGAATGAATGTAAACTTCTTATTTCCATCTTGTCTTTGGTGCCAGTTTTCTTCAGACAGGATTTCCGTATTTGCTGAGGAAGAAATTAGTGCTTCATTACTTGCCTTAGAACATAAAACACTAAGGAAGGAAAAAGCACTGAATGTTAAATTGCAAAGCAACTGAAATTGCACACAGGAAGTTTAAAGTGTTGAATAGTTTGAAAGTTTATTCATTCATATTTCTTCCGAAGTCAAAAGTATGAACAAAAGTAAAGCATAATCTGTACATGTTTTTTATGTGAAAAGGGGAGATATACTCAAACCCTTAGTGCTGGTTAGTCTGTCAGCACCCCAGGAACGCCGTGACCCTTGTGCCTGACCAGTCTGTCAGTGTCCTGTTGTGGGGAGCTTTCACTGAGCAGTTCACGAGATCTGAGGGTGGTTCTACTGACTTCCTCAGGGTCACACACCAAACAGAGAAACCTCCTCTTGGGTCTCCACACCTCTACCTGCTGCTGGCAACTGCCAATGCCCTTGAAGGACTCACTAACAGTTTACAGAATAGCACTCTTCATTAAAAAAATTGTGACAGGTTAAGGTTTGAGAATTGCCAATAATAGTATCAAACTGCAAAAATATATTTTAAAATATATTTAAATTAAATAAAAGCAATGTACTAACAAGCTCTAATCCACAATAAAATCTAGTTCTAGATAATGATTCAACATGAATAGAGAGTTTTTACTCAATAAACCTCCCTATGGGGGAGAAGACAAGTTCAGCCCATCAACTGATCCCAGAAGTTTTGGTGGAGTCCTCCCTCCCATTTCTCCCCATTTTTAACTCACTTTTACACTATTTCGTTATGTTTAGTTGGAGCTTGTGGGATTTGGGTCACACCTTTTACTCAATGAGGGGTGGTTGTNTTGTGGGGAGCTTTCACTGAGCAGTTCACGAGATCTGAGGGTGGTTCTACTGACTTCCTCAGGGTCACACACCAAACAGAGAAACCTCCTCTTGGGTCTCCACACCTCTACCTGCTGCTGGCAACTGCCAATGCCCTTGAAGGACTCACTAACAGTTTACAGAATAGCACTCTTCATTAAAAAAATTGTGACAGGTTAAGGTTTGAGAATTGCCAATAATAGTATCAAACTGCAAAAATATATTTTAAAATATATTTAAATTAAATAAAAGCAATGTACTAACAAGCTCTAATCCACAATAAAATCTAGTTCTAGATAATGATTCAACATGAATAGAGAGTTTTTACTCAATAAACCTCCCTATGGGGGAGAAGACAAGTTCAGCCCATCAACTGATCCCAGAAGTTTTGGTGGAGTCCTCCCTCCCATTTCTCCCCATTTTTAACTCACTTTTACACTATTTCGTTATGTTTAGTTGGAGCTTGTGGGATTTGGGTCACACCTTTTACTCAATGAGGGGTGGTTGTACCTTGGGGGTGAGTATGTCAGGATAGTACCCAAGATAACCTTGGGATGGAGACATGTGTTAGTTTGAAGAGAGTGATTTCGCCATGGTTGCTGATTCAAGAACAGGACATTTTCACTTATCTCCCTTGGTTTTCAGCTGNTCCTCTTGGGTCTCCACACCTCTACCTGCTGCTGGCAACTGCCAATGCCCTTGAAGGACTCACTAACAGTTTACAGAATAGCACTCTTCATTAAAAAAATTGTGACAGGTTAAGGTTTGAGAATTGCCAATAATAGTATCAAACTGCAAAAATATATTTTAAAATATATTTAAATTAAATAAAAGCAATGTACTAACAAGCTCTAATCCACAATAAAATCTAGTTCTAGATAATGATTCAACATGAATAGAGAGTTTTTACTCAATAAACCTCCCTATGGGGGAGAAGACAAGTTCAGCCCATCAACTGATCCCAGAAGTTTTGGTGGAGTCCTCCCTCCCATTTCTCCCCATTTTTAACTCACTTTTACACTATTTCGTTATGTTTAGTTGGAGCTTGTGGGATTTGGGTCACACCTTTTACTCAATGAGGGGTGGTTGTACCTTGGGGGTGAGTATGTCAGGATAGTACCCAAGATAACCTTGGGATGGAGACATGTGTTAGTTTGAAGAGAGTGATTTCGCCATGGTTGCTGATTCAAGAACAGGACATTTTCACTTATCTCCCTTGGTTTTCAGCTGTTGTGGGGCTTTGTCACTCTATCGAGCAACACGAAACGCAGAGACAAACGCAGCCACACCCGAGAGAAGGCAAAGAAGAGAGAAATTTTGGTTTTCACATTTATTTTGGTTTTCACATTATATAGAGTTCTGAAAACGACCATCCATTGGAAGGAGAAGTTACTACCTCTCCAACCACACTGGTCAGTGACAAAGCCCATCAAACCTTTCTCCTCCCAGGAGAAGGAATGAAAAACAAAAAGACAGTTAGAAAAACATGTTCATGTTTACAAAAGTACAGTGTGAGAAACTCCATCACAAGAATGAAAACATCAGAAGGCTGAAAAATGAGAGTGACAGGGCTTATCAGCTAGAAAGTACCACTGAGTTCCCTCTTCTGCAAGGGTTCTGACAGAGCCTGGCTGTAGTGTCTCCACTCCACTCCACCCTTCATTTAGACCCCTCAGATTGCATTGTGTGTAGGAGGTCACATATGCTGACCACGTGCCATACAGAGAGTAGCAACAGTATTTTCCCCTATAATTTCCATACCATTATCTTTTTATCCTCTGTCATCTTCTCACAGTGCTGGGGAGCCATGTGTTCTAATAACTATTTCCATCAGAATAGTGAAGTTATAATTATGTTTGGGTATTGCTATCAGTCTTCCAGACCAAAATCACCTCAAATAAATCTTATAAAATGATAAAAATATTCAATGGTAATGTGTAGAGATGTAAACAGCGACATTTTTATGTGATCATTAAAATGTGAAGAAACAAAATGAAAAATAATCATATTATTAAAGCACACAGTTTCAGTAGTTCTAAATATAAGAAAAACATCAATATTTACAAGAAGAACTCAAATGTTTTATTCACCTCTAATCCTTTTCTCTTTTAGTGTGCTATTTTGCAGCCTTGTGTAAGCTGTAAGCATTCAAGTTTCCTATTGCCTTTTTTTCAGGCTATTTCTGTTTGGCTTTTAGCAGCTTCTAACACAGGATTTATGCCCCCAAAGCTTCCCACCTTCCCAGAGGCATAGTTAACTTTTAACAGAAGTAGCAGCACAGACACAGTACCAACCAGCAGCTAGCACACACATGTAAGAAAGGAAACACTGAACCAGCAATTTAAGTCATGAACGAAGAGGGTATGGAGGCAGTTGGTTTCTTGTCGTGCTTCTCCAGCTTTTTTCCTTTTTTTCCTCAAAGACTGCTCTCTCTTCTGTATCTGTTCTCTTTCCTTTGATTGCCTTAGGCCCAGACAGGAAGGTGAATAGACTGTGGCCCACTTCAGTCACTTAGCTGGAGTTTTTGAAACTTTCTAGAAGTTAATTTTCTTTAAGATAAGGAAACACATATAGTACCAACCTGCACTCTGTAATGGTCCTGCAGGTAGATGAAAACTCCCCACAGCCATAGGGAAAGGAAGCTCACACCACCACCACCACCTGCCTTTTCTCTATGAAACCTACCTCAAAATACCAGTTTCCGGTATTTCTGATTCAGAAATGAATCAGTGGCTACCTTTTTCCTAGTTCACCTGGGAATTTCATGAATCACTTTGCATTTTTCCTTATTGTCCTCATTTACATTCTCTCCTGAAGCTGAGAATTTCCATTTTCTCAGGCAGTGTTGCTTGTGTTTTCCAGAAAGATGCAAAGCCCCAAAGGCCACCTGAGTGCATGGCCATCCTAGCGGTGGTCTGGGGCTGGATGCAGGGTCTCTTGGACCAGTTTACTGCACATCTCTGCTTTGCATGGAACAGGGATTGCACAGGGATTCCTTGCTGACTGTGGCCCCATAGCTTTTGGTGCATGCCAAAGCGGTTGTGGCCATCCACCCTCCTGATGCCGCCCTCCCCCACTCCTCTCATGAACTTTCCCCCATCCCAACATGCCAGAGCTTGTTCACCAGCCTTGTGAAATGAGAGGCGTCACACTTGCCTTATACATTTTATGTATTTTCTTTCCATTCACATTAAAACTTTACTTATTAATTTAATTAGCTATGATGAAAGGAGGTTTTGTACATTATGTACCTACATTTTCAGGCACATATGTTTTAAGGTATGTAACTTCATGTGTATGTATATATACTATATATACACACATGAAGTGCAAGTATAAAGAAATAGTATGTATCTTTATGCATATATCTACACCCTTTCGTATTTAAACTTCTATAGAGAAAAAAAAATATATTTATAAGCATGCATTTTTCTCTGTATAGGCATTTGTGGTCCAGATAGGCAGCCAGTCACAGGTCATGGCCTTTCCAGAAAGGAAAGGTCATCTCCCTGCTGTAAAACATCAGCTGGAACTCCAAGAAGAAAAAAGAATTTTTGTCTGAAAAACAGTTCAGACATTTTAACTTAACAGTAGTACCCTCTTTTTATTTTGCTTGCTAACCAGTGAAATGGGATTATATTAACATATTAGATTAAATTCTATGTTTTAGGCTACATATAGTTAAATTTCCTTCTATACAGCAAACTCTATTCCTAACTTATCATATTCTATTATACAATAAGCTGAAATTTAGGTGTAGTCCAAGCAATAGTTAACTTCTTGTAAGTGACAGAAAAAGTTACAGTACAATAATCACAACAGTTCTGCAACAATTCATTATATTTTTCCTAGAATAAATCTGTCTTAGCCTTTACTAATTTGTGTACATCTACTACTGTATTTCATATCTAGCTGCATTATCTAGTACCATCTGGAAAGTGGATGAATTCTTTGTGCAGTGACTTCAATATTACATACTTAAGAGTGAGATTTGGAATACAGCATACTCTGTATGAAACCAAAATTATTAGTTACATTGAAACCATACCTGAAAATTTCTGGACAGGTTTTTAAATTCTATTATGTACTGAAGTAACAGATCCTATATCAGTTCAATTTGATGCTGTATCAAGTCATATTGACACTGGACCAGCCATTACCATCAGTTATCTACCCAAGGAAAAGGCAACACTGATTTCTGTTTTGAAGCACTGTGTTTTTACTCATTTACTTCCTGATTATGGCTGTGAAACTAAACACTTTTGCATATATTTTAATATACAAATACTCTATTCAGTGTAAAATCCTATATTCACATGGGTATCAATGAACAAAAGTGTCTTTATGCGTTTTTATAACTTGTGTGTTTTCTACTGATTACCTACTTATAGGCCCAATTGTGTTTTTCCCACTTCAAAGCCAGCCTGCAGAAATTATCCTTTGAAAACAATAGAAATTCTTTAGATTCATATAACACTTGAGAAACTTAATGCTATGACATAGTTGAGAGTCTTTGATCAAAGAATTTCACAACCTAAGCTTGTAAAATATTCAGACCAGTCTTTTTGTTTCTTCAGTGCATTCATTAGTCTTCTGCCAGTGTTTGAAATTTAGACTTTTTTAAAGCATCCTGTTGATTTGAAAAAGATTTTTTTCCTTTAAGAAACCATAGCTATCAAAACCACAAAGATATTGAATAGGAAAATTGTAATATTGTCCATATTATAAGGTTTGTCAGTAGCTAATAATTCATTTAAGAGGTCTAAACCAATATTTTTCTATCACTCAATTTTCTGTAAATCTTTTAGCAGTGGATTTTCCACATATTTGGTCTTAGCATTTTGTCAAATTGATTTAGGTTTGGGACTTTTTATAAGACACATTTTCCATTGTGTATATGTACCATAAAAGATATATTTTTCCTTAGTATGTTCCTATTAAAGCACTTAAACTTGAAGCTTCACAGCTAACCAAATTGTTAAAATACTTACCCAACCAGAAAAACAACCTGAAATGGAGAAAACATAGAGAGTATTTTTAACATTTTAAATTGTCTGAGGTTAAGTTTTCACCATAGGTCTGGCCAAGTATATTGAAAAAAATAATTAAATGTCTCCCAGATTAAATTAAGTTTAAGGAGCAATAATAATTAGCAGAAAACATATCTGTGACAGAAAATTGGAATAAAGCTTCTGGCCACTAAGAAATTAATTTATAGGGCAGCTTCCAAGATAGATAGCATGAGAAATGAAGCTAAAATGCTTTAGAATTATGCTTCGGTGGTATATAGAAATGATTGTGTGACAAAATTGGAATTACAAGCAACAGAATATTATGCTAATTAGTTAAGTAATTATGTTTATAGGTTGGTTCAGCATGACAAGGGTCACCCGTAACCCTTCTCAAAACACATTGTAGTAGGATGTACCAGTTTTGTTATTTTGTTTTTCTTTCAATGGCACCACATGGTTATGGATTTTTTGTTTTATTTTCAGCCTTATGTTTTTTAAATATTGCCGGAGATGATTACATGGCCTTGGCTGGATAGCATCATGTAAAACAGATGATCTGTAGAATTTTATGAATCTGCATAATTGGTTACTCAAGCAACATCCTAGATCCAAGCAGACATCCCTTCCAGTCTTCAGTTCCAGTGTCCTCAGCATGGCCTGCATTAAGACTTCAAACACTGCTCTGTGGAGAGAGTGTCATTGGAGAAAGGATTGAGAAAGTTGAGATGAAGAGAGAGAATATTACATTATGTCATTACCAGCTTCACAGGGTACCCATATCTGTAATGGTGAGTGAAAATACCTCATAGCCAAATGGATTTAGTAGTTCTGCAAAAATTTCAAGGGAAAAAAAAATGATCCAAGGCTTACAAAGTCTCCCATAAAGGCTTATGATGTAAGTACTCAGCCTCCAAAAAAGTCAAGCATTTTAATCAGTTATTCATTCTTTCTTCCCATTTAAGAACCAGGAGCAACAAATGACTCCATCAGACAGTAGGCCAAGGCAAATCAGAAGTATTTATTCACTCCATAGTTATATGGTATATGTCATGGTTAAACCCCAGTAAGCAGCTAACCACCACACAGCTGCTCACTCACACCTCCACATTGGGATGGGGAAGAGTGTCAGAAAAGTGAGAAAATTCATGGATTGACATAAATACCAATTAATAAATAAAAGAGATGTGCATAAACAAAGAAAGATAAAGAATTCACTCCCTGTTTCCCATGGGCAGGCAGGCAGGTGCTCAGCCATTTGTAGGGTTTCATCACACATAGCAGTTACTTGGAAAGACAAATGCCATAACTCCAAACATCCCCAGTTCCTCTTTCTCCCTCCTCACAGCACTTAGTGCTAAGCACACCACCATATGGTATGGGATGTTACTTTGGTCAGTCGGGGCCAGCTACCCTGGCTATGTCCCCTCCCAACCTCCTGCCCACTCCCACCCTACTCACTGATGAGGCAGTGCGAGAGGTAGGAAAGGCCTTGACACTGATCACACTGTTGTGGTGACAAATCCAAAACAGAGCACCATATTATATCCTACAAAGAAAATGAGCTGTATTCCAGCCAAAAGCGGTACTGTATAATATGTAGAATCTATGTCACAATATGCTGAAAATGCTGGTATCACGGGCTGGACGAGTTAATGAGGGAGCCACCAGAGGCTTTAAATATCTACTAGCCATTTCTAGTGGTAGGAATCACTGGACAATGGGACAGAACGCCAAGAAAGGATCAGATATGCTTTCCCTCTTCTCCCCTTGATGTGAACAGCCACTGTTGACCACTGCTGGAGACAGGGCAGCTGAGCATGAATGGCTTTCATCTGACACAAAGTGATCCCTTACTATAGGAGACCTGCACAAAACATTTACAAGCAAATTGCAGTCTTAAACAATGACATAATATAATAATTATCTCTGCTTAGTTCTTTATTCCTAATAAATCCTAGCACAACTGACATCTCAATTACCACAGTTCATTATAACTCTTAGATAATTCTTCTCTTTTTCCCCAGCTGAGTTCAAAACATGGCTTAAAGCATTCTTCATAAAGAAGTAAAGTTTTTTTTCACAGTAGGATGGCTCAAGGGACAGTTTGAGATCCAGTTAAAAAAGGAACTAGTGACTAATAGCAAATACTCTAATTAAGTGAGATCTGTTTCTTTTGCTTCCTGGTACTGTTATTATGTTCTTCAGTATTATAAACTTTCATTAGAACAAGCACGCCTCTCTAATCCTTGCAGATAAAACAAGGTCAGAACATGGACAGTTGTAACATCTGCATGAGTTAGCACTCAGGGCTCTGGGATGTGTGAATTGTTTAATGGGTTGTTAACTCAGATGTGCATTGATAATAACTGAAAGATCAACTTGTCAACATTACTTATTTGGCCACCGATCAAAGCACTATAAGAGGATGAGGGAGATAATATGAAGGTCAGAAGAATTTTCTGGGGGGATTTAATTTTGGCACACGAATATTGTTACTCCCTAATAGGTTACTGAGGGAAAAAAAAAAAATTACAAAACTCAGGTTGAGCCAATATGTGGAACACCATTCCAAGCAGGGAAGTAGTCTGAGCTCATGCTGCATTTAAAACTCACTGGTGAGTCCAAGGAGTCAAAGGCACAAGATAAAATCTTGTTCAAGGCTTGGAACAGGTTCTCATTTTAGTGTCTCATATGTGTGAAACCTAATTTACAATTCTTAGAATTTCTTTGAGTTCAAGACCTACTATCCTAGTAACATTCACTAGGGACATCCCTATGGCCTAGATATGCAAGGAACTCTGTGATAGAATAAAACAATGGCTGCCTGGGAGAGTTTCATCTAATATCTAATATTGTTTTGAAGGCAGCCATAGACCACAGAAGAAAGTTTCATTTAGTTTCAGTATTCCAATGAAATGACTTAAATTATACTAGCTGAATGTTTTTGTTTCATTATACAGGTTCCTGTCTTCATTATAATTTTTTTCTTTTAATCAGAATTTTGTTCTGAAAAGATCTTCTTGAAAGAAAAATTGAAGAAGGCAGACTGTGAGGTCTCAACCTCATTGGGGCAAAATTATGCACAAGAATCTATGAACTGAATGTGACAATGGATGAAACAGGCACAAGATTTGCATAAAATAGTTCTCTATCCTGCAAGCTTTTAATTATCGTTCTATTAATAGAACATCAGAGTTTTTACAGTGAAAAACTTTAAAAGTGCACAAGCTTTGCAGTAAATGTAGGACCCAAGTAAGACTTCTAACACCCTCTCTAATAAAAGAAAATAGAAAATTAAATCTGCTATATTGCCAACTACAAAACTTAACCCAAATAATAGAAAGCAAATTCTTCAGTGTCTCAGTGAGTTCCATCAGTTACCTTTAAGGAAAGAAGAAATTAACGTACAGGCCAGTAATAGCAGCTTATCTATACATGAGGTGTTGTTTCTGTCAATGAGGTGTTGTATTTATTCAGTTACTCTAACTGGAAAACCATTTTAATTCTCCTGTATTAGTGGTTTGGCTATTCTTAGATGATTTTGCCAGAAGACACTGAAATTCTGCTCAAGTATACTATTGCAAATCTATTTTTTGGTGAAAGAAAAATTATATATTCAATGTGTCAACATGTATTTAATTCACAGGCTACACATGAGCAGTTACAAGTTTTAGACATTTCTAGGAAGACTCAGGGTCTGTGGTATTGAGTTGTATCTGTCACCTTGAATCCCTGCAGCACCAGGCTTGTTATAACAAAGCTCCTGTCCTGCCACACTGCAGGTTCAGCTATATCTGAACAAATAAATCACTGTAATACACAAGCACATCTACAAAACATGGTTGTCACCTACTGACATTTATAAAGCAAAAAACTGGCACAAAAAATACATTAAGCTAAGGCCAGTCATTGGGAATATGCAACTATTTATATTTATAAAGACATATATGTCAAAATAGAAAACACAATGTGGTCTGGAATCTCATTAGCAACTATAACTTCAGGAAAATGATGCAACATTACCCTCTAATGAGAAACAATGTTATTAAGCACTGGAATCATAAGGTGTGGTTTCATCATCAAAAGTTTTCTTTTAAGGTAAGAGTAAATTACCGAGAAATGGAAATCAAATCTACTAAACTTCAGAAGACCAGATTACTTCTGCCAAAACGTATTTTTCCAGAAAAAAAACCACCGCAGTCTAAAGATATTGCCTACCTGCTCTTCCATTAGCCCACAGTACTGCCCTGTGGATGCTACCACTGCACTAAAAATGAAGATACCCAGGGTGCTCTTGTGTGCTCTTGCATTGGTATTTTAGTTCAGAACATGACTGTCTTTTACTGCCAATTTCTGATCATCCTTACTTGCATTCATATTGTGCAGAAGTCTTGGAGTGTAGAAATTGTATTTCACGTGAAACTGAAACAGAAGCTGTGCCCCAAAGTGACAGACACAGTGCATTCAAACCAGGAACTGGTGTTCAGTGCAGTACAGAGACAGTCTGAAGTAACACAACAACCTGCAGATGAATATGATGTGGGCATTGGGTCTTTATCTTTATCTGGTTTTCTTTCTGACTACTCCAATTACACCATTTGCTCATGTGGATATACTCTCAGTCAGCCAACATGGAAGTACACAGACTCACCTATTTCTTTTCTTATATGCTTGCATGGCCCTAAAACAGTGTCACAATAATCTGTATAACAATAAAATCACAAGTGCAACCTTGTACATGTACATTCAAGTAGTTCTGTAAGAACTGCTGGTACACTGCAAACTTAAAAACTAACATTAGTTACATGATAGGATAGAAAGCCTATCAATTTTTGTGCTCACTTTTGCAAATAATACTAACGATATTACTAGAATTACCTGTTTAATATAGTCAGCTCCTTACAAAGTTGGAATTGCAGTATTTTTCATACCTTAGATTTGCTAAAATGTTTTACAGACTAAGTTACAAACTGAGAACCAATCAGTTTGCTTTCACACAAACTAACCCTGGGAAAGATTTTTGTATACAGATGCCACTTTAATGCACATGCTCACAGAGGACATTCTGCAATGCTGGCACCATGCTTCACTTTTCCTGCGGGGTTCACTAGAAATTGGAATTATCTCTCCACTTTAGGTATTACAGTCTTCTTCAAATGGACAGTGTACGCCTGGTCCAAACTGAAGCCCTTGATTGAGACTTTGGCCCAGCAGAGATTTTAACCCACTCAGTAACAGAGAAGCCAATTGCTGTAGCCCACAGGTCCCCAACTCTGGAAGAGAACAGTAAGCAATCATCTAGGTCATATCTAATTCATCTTAGCAATTAGGCCAGACTTCCCACATGCAAAGTGCTTCCATTCAAAGACAAGTTACGCAACATTTGGTAATCAAGATTCCTTTCTTTTAAGCCTACTACCCAGCCCAAATGTGCCTAATTTAATCTAGCTGAGTTCTACATTTTTAACTCGTTGGAAATGATTAAAGGTTTGAAAAAAGCCACAGAATGTGGCAAGAAAAGACATAAGAGTGAAAGGATAATGGACTTTCAGATTACCAAGTTCTTCTAAATAATACTTTGAAATTATAAGCAATAAGGAATTTGAGGACTATGAATAATATCTTCCCCCGAAGCCAGTGTTTTACTTAATACAAAAGCCTTAAAAAGCCTTAAAATAGATGCCTGGGATTTATTTTAGTATGGATTTAGAAGTAAGAGTGCCACCTAGTGAGTCACTATTACTACACTGTAGCTCCTCGTTGAATTTATGGGAAATCCCCCACCAGTAACTTTGAAGCAGGGGAACAACGTTTGGAAGGGATCTTATTTTTCCTTATGTTGTGTATGTAGCACAAACAGAAGTTATGAGCTTGAGGCAGAAATCACTGCAAGGAGATTCTATAGGCTATGTTATTCAGGAGGGCAGACCAGGTAATCACTAACCATTTTGGTCCTTAAAATCTGTTGAGGTCATTCATTGGCAAGCTCTGACAGGCTGGAGAAAAAGGATATTCAGCACTGATGTTAGTATATATTCTGTTTCTCTTACATGTGTGCTAGTAGTTCATCCTGTGAAATTCAAATAGTCCTTGAGGACAGGCTCCACATTTCTCCATAGATGTAGCTAACCCAGCTGGCAAGTCATTCACTCAGAGCACAGATGGGAACTGTGCAGATGCTGTCTGATCTAACTTAAATAATAAAATTCCTGTTGAATCTCATCAATGTGCAACACATAAAACAATGTGAATTACTGTTCATTATTCCTCTGACAACTACAATCAATAATGCAAAATACTCCAAAGTCTGACTAATATTTATAAAGAAGTTTCTACTGAGAGAACAGCAGTGTATGTTCTATTCCTACAGGACAATATAATCCTTGATTTTTCTGTTCCATCACTTGGTTTTATAAAATTTATTTCTTAAATATCTACATACTAATTATTAATCCCCACACTAACTCTCCTGGAGATGTCTCAAGAATGGCTTTTTCAGCAAAATCTTACAATAGCAGATTAGGTGACATGAGAATAAACAGAAGAAATGAAGGAAAGCAAGAAAAGGTGAGTCAAGAACAACCCCTGCAGGATTCCCTTTCCTCCCCTTCTCCACTGACTTCATCTTCCTGGCTGTCCACCTCCTCCTGCAGCCACTTCCCTCTACCAATTTATATATACCATTTATATCACCCTGCTAAGGCTCCCAGAGGCTGTGCCAAGGGCTGTGGAATACACTGGAGGGAATTACTTTACCCATATGAGGGAGCAAACCCAAGTTACTGCTGAGGGAGGAGCAGTACCTTCCCATACTTTTCAACCCCTCCCTTAGCAGGGTGCAGCCTGTGACAGTAGCAGATGGGGATGGACCAGCTCTTCCAATCCCCATCTGAAGGACAGGTAGTTCACTACTCTCTGCATATTGCTACCCTAGTCAGCAGCCCAATTGCCTTAAGCCTTCAGTGAACTCTGATTTTTCCTCCCATAACTACACACACTGTTCAGATCAATTCTAATAAGCCTATGTCACACTGATTTTTCTCCTAGAAATGGTTAGTTTCATTTTCTATGTGCTTATGTGCATTCATTATCTCTGTCATCCATTTGGATTTATTCCCAAAACTGCTTTTCACTTGACATTCATTGTTTTCTGTAATTTTTATACCTTGTACCCATGTTTATGGTAGTGCTACTTTGCTCTGTCTTATGCCCAGAAGGGTCATTTACAAAAGAAGAAAAATATCATTATCTTTGTTTAACAGCTAGTGTGACTCAGACACAGAGGTTAAGTGACTTACCAAGCAGAAGTTATTGGCAAAACTGAAAATAAGTCTGTTATCTACCCTGTACAAACATACTATATTCTAGACTGAAGAAAACCCAGTGCTGATTGCAAAGGGAAAGATAAAATGATAAATATCACTGGCTCCAGTTCTATTACACTGTTAAGTAAATCTTCACTTGTCAGGTAAAGCCATTGGTAACTGACTGTCATTAGTTTCAGCTCAGTGCTTACAGCCTGTAGGAACAAAGATACTACACTGAACATCCATTTAAAAAGCAATTCCATAACTTTGAAATGCCACTGGATTACCATCACTGATTTTGTAATTATTTCAGATCATTTCATAATATTTAGGAAAAACTGTCTAAAAATAATTGTATCACATACAAGTTCATTTGAGGAAAAGAGCTACCTAACACTGAAGCTGTTTCTTCTTTACTAAGATAGCTCTTTTATGTGTAATTTTCATTAAATGGTAGTGGTCAGACAGATATTCAACATAATCTCAGAAGCAAAACAATAAAAAAGGTACCGTACAGGCTGCAAATCTCAAAGCAATTCAAGCAGAGAATGATAAATGACAGGTCTGGTGGTTGCATTAGCTGCTTGTGCTGTATGTAAGTAATATTAACACAAGTGTAGACTTTTAAATATGTTCACTGAGAAAAAAGCCCACTAAACAAATCGAACTGATAAAAGCCCCACTCCTGCAATCTGATGAGTCAGGCAACTTGAGAACTTGATGACTGGTTTTGACCATTAGTAGCAGATGCCCCAGAAAGGACATTTGGGCATTGGGAAGAAGACCCAGTAACCACAGATGTCTTTTGCAGCTGTTGTGTGGTTTTGGAGGTTTTTTTCCCCAGCACTCTACACATAAAAACTAAAGCTGTCCAACTTTTTTCATCTAAATTCAAGTGGTCTCCTGTTAGAAAGGATGCCCAGCAGTAATCAGGAGACAATAAACTATCATATCACTGAAACTTTACTCTGCAAAGAAGTTTATTCCCAGCTGGTTTTCTTTTCTAAGTTATTGGTTAGATGCCTGTTGACTTCCCTCTTTCTCTGCTGGACTTAATGTTTTCTATATTTTGAACTTCAAAGCTGTGGTAAATTCACTGAACATGCCCTAGGAAGACCTCCTTTAAGGTGAAATGGAGGGGAGCATGCCCTGGATGGGATATATTACCACAAATTAATAGTGTGTTTTCCTGGTCTCTCAGAAGCACGGATCTAGACAGGAAAAGGGGAGATGAAATCAGGGAACATTAAAGGTTCACTATTTTAAGATTTTGAAGGAAGTCTTGGTGACAAATGTAGACAGGATCAAAACAAAAACTACAAATCTTATTTTTGCAAGCTAAGCTTTTATTCTCAAAGGTGATCTTGTACTGAAGAAATTGACATTTTTAGAAAAAGGAAGCAAGTACAATATTATTGACAGGTAGAAAATTTGATTATAAATGAAAGTTTATTTTTGTTATTGTCATGGTGTAATATATTTTAATCAAAGATTTAAGATTGAACCCCTATATGAAATAAGACAATCACACTTCGTAGTTCCTAAATGTAGTTAAATGAAGGAATAATTATTCTATTCAGCTAGTTAGGACTGATAAAAATCAAAGCTTTCCTTCCAAGATGATAATCATAGCTTGATACACTTACAAATGGACAATGCAAGCAAAAATATTCCATATACAACATTGTTCCATAATAAACATGTCTGAGCCTTACTGTACAGTTTCTTCCCTCTGAAAAAAGTGATGTGTCTACTACTTCCCAGTAGGTTATTAGGTTTATACTTACTAAAGCCATCATGCAAGAAAGCTGACTTTTGCAAGAATACTGAGTAACTGACAAAGAAGTTTCAACTGCAAAGTTCATATGATATAGATAGGCCTGGCAAACCTGGCAATGTGAAAAGTACTTGATTCAACTGAGCTGTTTCCAAAGTCAACTACTCAAAATTACATAATTATTACAAAATTACACATGTTCTTTACGGATACATGTAACTTCAGGTATCGCAAATGTAGGTGTTGACCTGTGAGGTGTCTATGCCTCCATTATCATGAATGTGGATCTACTCTGTGCAAATATTTGAGCACCAGGAGGGCCCAAGGGCAAAAACACAATTAAGAAACACATGTGCCCATGGTCATCTGAAATGTTCTAGCAGACCCAAAATACAATATGGGAAGATATCCATGGGACTTGGAGAATACTCGCATCTTTTGGTCTGACAGGGCAGCTGTAGAACATCTGAAGGCATGATACTACAAATATAGGCTTAGGGGCAGCGTCCTGCCCAGATTCTCAAATGTGGGATATTCCTTCAGCACTATGTGCCTGGATCTGCAGGTAATGTAGGCAGGCTTGTAAAGCACTGCTCAATCCAAAGTCCTGGGGAGCTTTCACAGGAGGTTCGTCACCTTATCACACAAATTGTCGTGCTCCTTACTGACCCAGAGTATGTCACACAGAAAGAATACAGTGTCCTGTTTTTTCCTGAAGGGTAGCCAGGCATACTAGCTGTACTATTGCCAGCTCTTCTCCCACCCATACAGAGTCTGCCATGTGAATGGACTGTCTGCGGGTGGGACAAGTTCAGAACCATGATCAGACATGTATTGTCTTCCAGTTCCTTGCATTTACCCTACACCGTAAGTATGGTCCAAGGTCAAGAGAAAGCCACACAAAGAATGTGCTATTGTAGCAGAGTGGAAAGAAAAGAAGAGGAGAGTCTGCAGCTGGTATTTTCCCAGCTTCATGCCATGCAAGAATGATAAACTGCAGGCCTGACAGAGCTGTTTCAGATAATACACAGGGTGTGGGATGCATTCATTGAACGCAGTGTATCATTTCCCTGCCAAAACTGTAGCTGGTTTCAACAGAGGGAAGGGAGGGCGAAGCCATGTGCATGCTCTGATAAAGATATCTAGGAAGGACAAACTTCATCATGTGGCACATGTTCATTTCTTGCTCAAAATTATGATCATTTATGTGGTGAATGGAGAGCAGTCTCATAATTCTTTTGCTAGCAGCAAAAACTTTTGGAAATGATTGCAGGAGCAGAGAACAGCCTGCTAACCAAAACTACAAGCATGTTTGCTTGCCATATTCTATAACAACTCCATCTTTTATATTTGATTTTAGAAAAATATTTACTGATGCTTTCTTGATCACTTATAAATAACAACTTACATTCCTATAAGACTCCTCTTATTCATTCCTATAAATCTTTGTAATTGTAGAGATACTTACTAGTATTTTTAGAGCAAAATTTTTAGTGAAGCAGGCTGGTGGATTGATTTTGATTTGTCAAAATCACTTATAAGACATGCCCATATATAAATATTACATTCTTTAAATGTTCTGATGAGAATTTTTTTAATACAGGAGATAACAAAACACTGGAGTCTTGCATAAGGTAAATATATAGCTAATTAAAATTTATACCAAATTCTATCTAACATAAAAAGTCTGCTGTAGTCCCACAGAGCCCATATTAGTCTAGGATCACACTGGTGTATTTGAGAGAAGAATGCAAGGTAATTTCAGCTTCCCATCTGTCAGCAAACCCTGTGCTCAAACACAACAATACATAGACCAAACTACAGCACTGAAGTTGACAGAGAAGCAGAAAAAACATGGCAGGACTATCAATATAGGAGCACCAGAAAAATATCTTCTAGTTACAGGTTGCTTTCGCTATGTGAGTGTAAAAAAAAAAAAAATAGACACAAGAGTTCGTTGCAACCTTTTGCAACAAGAAGAAACATACCCTGAATAAAATGACAGAAATTGATAGATACAGAGATGGGTAAAAAAAGATAAGTATTTAAGAGCTATGGATCTACTGGAGCAAGTCCAGTGAAAAGCCAAGGTGATGATGAAGGGACCAGAGCATCTCTCATGCAAAGAAAGACTGAGAGCTGGGATTTTTCAGCCTAGAGATGAGAAGACTCAGGGAGTATGTTATAAATACCTGAAGGGAAAGTGCAAAGAAGAGAGTGAGGCTCTGAAAGTAGTGCATGGTGACAGAGCAGGAGGAAATGGGCACAAATGAGACACAGGAAGCTCCCTCTGAACTTCAGGAAACACTTTTTTATACTGTGAGGGTGAGCAGGCACTGGCACAAGTTGTCCATAAAGGTGACCGTCTATCCTTGGAGATACTCAAAAGCCATCTCAACGTGATCCTGGGCAACAGGTTCTAGGTGACCAGGGTTTTGAACCAGATGACCTCCTTTCCCTTCTCAAACATTCTGTGTTTTTGTGAACATTTCTTGTGAGAGTATTTTTTCATCCTCCCATCTACATTTTAGAGTAAACTGTAAGGAAACAGCCTAAACTAAAGATAAGATATATATTACACTTTCCAGTTATGTAACTAATTCCTTCTGAAAGGCTACAGTCAATCAATATTTTTTTCCTGTGGGACATTTGCATTCAGATGCAACCCTTCAGGTGTGAAAACATGCTTTCTTCCTACAGGTTTAATACCACAATCATGCATTATTCAGTCAGTATGCAGTGAATGAAGCAGTGTTAAATCCAGCAAAAATGCATTTCTTTCAGTATACATCATCTGTCTTGGATATTAAAGATCCATTCATGCAATCCACCTTCCTATAGAATTTTCTCAGAACATACACTGTATTCCTAAAGAAACCATACGTTTTATTCTCTATTTTGTTCATTAATTTTTTTCCCAAAGTTAATTACATAAACCAGGCCCAAAAATTTTCTTACCATGAATTAAAACTTTGTTAACAACAAGCAAATGACAAAGCCCTTTAACTTGTATGCTACAAAAATGAAAGAAAATCAAATATCCAACTACAACTATATTTATTTCTGTCTTACTGCTTTAGAGATCTAAGATGTGGGGATATGTAAGTACTAAATGGATAATACAAAATTACCTTAAATTTTAACTGCAAAGAAGTTTTGAAAGTGGCACTTCAAATATAAATATGCAACTTGTTAGTCATTACTTGGGTCAGTTTCCCTTGTCTGCCCTTTGCTAAAGCATATCCTGTTAGCCAGCAGCTTTCCTGAATCATGGTGTCCACATAACAGACCATAATGTTTCAGGGTTTCATGTAAACACCATTTTATTTATCCAAATAGTGTAATGGTTTAAATTTGACAACTTCCAACTCTAGTTTTTGCTTTCAAAAAGATTTTTGGAAGAGGCACTCAGCTATGGAACAAAGAACATCAATTATTTACATGACTATCCAATTAGTCAACGACTATCAAATCCAGTGTCTTGGCACTTCAGGGCCACCAACTCATCTGGGATAGCAGCCACGTTGTTTCACCTGCACAAAGGAAATATTGACAGAAGCAGCTGTGACATCTACTCCCTGCATAGACAGATATACTGAAGTCAAGATCAGACAAAGTGAAATAGAATTATAAATTACCTGAATGATGTGAGTGAAAAAATACCCCACAGTGAATTTTTTACACTGAAGTCATAAACTAAGTGTGAACAGAAATCTACCGAGAGAAGAATTAAAATTCTATTGATTGAGAACATATTTATAGGGAAATAGTTCTAAACCTTTTTTATAGATGATTGCTATCACATGATTGAAATAAGCAAGACTTAAATAGCATTTAAATAAATATAATAAAGGTGGGCTGTACATTTGTCTCACATGATGAACAGATAATTTAATTATCTTCTGAGGAATAATGTCACTTTCTCTACATTCATATCTTTTGTTGAAACAGGTTCCTCAAAAAGTAAGAGGAAAAATTACAAAAGTCATAAATCATGTGAACATAAGAAACTCTAATCGAAAATAAAATTCCCAATAAAGGTGACAGGTGCAATGTAAATTTTGAATGAGTAAACGTTATCGTAACTGAAACAGCACTGATTAATTCCAAAAGCAACTTGGGGAATGGCTTTTATACTTGTTACACCAGCTACTTGGTCTTGAACATTAGAAGTACAAACTCAGAAAAATCTCCAGTGATCATCTGTTCAGAGACTTAATTTTGCTTCTGCATTTGCAAAGCTTCTGTGGGTTGAAATACAGAGTTATGAGCATCTCTGGCCTCCACATTTAGCTTGTCTTTGAATTGCCTCTGGGCTGTGTGTCTGCTGCAGGCATGTGCCACACAGTTACTGAAGCACAAGTTTACACTTCAGAGCTTCCCATCAAGGCAGCTTTGCAATTCTGAACACTTGTACTGTGTGTCAGCCACTGCAGCACTGCAGTGCAGAGAGACTGGAGGACAAAGTGACATGGTTGATTGTATCTCTGAGGAAAATACCGAGGGATACCTGTGGGTATTAAGAGATTCAGTGGTGGAGCATCAGCAAAAGCAGCTCAAACACTTGGAATTTTTTCAAATGCCCCCAGACTGTAGTGCTTTGCAGTTATTATTCTGGCAAAGATGCAAATAAAAACTAGTAGAGGCTGTTGATGTAGGCCAAAGTGTAAAGGGGAAAAGTAGCACTTGCAACCCATAGATGACATATTCATATATCAGCCCACATACTGACAAAATGTTATCTGGAAGAAAGCATCACTGTCCTAAATCATATGGGATGAAACTGTTTGTCCCCAGCATGTAACCAGGCAGTCCTGCTAAAACTTGTCAGTATGATACAATCTATGTATGAACACTCAAGAGTTCCTCAGAGGCTGGAAAGTAGAAGTTGAGGCTCTGATACTCCCTATATGAGGAATGCATATTTGCTACATATTTGCATACTACATTTGACTTCTGAAAACAGGAACCAAGGTCATCTGGGGTCATCCCACTCCAGGAAGAGAAATACACTTAGAAGGAAAGGTAAATTTAGTAGAATTACCTTTCAAGAAATATATGAGAGCTAAGAGTTTATATTTTTCTGTTTTGAGGACCCTGGCAAAGGTAACAGGTCCTCAACTAAAGGATAAGATTCAGTTCATAATTTAAAAAACTCCAGTGAATTTTCTGAAAGCACATGAGCTGTCTAAGCCCCTATTACAATTAATAGATATTGAGAAAATCCAGATTGTAGTGTGATTCAGGTGATAAGCCACTAGGTAACTGCCCTTTACAGGGCCAAATTTTTTTCTGAGTTTCATTGATGATATTGAATATATCTTCATTGACTCACTGGAATATGGCCATTGCTAGCCATCTAGATTTTAAATACAAATTAAATACACTCCAGTGATACCCTGAACTAGTTTTGGCTGGGGTAGTGTTCATTTTCTTCACAGTGGCTGTCATGGGGCTGTGTTTTGGATTTGTGCTGAGCACAGGGTTGATAATATAGAGATGTTTTTGTTATTGCTGAGCAGGGCTTACACAGGGCCAAGGCCTTTTCTGCTTCTTGTACTGCCAGGCTGGGGAGGGGGCTGGGGGTGCTTGGGAGGCTGGGAGGAGACACAGCTGGAACAGATGACCCAGGGATATTCCAGACCATGTGACATCATACAGCCTCCTACTGAGGTAATGTTTTTTTTTTTTCTGTATACTCGTCATGTATAGAGCCAACTTGGTGTCTTTAAACCTGAGGTTTACACAAGCCCACTCTGTGCACAAATTACTAGATGTATTACCAGCAATATTCATAATTTCAAATAAATACTAAATCATCTCTCAAGCAATATATTGTCACACAGCATTGCTGAAGAGGTTGATAACAGTTAAATGATAGAGTTTACATTACCCAAAAATTGTCTATATCTTCAGGAAGCATATTCTCTTTTGCCTATTTACATTTGCTCAGAATACTGTCTGGCAATAATGATCAATTCTGCATCACATTGAGGGATGAATGCTGAAACAATGAACATTTCAGTGAAGTACTATCTATATTACTTTATTGTATTAATATGACTATTAAATCTCATCCTGAGATTGACAAATTGAAATACATATGACTGCCCAATAAAAAAATAAAATCTGGGTGTGGTTTGAGAAACTGTACCACCTTTGCAAAGATCCAGCTCATTCAAACTGACAGCCACAGAAATTGCCAAGAGTAGCCCTTATGACCCCAGTCATCTTCCAGGATAATACAAGAATGAGGAGTTGAGCCTCCCTCTAGGCAGATGACCAACACCTCCTTTGACAGAAAATTGATTACTCATCCTAAAACATGCAGGAGTCTGTCTAGGACCAAATAAATCTTTAGCAGACACTAGCAACTTCATCAAGTACTGCCAGCACCTAATCTTCTGTAAACAAGCTAATAAAGAAACAAGCAATCATTGTCTCCTGTCACCTGCCAGTATTCTGGATAGGTATCAGGAATGCTGCAGGCCAGAGACTGCACAGGAGCAGCACTCTCCACTTTGAGAGCTGATTTCCTCCAAGTCAGAAACAAAGGTAATCATCCATAGTTATTCTGAAATGTTCAGTATCACTGAATTTTTAGCAAGTTCATTTCTACCCCAGGGAGATGCAGGAATACATAGATATTCCTTCAAAATAGCTGTATGAATCCTTCACTTCATACACAATTTTATAGTTCAGTCTTCACCAAAAAACAGTAAATAGGAAAAATGTTTTCAGCACCTGTAAAACTCTGTGTGGGTATGCACATACAAAGATGTTCAAAAAAAGATATGAAAAGAAGTGTATCACTTTGTCATTTACACTCACTCATTAATTCCTTCCTGACCAAACTACTTTTACCAAATATAAAAATGCTACTCCCTTAGTAAATAGTGCCAGGATGCAGTTTAGCTTTACACTTGCAAGCAGCTTTACTCTTTAAATACATTCTTCTTAATATCTTGTCTCTTACATCACTAACTTTATTCCATTGGAAAAGCAAAATCTCCACATTCCAGTGACATGCAAAGCCATGGGTCTCCAGTCTCACCTCTACTCTCCTCTTGAGACAGGAGACTCTTGTGCTTGAAACTGAGATATTATCAGGGAGAGAAAATTAGTTCTAGGCATTTCTAAAACTTTTTGTTGTTGTTGTTGTTCAAATTGTATTCACTATAACTCTTCAGTCCCTTAAGACCTGTGTGAGCTGGGATCACGACAGCAAAGACTAAAAGACATTAAGATAATAATATATCACTCTGACCATAGGAATCAAAATTTAAACGAAGATTCTTCTGTTTGCCTTGTAAGTGAAAATAGCAATCAATATCAAGAAAAAATATTTAAAAGGCCATTTTCCTATGCTTTTCATTTTTTCTCAAAGAAAACTTATGTTCAGACATGTAATTTTGCATTTCATGCATTTGAGAAATGGAAACTTTTTGAAGAACATGTGGGATGAAACAAAAACCAATAGACAGTAGAGGAGGAATGGGGAACAACAATATATTGTTGTTGTTGTTCTGCAAACAATTCTTGCATTTAACCTTCAATTCTAATTGAAATATGCAAGGCTGGGATCAAATTGCTGCAAAGCCTCTTACAGAGAAGCTTGAAATAATTTTTAACATTTTCCTTACATAAAAACTCTCTAAAGTTAACAGAATATGTAAACAAATGATGTTATAATGAAAACAAATAATTTGAACACTACATGTTCAACAGAGATTGAAAATTATTTTGAGTGAATTTATTACTAAGTTGCATAGCAGTCAGTTCAAGCTATTATTTACATATTAGCTACATGAATATACAGATTTTAGTTTACATATAGAAGTTCCTTTAGAATCATCAGAATGTTGTTTACAGCACCTAAGAACACCAGATTTTTGCTGAGGAGTATCTGTCTGGCTTTCTATGGTTCCTAGAGAGTTTGTCTAAGCCCATATCTACAATGGCTTTTTGCATTGCAGAATATATATAAGACATTTGCATTTGTAGTTTGGAAAAGGATAGGACAATTGATATTGTCACCTCTAGGTAATTTGAAATAATTGTAGCTCCTCTGGCAACATCAGAGAATTGCACTGCTGTTGGTTTTCAGGTTCAGACATGAATAACAAAATTGGAGACAGAAATGCCATATTGCCCCCAAGTTTTCCATAATCTTTTGTAAACATCTGCATTTTAAATTCTCTAAAAACTAAAAAGAGAGTCAGACATCATGCTAAAAAAATATAGAAGAAGATATATAAATAAAGGTTCGAGTGAAGAATGTACACAAAAATCCATGGGGAATTTATTTGTAACACGGATGATCCATAAAGCCTGACACAAGTGATCCAATAAAGAAAACTAAAATGCTGCAATGCAGTTTGCTCAGATGGTCTTTAAAATCCTAACCCAGTTAGGCTACAGGACTAAACTGTGGAAGGTGCTATGTCCCTATATCCAAACAAAGAAGAAATCCCAATGCGAAGAAAAAAAGTATAGTCTTATAAAATCTATGTAAGGGAGTTTCTATGCTGAACAGTCTCTGATCACCTGTGTTCTTGGTAAGTCCAGTTCAACTGCAGAAAAGCATATAAGCCCCAGGCAAGCCCTGGGCCACGAAAGCATCCAGAGCTACATCAGGTACCAGGAGTCCTCGCTGCTGTCTCTAAGAGCATGTTCTAAAGTGCATGTTTGTGGGGGCACAGCCCAAGACACAGCATGAGGCCACCTCTGAAGGCAGTGCCCAGGATGGAAGCATAGATGCTGAGAAGGCAAAGTAGGCAGGAGTGATGCAGACAAAGCAGGCTTGCCAGAAGATATTTCAGTGGATTAAAAAAGAATGGGATACCTGGTGGGCCTAAAAAGATAGTATAGGTACAGCCAATATTAATTGCCCAGCAGCAGTTACACCTTTGAACTCCATTTCATAGGCTTTTATTTCTGTGAAAACAACAATAAAACCAAAAAAATATTATGCTCTTTTAATCATGAAACATACTGGAGCTTTGATAACTGAACCTTTTTTTTTTCCATTTTTTTTTTCTTTTCCATTGGCTTGTTCATACATTGAGAGAATAATTAAAACAAGTGTATTTCTCGTTCTGAAGAGAAAAGTGCCTCCATTATTCCAAGAAACTTGTGCTAAATCAGAAAGGAGAACTGGCTTTCCTATGTGAACACAGTACTATTCAGTTGTTTCAAATATTCAGCTGAGAGGGTTTGAAAACTTGGAAGCACAATTCTGTAATGCCTTGCTTCGTGCTTTTCATATTCCTACCACAAAGGGTGAGTTCGGTGCCCTCCTTTTTTTCAAGCGTTAGAAAAGATCTATTCCCATTAGAAGGTAATGACTTCACTTAAGTAGAAATTTAAATGGGGCTGCTTGGGCTCCTGAGATGAGAATGGGAGGGGGAGAATTTTGCCTTTTGTAAGAGGGTGCCAGATATACTCAACTCAGGGTATTGCTACCTTCATTTGTTACCAAATGTTTGTCATTTTGCCAGGCTTCCCAGTAATACTGCCAGGTCTTCACATGTTTCTAAGGCTGAGAGACAGCAAATGAGTAGGTGCTTCAGTGCCAGTGTCTGAAGGACAAACTGCAGTGCAGTGAAGTTCATTTTAGAAGAAAATAAAGTCCATTTTATACTAGCAACTGTATAAAATGACCCCATTTATTTTACAGAATTAAAAAGAAAAAGCTATTTATAATAATGAAAACACTTTAATAACAGAAATTTGACCTTATCTTACAGAACTCAAGAGTAAGTTAATTACCTGCAGCCCTCTTCTTAAATATGAAGCAACTTATTTATTTTCATTTTTGTATCCAATCTGCAGAAACTTCTCTCTTTTCAGTGTTTGGCTAAATAAGGCACCAAAAAGAAACAGTTAATCTTGTCAACAGCAGTAGGAAGCTAAATGTATCCATTAATGAGTTTTATGACCTGATGAGCATAGAAACCCACACTGATTAGCTGATCACCTCAGGAGTGCTCGTTACATTTATAATGAAGCAAATCAAACAGCACGGTTTGTATTTGGAAAGCTGAAAAAGCTGAGCCAAATAGTCACTGATGTGACCTGGCAAAAATCAATAGTGCTAAATTTGCACTTCTATTCCTCAGTGGCAGTAGATGGTCATTTGGTTAAAGTCAATTACATTAGTTAAACTGATCTACTGCACCAGTGACAGCAAAAGTCAGAACCCGCTGATTTCTAAGTTATGCTGGATTTCACAAATCACTGTGTGGAGTCAGTAGCAAGCATATGTGAATTGATGGTGATGGTAATACTTCCAGTCCTTCTGCCTGACAAGTATCAGTCTACAGGAAGGTGTTTTGTTACTTAGATGTCAACAATCCTTTTCATAGATATTGCTACATTGAATTTTGCCGTGTTTAGAAGTTTATGCTGACAGCTCAGTTGTTGTGCAGGAAAACGAGGTGGCACACTATGACAGAAACAAAGTGAGGGTAATGAACACCTCCATCAGTTAGACCAAAAAGTCTTATGATGAAGATCTGAGATTCTAAGGGTGTCAGTGCTGCTGCTGAATGTGAAAATGTATACAGCCATTTAATCCCCATGACTATGGCAACAGGTAAAGAGAACTTTTTCCCTGGATATTTCTGATTAATATTACCAATTAAATAGAATGTGGGCTGTATAAAAAGAAGAGATTCACCAACAGTAAAAAAGAGAGAACAAAAGGTAACAACAGATAAGCATTTTATACATATACTGAAGAAAATGTTTCTGAATGACAAGAAAAAATTACCATGACTTGATTTATCATATGACAGGGATTTGAGATAATGAAAACAATTAAAAACTCCAAACAGAATATTCAGAGACATTTAAAGAATGATAGGGATGTCATTTCAGCTTAATGACCTTATTCTTCAGAAAAAAAACCTGCATGGAAATGGGCTTCTTACGTGTTTTTTTTTTCTTGTTCTGTGATAAATAAAGCAAGCTGTAAAAATTTAGGTGCATAGAATCTGAATGTATAATAAAACCAAAAGAACATTTCTTCTTTCAAGACAGATGGATGAACAGGAAGAATGCTAAATCTATGTTGGTTTTTTTATTGTTTTCTTTAATTTCTCAATATATATTTTAATAAAATCTTCAGAGGGGTGTTGTTTTTTGATTCTTGTTTGGTTTGTTTAGGGGGGGTTTGTTTGGTGTTATTGTTTGGTGTGGTTTTTTTTTTTTAATTTGGCTAGTTGTCATGCTTCAACCCCAGCCAACACCTAAGTACTATGCAGCAACTTGCTCACTCCCCCCAGCAGAATGCAGGAGAAAACTGGAAGATTAAAAGTGAGAAAACTCACGGGTTGGGATAAAGATGGATTAACAGGTAAAGCAAAATCTGCATACACAAGCAAAGCAAAAGAAGGAATTAATTCTCCACTTCCCATGGGTAGGCAGGTGTTCAGTCATTCCCAGAAGGCAGTGCTCCATCATGTGTAATAGTGACTCGGGAAGACAAACACCATCACCCTGAATGTCTGCTCCTTCCTTCTTTCCCCAGCTTAAAGCCCAGTATGATGCCATATGGTATGGAATATCCTTGCAGTCATTTGGGGTCAGCTGTCCAGCTGTGTCCCCTGACAGCTTCTTGTACACCCCCAGCCCTCCTTGCTGGTGGGGCAGGGTGAGAGGCAGGAAAAGCCTTGATGCTGTGCAAGAGCTGTTCAGCTGTAACTAAAACATCCCTGTGTTATCAGGGCTGTTTCCAGCACCAATCCAAAGCATAGGCCCATATCAGCTGCTATGAAGAAAATTAACACTACCCCAGCCAAAACTAGCACATTCATCTTATAATTTGTTTTACACTGTTGGATAATATTTAAGTATAGTTCTTAATGGTTATTTCAGACTTAGAATTGCTGCTGAAAGATTGGTTTTTTACTGTTTAGGGAGAAGTAGGTATCCCTGCTTCTACAAAAGGTGCCAGTACTAAATCACCTCTTAGAAGGGAAGGTATCAGGTATACAGTTCAGTAACAGTAGCAGACATACTGCCTTTTCACACAGCAATTCTTGAAATAAGTCAAGTTCTTTCAACTGACACCAGAAGGGAAAGTGATATCCAGAATTAAGGAACATTTTCAGGTACTGTTTTTCCACCACTAAAACCTGAGAGTATTTAACTATTTCTCATCTACCAAAATAATGCAGAATAAAAACTGTGACAGCTGTGGCTACAATACCCCAAAGAACTAGAGAAAGAATGGCCAAACACAGACACAAACCAGAGAACACACTACTAAAACAGCCAAAAGAAGTTGGTGTTTGGAACTTATCTGTTTCAGCAACACCCATGTAATTGCTGGCAACTGACTTGAAGATGTTTCACGGTAAATTTCTCTTTAGATGATTTAAACTTGTGGTATACTAACTTGAACCAAGTCATTAGGTAACAATATTGTGGTTTTTGCTGTTTTCACAGTACTAAACTGAGAGTTTTTAATGTTGCCATGGAAATATTAGACAGTGCATTCAAAAAGTAATTTTATTTGCTTGCTTGCTTTTAGCAGAAGAAAGCATTCTGAGAAAAAAGGCAACAATATCTCAATCTAGCAAGAAATCCTCTCCATTAAGTTACTTTTAAAATCACCATTATTTGAGTCAGTCAAACAGAACCTAATATGAAACATTCAATCATCATAGAATGGTTTGGGTTGGAAGGGACCTTAAAGATCATCTAGGGACAGGGACACTTTCTAGGCCAGGTTCCTCCAAGCCCCATCCATCCAACCTAACCTGAACCCTAACCCCAACCCAATCTGACCTTGAGCACTTCCAGGGATGGGGTATCCACAACTTCTCTGGGCAACCTGTTCCAGTGTCTCACCACCCTCACAGTAAAGCTCTCTTGTAAGCTCCCTCCAGGCACTGGAAAGCTGCTGTAAGTTCTATCCTGAGTCTTCTCTGGGTTGGATAAACCCAAGTCTTATCAACCTTAATACTGACTTGTAAGTAGTTTTCCCATGTAATTTCTAGCAAAATGTTGTAGCCTAGCAAGGTCTTATAACATTGCTTACACCAGACCACAGGCTTAGGGTTAATAACACAGGCACCAGGATAGGCCAGGCTTTGTGTAGGCTAGTCCTGGCCTGACTGGAGGGTTTTTTTACCAGACAACAGAAATTGTTCAATGACGATGTCAGTACTACATAGGGTTTTTTTTTTAATTTCTACTGAGCCTCATACAATCGTACAAATGGCTTGTATTGTTTGATACATTTTGAAACTAATAAATTGTAAGAACACTTTATGCTTGTGTAACAACTTATCCATGACCCTAGTATGAAATGCTGTGTAGAGGAGAATGGGCAGCTAATGGTACTGGAAACCTTAAAATGACAGGCATAGGAGACAGCAGAGGCCACTTGCAATAAGGAATGATGCCTTAGGATTTTAGCTTTTATATTTTTCATATATTTGTAATCCTGTAATTCTTTAGTGTATAACTCTAGACTCCACATACAGTGCTAGCTACTGTCTTCACATTTTGATCAAACGAAACAATTCCTCTCTAGGCCTGGGAATCAAGGACACCACCGTCTCAGGCCCTGAGAGATGTAAACAAAAGTGAGTTGGGGGGGAGCAAACAGGGTAAAATGACTTCATTACCTGAAGCTGTAACTGGAAGATTAATCCCCAATATACAAGTGGGCCAAACTTATAAAAGTGTGAAAACCCATGATCGGTTGTTCATTTTGGGTGTAGCCCCTGGGGGGCTTTGTCTGCCATAAATGTACCTGAAGGCCTTTCAATAAATATAATTGCTTTTTACTCTCTTAATTTTGTCCAGCCTCTCTTTCTAGGTAAGCCCAAAAAGGCATCAGTAGCAATGGTCATCAATTACTGATTTTCAAAGTAATGCAACATTCAGAGCTGGGCAAAACCAGTTTTAGGTGTGAGAGCAAAAAGTGTCTCAGACATATAAATTACATCAAATACAGTGAATTTGGATCTAAAATTGCCTTGAGGACCAATGGAGAAAGAGCCAAGTGGAGACTGCGTTAGCAAACACAAAAATAATGCCAAGTGGATCCTAGAGTGAGGCAGAAAACTCCATCATCATCGTACTCCTCCCAGTGAGGGACCTGGGAAGCTGATAACTTGCTGTAAGACCCAGAGGGACAGCAGAAAGTTGAGCATAACTTCACAGAATGGGGTAGATACTTGAAAGTTTGTGGATATATTGTTTTAACTGCCTGTAATTTGAACTTAAGTGTCTTATATATTTATGTATTAAGTGTCTTGCATATATTTATATATATGTAAATATATATATATTTATAGCTTTTGTGGCTGGTTGCATTTAAATATCTTTTGTTTGATGAAATTAACTTACCAAGAAATTTAAATCATACAGGATAATTCTAAGCTCTCTTTATTTAACACTGACAAATTTTCAGTTTCAGAGAAATTATGAAAACATACCATAGTATCAGACCCACTCTCAACCCTTGCAGAACACCTCACAGGGGTTGATTTTCTTTTGATAACTACTTGTTGATAGGTTATTCATTAGCCAGTTCACTAGTTCACTAAATACATAGTTGTGTAGTGATGATTTTATAATCAAGATAGGATGCAAGACACAGTCAAATAACTTATAAAAATAAAAGTATGTTACATACAAGCAGTTCCTTTTAGCAATCAAATCTGTAATCTTAAGGAAGGAAATCAGGTTTATTTGACATGACTTAGTTACAATAAATCCATAGTGATATACATTCCTTAATTTTCGACTAATTCACTATTAAAGCATCTCCTTATTCATTTTTCTTTCAAGAATAAAGTATCTTATTTAGTTATGTCACAAAATATCCACTTGTTTAGTCTTCTGGAATGTATCCACTATTTCAAGATTTCTAAAGAGTGCACATCAGCTGGTCAAACATTCCTTCAATCATATCTTCTGAAATTCCATCCAAACCAATTGTCAGAAATTCAGAATTGTCTGTCACAACATGTGACATGTAATCTTCTAAGTTACTTATGGAAAAGCTTCGTAACCCTCCTGTGAAATAAGCCCTTTATTGCACTTCCTGAAAAATGCAGGATGGACATGTTCAGTGACAATCACCAGTGAGTCATGCATTGCATTCATGCTGCTTAGATTGTTTTTCCACACCCTTAAAAAATTATTCTATTAATGTTAGCACAGGGGCTTGCCTGCACTGTGGGATTAAATAATTTTGGTCCTTCAGTAAATTTTCATCAGTCATTTCTGATTAATGGAAAACACTCATAGAATCATAGAATGTCCTGAATTGAAAGGGTCCCACAAGGATCATTGAGCCCAACTTCTAGCTCATTTGTTTGCCAGACTGTATATAATCCTAACAACTAGTCTTGATTCAACCCAGGTGACTAAAGCATCTTTACCTGCTATAATGGGCAACCAAAATATAGAAATAACAACTAGGAGCACAGTTTTTCATGTTAGAGAACAGTCATCTATCATGCTCAGAAGAGGCTAAAGGAGGCTTTTTTAAGGCCTGTATGAGACCTCTAATATGTCTCTAAAGATTACAGCATTAACTGACAATTACTAATTTTTCTTCAGTCTTCTGGACTGTGCTAGTTATCATCACAATTTTTCTTCAGTGTACTCTGTTACCTCTTTTGACTATTTTGTTCTCCTTAAGTAGGTAATAGCCACTGATTTTAATGTTCTAATCATGCAAATCAACTCATCAGCTTTTAGGAATACTAGTTATATCAAATTTCTTCTAATCAGTGAGAATTTTCAATTCCTCCTGCCTACTGTCTTCAGCAGCATCATACAGCAATTGAAATAGATATTTTTTCCACATCTGTTAACCTTGATCACAACATCCTGAGTTTGTGTTTACACATTTGCATTCTTATAAGGTTTTCTCTTTTATTTTTGTGTTAATAGTCTCATAGTTGCTCCAGCTAATCTCCAGTGGAGAAGATTGACACCACTTATTTTTTCTGTGAGAAGTAAGCCGCAGTATTTATTATCCAACCATCTCAGGATAAATGTTTGATAAACTGAAACCTTCTCTTTCATACTAGTCATGTAAACAGTGGTACTGTCTGGTATATTCTGCCTTCTCAGGGCTACTACAATGATTCTGAGAAGATGATGTTTGCTTTAGTATTTTGCCTCCCTTCAAGATAATTGAAGGTTCCTAAAGTGCATAGATCCACGTGAGTGTCATGTAACTAATTTCAATGTACATAATTCCTTACAAATACCTCCCTAAGGCCTGGTGGATTCTCTGTCTTCTTGTTTCAACACTGTCATCAGTGATGACTGCTTACCTTCTTGGGTACCTGAGCTCTTCCGTAGCTACTTGCTTCATTAAAAAAGAATAGAACTCAGAATATTCAATAGGTTTTTGTTCTATTCTGCCAGAAAAAAGGAACAAGTTGCTGATCACCTAATGATCTGGCACTTATAAAGGAAGGTGAGTGACCTTCAAAGTAAAGAAGTGTGGTACCTATTACACTAGCATATCTTATATTACAACACAAATTACTTCAAAAATATTATTCATCATTCAAGGAAACCATTCTTGTAAAATGTGAAGTAGTTTACTTGTGGAGTAATACAAGATTATAGTTAAGGAATTGCACTTAGTAGCTGCTCTGAGGTCCCAGTCTCCCCAGTTGCTACCCCAGCCCCACTTCAGCTGCTGATGCCCCATCCTCACACATACACACACATGGTTGGGACTCCCCTGGTCCTCGTATTTAACTCTCCCTTGGACTCACCCTGAGAGGCACAACTAGCTCCCTGGCCATTTCCCCTATGTGCTGGCTAGTCCAGCTTGATCTTCACTATTGTTCACACATTCACAGGCACCACAGACACAAACACACATACCTAGGAACCACAGAAAAGGGTTAGAAAATGGATTTTGGTAAGAAGATAGGACAGACTGAGAAGATAGGGCATGGCCAGACATGATCCCCTTTGATCCCCTTATCCTTCTATTTCTCTGTGATTGCTCTTTCCTAAATCACCTAGATTCATTTCCTTCCCTGCCCTCTTTCCTTCCTCAAATGTCCCATTACAAGTTTCCTGCAATCACAAAATGATCTTTCCCGTGCACCCCATAACGTGTCCCATACCCTCATGCAGTGACCGCCCCCATCTGCAAGGTGTTCTGAGACTCATCTTGATGGGCGTCACGCTGGCATATAGCTAAACCTTATCTGGGATGTCCTGGCAGGAGTCTGGACAGGATGACCTCCAAGTCCATAACTCTGGTACCTCTGCCAGCTGCTGTCTCTCTGTGCTCCCTTCTGTGTGCGCAGACCAGCTTTTTACCATATAATCTAACAGAAACGTGAGAATGTAACAACAACAAAAAAAAAACATTATATTCCTCCAGTCAAACTAACTAGTAACATTTTAAATAAGACCATTCTGTCAAAGGGTTGCACTGTTCAGTTCATGCGACAATTGTCCTCTCCAATACAAGTAATTGGTTCCCTGAATAGTCTTCAAAAGGGAGAAGGGACACGATGATTGCATCAAAAATCATGCTTTTTATCTGTGTTAAAGGACACTTGGACAATTCTTATATGTCCTTTATGAGGAAGAAAGAAATAATCTCAGCAGGAACATCTCAACATCTTTTTTAATAGAAGTACTTTGAACAGTCTTTTGGCTAATAGAATTCCCCTGAATAAATAAGTGAAAAATTATGGTGTCCATAACAAAAGACTTGCTATTCAAAATTCTATTTATTGATTTCTTTCTGCCAACTGTCCTTTGTCAGAAAAGAACACACCAACTTCAGTAATTTACAAAGCATGAGATATTACTCATCTTGTACTGGGACAAATCTGTTCTTTAGTGTCCTCAGGCAGCAGTTTTCTGTCTCTCAACTTCACTGTTTTTCCTTTTCATTGACAAATCCATTTCCAAACAGGGCAATGTTGACATCTGTGTCTGATTTGATATGTTGAAATATCCTCTATTTTTTAAAATATCTTTTGAAATTATTTGCCTGAAGTCATTCTCCAAGTTAGTGACTAAGCAGAACTTAAAATGTCCTTGCTAGAAATTATCATGTCTCTGGTGCTTCTGCTTTGCTGCTGGTAGGAATGGCTTCCTCCTACCCTGCAGTGTATGTGACATGAATCCCTACAGCACTATCCCATCTTGTGTCAGCAGAACTTCCAATAACAACACTCTGGGTTTCTTTTGATACTTAATAAGCCTCTGCAAAGCCTCCTAGTATATATAGAAAAAAGACACTACAATAATGTGGATATCTGAAAGAAACTTGTATAAAATCCTGAGGGTTTTTTTTTTCTCTGTCTAGCTATACAAACACATACACACGTCAGCAGTTTGTGTAAGGAGTGAACCATCAAGCTACAGCAGATCCTTGCCACTTTCTAACTAGCTACCAATCCCTCTCACATGTTTCATTTCTGAAACAAACCCCTTAATCAACCTCTTTTTCAGGGCACTATGCTCAGCGATATGAGCCAGAATGGCAAACATGTAGCAGCATAACAGACAACAGCCTAGCACCTGGCATTGCAAAGGATGCTCCACTTTCAGCAGAGCTCACAGGGATATCCTGCTGTGAGGCTGTGGTACTTTGAAGAAGTAAGCAGAAAACAGAGTTGAGATGGCATTTGGAACTGTAGCTGACAGAGCAAATTCTGATTATGTCCCATTTTCAGAATCTGGCAAAAATATGGTTGTCTTTCTCCAGATTTGAGAGCCTTGAGAGGATCAGTTATCAGTTACAATGAGAAAAGGATGTTTTGGTCAGTGTCTGGCTAGAAGAGAAACTTTTTTTTTACTTCCTTGGGAAGATGTAGTATTCTGAGGCGATTCTAGATTAATTTGATCTGGTCTAAATAAGTATCACCATCTGACTGCATAACCTACAACACAACAACCTTGCTTTTGAGGAATGTATCATATTGGAAACGTAGAGTGCTTAATATTTTGAGATAGGTAATACAGAAGAATAAACCTCAGCATTCTTGGCTTGAAACGACGAACTTTCATTGACATAAGGAAGAAAGGGGGGTGGAGGGGGCGAGGGAGGCACAATGGGCACGTAATGATATTTCTTTTTCCAGTATTTTCCTCCAAACCATGTGAATTAATCACTTACATTTGCCTTTCTTCAGCATTATCCAGTATGTAGAGATAAGATATTGATACTTTCATCAACTAACTACTTTCTTCAGCAGGTCTTCTTTGACGCCTTATTAAAGGAAACACAAATAGTATGAATCATTGCAGTAACACAGCTGAGAGGGGGAACCAGTTTTCCCACTTTTTCTATATGCCACCAGGGCATAGAGAACAAGATAAGGTCCACCCGCCAGGTTCCAAATGTGACCCTGCAGTATTAGCAATTGATATCAGCCTAAATGGGTATGAAGCCTGTCGACCATGATGATTTAACTTTTCAGCTCAATTCACTTCAGCACCACATTGAAATTTTCTATGTAAGAGAATTATTTAATGTGCATTCTTTCAAAAATCATGAATGAAGAAATGGAAAAGAAGCAAGAAATAAGACACTGCCTATATACCTCAGACTAACATAGATCCTTTCTGATTTGTATTTCTGAGCAGGTCCCATTCACAACACCCACATAGTTTTTTCTCAGTTTATAAATTAATTTTAAAATAAATTAACAAATTATGAAACATGGAATTCAGTTCTAACCTTCTCCCTGGGTTTAACTGTTTTTAACAGTTCCATACTTTATGACTCTTTACTAAAAATATTATCCAGCATATCAACTCTCTGGCAAGATGGTGTCATATCAACGTTTAGGTAAGTTACAAGTCCTCAAACCTGTTAATATCTCTCACAAAGACTAAAACCTGGCAATAATTTGTCTGCCACAAACATCAGTTATCATTTTCTTCAAAAGTTTTACTTTATCCATTTGTGTAAGTATAAACTGGGAGAGGATTGGATGGGGAGCCCTGCAGAAAGGCGCCTGGGGGTGCAGGCTGGCAGCAGATCCAGTATGAGGCAGCAGCGTGTCCTGGCAGACAAGACAGCAAACCACATCCTGGGATGCATCAAACACAGCACTGAGTGTCAGAAAAGATGACTGTTCCACTGTATTTGGCATTGGTGCACTCACCTGGAGTGCACTGTGTGCAGTTCTGGGCCCCATAATTGAAGAAGGATATGAATGCTCTTGAATGTGCCTAGAGGCATGCAACAAAGCTGGAGCAAGGGCTGGAAGTCATATCCTGTGAGGAGCAGCTAAGAATGGCAGGTGTGCCTGGTTTGGAGACAAAGAGGCTGAGGGGTGACCTCATTGCTCCCTACGTTAGCTTACTGAGGAGGGGAAGTGGAGAAGAAGGTACTGAGGTCTTTCCCTGGGATTCAATGATAGGATATGTGGGAAGAGTTCAAAGATGTGCCAGGGGAGGTTTAGACTGGACATGAGGAAGCATTTCTTTACGATGAGGGTGATTAAACACTGGAACAGGCTCCCTAGAGAGGGGGTCAACATCCCAAGCCAGTCAGGGTTTAAGAGGCATTTGGACAATGCCCTTAATAACATGACTTAATTTGGCCAGCCCTGAATTGTTCAGACAGTTGGAATGGATGATCATTGTAGTTCCATTCCAATTGAAACTATTCTCTTCTAGTCTAGTCTGTTCCATCTATTCCTATTCCTATTCCTATTCCTATTCCTATTCCTATTCCTATTCCTATACCTATTCAGTTTTTAAACCACTGCATATGGTGATTTTCTGAAAATAAATGTTACTTGTTTCATGTTCCAAATGAATAGACATTTTTATTTGGTTTAATTTATTTTTTCATTTTCCTCTGATAAAGAGCTGGCAAATATGTCAATGCAAATTCATGAAACATGACACATAGAGCATTTGTCTTGAAATTATGCAAGCATCAATCAGATTAGACATATGACCAAGGTACATGATGGCTAAAGAAGACTCCCAAAATTATTCTCTAAATCAATATTGGGAAATCTTTTTAAAATATCTATGATGCTTGCTAAGTACAGGCTCCTTGTTGGATATAATAGTATAAATTTTCTATTAGATTATGATGTATTTATTTTAAAAAGCAAATAAAAGGCTTTTCTCAAACAAAAGGCGCTTTTTTCCCTTTTCTGAAAGAAAAAAGCGCAAAATTATAATGTTTTCATTATTTAGCTGCTATATATGTAAAGTCATTCATGATTAATTCTATAAGCATTAATTAAAATTGTAGTGGTGGGAATTACTAGGAAATTGCAACTGTTTAAACTTAGGCTCAGCAACTGAAAGAAAGAAAAAAAGAAACAAAGAAGATTTGTCCACTACCACTAAAGAATTCTGTCAAATTATGATAATGCGTATGTTTCTATACCCTTTATCCATACTGTGAAGCAAGCAATCCTGTTGAACTTCTAAATACACTTAAGAAATAACAAATAATAAATGGAGACTAACAAGAAACATGTTCTCCATTCTAGCTACATAGACATTCACCAGCACAGAAGTATCAGACTGCTTAATTAATTGGAAAAACCATGGACAAAATTTAAGATGGCTTTGAAAACTCACTGTGCTAAAGAAAAGCAACTGCAGGTAAAATTCAGGTACATTCATATCCAGTAGAAGATAACATAAATAGATTGAAGTCAGAGAGCAATGTATAAGAACCAGTAATAATGGAGATGATATATCCTTTTATATAGCCTGCGTGACATTATAAAAGGCTTAGGTCTCAAGGAACAAATTTGAATCATGAATTTTTATGCAGCAGTAGATACCTATTTTCTTATTCATATCTTCCTCGCAGTATCTTCTTATGATAATGATAATACACTGTGTGTTAATTTTTAAGAACTTGCAGACCCCTCACAATGTCTGTGCCACTGTATTGTGTGGCCCAGTTTTGGTAGTGGGGCGGGGGGGAGTACAGGCTTAGGCTTCTGTGAGAAGCTGCCAGAAGCTTCCCCTGTGTCTGACAGATCCAGTGCCAGCCAACTCCAAGATGGACCCACCACTGGCCAAGGCTGAGCCTGCCAGTGTTGATGGTAGCACCTCTGTGATAATAGATTTAAGACAGAAAAAACCTGAGCAACAGCAACTGCAGCTGGAGAGAGGACTGAGAACATGAGGGGAAAAAGCTCTGAAGACACCAGTATCAGTGAAGAAGGAGGGGGAGGAGGTGCTCCACGCACCAGAGCAGCGATTGCCTGGCAGCCCATGATGCAGACTGTGGTGAGACCAGCTATCCCCCTGCGACCCGAAAAGGTCCACAGTGGAGCAGCACAAGGAGGAACCCACACCACAGCAGGTGCATGTCCAAAGGAGCCTGTGACCCTGTGGGAAGCCCACGTTGGAGCAGGTTTGCTGGAAGGACTTGTGGTCTCATTGGGGCTCCCACACTGGAGCAATGTGGAAGGCACACGTGCTGGAGCATTCAGTGAAGAACAGCAGCTCTGGGAAGGTCTCACCTTGGAGAAGTTCATGGAGCACTGTCTCCTGTGGGAGGGACCTCATGATGGAGCAGGTGATGGGTGTGAGGAATCCAGCCCCTGAGAAGGAAGGAGCAGCAGAGACGTGTGATGAACTGGCTGCAGCCCACATTCCCTGCTCCCCTGCACAACTGGCAGCAGCAAAGGCAGACAATTAGGGAATCAAGTGCAGCTCAGAAAGAAGGAAGCAATGAGGGAAAGGTGATTTTGGGATTTGGTTTTATAGCTCATTATTCTGTTCTGGTTTTGATTGGTAGTAAGTTGAATTAACTTTTCTCCAAGTTGAGTTTGATTTGCCTGTGACAGTAATTGCTGAGTGATCTCTCCCTGTCCTTATCTCAACCCACAATTCTTTTGTTATATTTTCTCTGCCCTGTCCAGCCAAGAAGAGGACTCACAGAGCCGCTTCAGTGGGCACCTTGGCATCAAGCCAAGGTCAGGCCCTCCTCATGGTGACTTTTAAATGAAGTATTAAAATCTATGGGAGCAAGATGACTGTAAAGAATTACAGCTCATTTGAATAACAGCACCTCCAACGCACTGACTTTTGCTAGCATTGCAGTTGCAGCATGCACGATATGATTACTTTGTAATCATGGGCAATAGAGATTTGGAATGTTTTCTGAGGAACCTGCATTATTGTCACATAATAACATTGATTTAAGATTTTTCTCCCAGTGTTGGTAACAGTGACATCTGCAGAGAGCAGTTAGTTTTGAATGCTTGATACTCTCATCACAGCAGAGAATTAATACTGATTCAAGGACGTCTGCCAGGTTCATCTTACAACCTCAACAGAAGCTGAATTTGTTGATTTTTTTTGTAAGACAGTGATTTAATAAGTTTTCCATTGTCAAAGTAAAGATGAGGTTATTTTAATTACTAATCCATTTCTTTTCTGAATCTGAAGTACTCTTCAACTAACTAAAATTCAAGGTTCACATATTAGCATTAATTTTTAGTTGTTAAAAAGAAACAAAAAGAGTCAGTTCAATAGTCCATACATTATAATGCATTTGCAGACAGTAATTCAAGTGTCACCAGCTGGCAGTAGTCACAGTGACCATAAACTGGGATTGGGTCTTGTGAGTACCCATTGTTCTCCAGGTGAACAGCACTGGTTTGACTCTGAATGCAATACTGCTTGGTTAACAAACAGAGTACACTGGTGAATTAACTCCTGTAAATTTCCAAGGTATTTTGCAAACTCAAGGTCAGATATGTTTCTTGTTTCTCAGATTCTACAATATCGAGCCTACTCGACGGAAACCTTTTTCTCAAATTTGAATTAGAACTTCTCATGTGGCTATGCTAGAAGGATTTCATGCAAAAGGTGGAGAAAGACTGTTTACACCTTTTTATTGGGCTAGCAAGACGCATAGCAGTCAAACAAGGGACAAGACAATGAATGGTAGATTTCAATACGTAATGAATATTGAAATGCTGCCAAAAATCTGGTAGAACACAGAAGAGAATAAGCAAAGGATTATTTAAGATGTGGACATCAAACTTCATATGTCTTCCAAAAAAATTAGTACATACTGAAGAAAATGAGAGATTTTTTTTTTCCTGAGGCACATATTAAGTCTATTTTATGACATCTGGATTTGACAAAATTAATTCTATGCAATGTCTGGCATTTCTAGTCCACTAAGTATCTAGCAGATAATATCTTTATTGAAAAGCATCACATTACACATATATACAGTATTAATACAACTGAGGACATAGGCCACTTATTTAAAAAGCTTGCTTCAAAAATCATAGAATAAGTAAGTGTGGAAAAGCTCTAGAGCACACACTGAGGTACACACATGGTTTGGCAAGAATTAAGTGTGCAGGGCATGGATGAGCTGCTAAAGAGCACTAAGGGTGGAAGGCCACGGACACCCACATCCAGGAAAGCCCGAGGCACTGACAGAGGAGCACAGAGTCTTATGAGGAGCGGCTGAGGGAGCTGGGGTTGTTTAGCCTGGAGAAAAAGAGGCTTAGGAGGAATCTTACTGCTCTCTAGGACTGAAGGAAAGGAGGGTGTAGCCAGAGGATCAGCCTCTTCTCCCATGCAACCACTGACAGGACAAAAGGACACAGTTTTAAGCTGTGCCAGGGAAGGTTTAGTTCGGACATTAGGAAAAATTTCTATGCAGAAGCGGTGATCAGACACTGGAATGGACTGCTCAGGGAATGAAGAGGCACCGTCCATGGAGGTGCCAAGACTGGACACGTCACTTGGCGGCATGCTCTAGGTTACAAGGTGGTTGGTGTTCGACCATAGGTTGAACTCGGTAAAGATTACGCCTTTATCAATGTAACTGATTCTGTGATTCTGTGAAATACTGCTGGGAGCTGCCCCCACGGCACATTCCACGCCGGGCAAAAGCAAGGCGGGCGACCGGGCTCAGCAGGCGCGGCATGTCGGCGAGACGCGCTTCGAATGCACAGAGAACGCGGGGGAAGCGCGGCCNGGCGGGGCAGGCGGCGTGCCCGGGGCTGGCGGCGGGGCCGGGGCTGGCGGAGGGCTCGCCGTGCCGCAGCCCCGGCGCGCACCGCGGCGGGTGATGCAAGGCCGCTGCTGGAGGCCCGGGTGCCGTGTGCTCCTCTTGTGCCTTCGGGCTTTGCTGCTCGGAACGGCCCTGACCGCAGTGGTCAAGTGGGAAACGCACCGCTGTCGAATGTACTTTCAGTACTTGCTACTGGTATTAATGAATGTAGAGAACGAGAAATGAAGAACGAACGAAAAGAGCATGTGGTCGCCTAGAGTGTACTGCTTCATTTTGGGTACTTATAAAAAAACTGACATGTTTGCTTATAAAACACCTGGCAGTCTTGTACTGTCCTAAGGCTTGCGCTTGAGGTGCTTCAGGAGTGTGTATCATGTTGGAATTCTAATAATACCTTTGCTTAAAACCTTCTATGAGTTCTGAATGTAGTTTTGTTATTCTTGAAATAGCAACATCGGTGTACATCCTTTAAGTCTTGCGGCTTTTTAAGCAACTGACTAGTACTGTCAAAGCGAAACCAGCAAATGTAATTTCTGCAGAGAAGAAATCTAATAGTCCCGCTTAGTTACTTTCCAGAGGATAGACTTGACTTGAGTGTAGCCAATGGGTGGAATAAATATTGGAAGTTTCAGAGACAGGGCAGCAAGTGTTATGTATGTCCACATGGTAGGTTGCAGAGCAGAATTTTTAGGAGGAAGAAAACCAAGCCAGCCGTCAGGTCAGGTGCAAACTGTCCTTCATCTAAAGATGGCATTGATGATAACAGTGAGGTGGTGAGTCTGATTAAACACATGCTGCTTTTCAGCAGATGCTGTAGTAAAATGGTTTCCTTTGAGTCTGAATTGCTTCTGGTCAGAGGAGAGTAAACTTGCCTCATATTGGAATTATATGTGTAGATATGTGGAGGAACTCTTGTTATATTTATATGGGCATACAGGTCACCTCGCAGCTAGGGCCTTTATGCATTGTATAAACAAACTAGTCTACACATTAGACCTCAGTTTTCTCTAAAAGCTAGCTTGGCCTTTGGAAAAGGTTAGGTCACTACTTCCACTGAATCAGAGAGAAGGCAAGAAATTGTCAAACGGCAATGTTTTATTCTGACAGTTCTGCGTTTACAGAACTTGCTTTGAAGCCAAACCTGAAGCTCCTGGAGCAGGTCTGGTGGAAGGCTATGAAGATTATTAAAAGACTGAAACATCTCTCTTACGAAGAGTGGCTGGGAGAGTTGGGCCTGTTCAACCTCAAGAAGAGACAAGTGAGAGGAGACCTAATAAATGTGTATAACTGTCTGAAGAGTGGGTGTCAAGAGGATGGATCAAGGCTCTTTTTGGTGGTGCCAGGCACCAGGACAAGAGACAGTGGGGAAACGTTCATGCACAGGAAGTTCTGCCGGTACATGAGGAAGAATTTTGTCACTGTGTAGATGACTGAGCACTGGAACAAGTTGCCCTGAGAGGTTGTGGAGTCTCCTTCACTGGAGATACTCAAGAACTGTCTGCACTGTGCCTTGTGCTCTAGGATGGGGCTGCTTGAGCAGAGAGGTTGAACCAGATGACCCACTGTGGTCCCTTTCAGCCTTACCTATTCTGTGATTATGTGATCAAGATGATTGTAATTTGGCCTCTAAAGTAGTCGGAGTCCCTTGCTTCTCAGTATAATTTTCAGTTTTTTATTGTGTAGTGTTAGTTCTGTTTTCAGGAAGAACATTTATAGTTGAAAAATATTTTTTTGCAGAGTTAATAGAAAACTCATCCTTCATAAAAGGCTGGTGTATATTTCTACAGGTCCTGTTTACCTACAGTGCTTTCTCTGGAAGAGTTATCCTTTATAAATACTGAACTGGGTTCAGGCTGTCTGTGTTATTCTTGCATGTTTCATTCCTGTTCTGTTAAGTAGTTACAGGAGCTGCTAATGGGGTGTGGAGGTGGTTGGGGGAAGGAAAGACACATGTTGTCTTTTGCTGGTTAGTTATAAAGTAATGTTTATTTGGAAGCTGTTAAAGGTGGGATTAATTCTGGGTCATACGGGTGTTTTGAGTGCTGAACAGGTTTCTCCCTCTTACAAAATTTTCCCATAGAATATGCAGCCTAATGGATTTTCCTTGAACTGTACAAGAGGAATATCTATATCTAGAATAAGCTCAAGAAACACCCAGTATAAGGATCTTTCACAACACTGGTTAATTTAGTGAGCGCTATTAGCACAGAACCATAGGGTGCTGCTGTTGCTTCCTTCAATCACATTTTTAGGTGTTTGTGCAGTGTTGGGGTGGCTTGACCCTGGCCAGCAGCCATGCTGTTGCTTGCTCACCCCCTACAGTGGGACAGGGGAGAAAACAGGAAGAAGAAAAGAAAAAAACCTTACACGGTTGAGATACAGACAGTTTAACAGAGAAAGAAATGGAAAAATACCCCCAAAGGAAAGAAATGCTTACTACATTCCACAGGGTGACCAATGTTACAAACTCCAGTTTACTAATCTGCAAAAACCAGACATCTTGAAAGAAAAAAACCTTTCTTATTCCTCTACCTCTCTTTTTATTTCTGAGCTTGGCAATACACAGTACAGCACATCCCACTGGCCAGTTTGGGTTTGCTGTCCGAGCTGTGTCCCTACACAGCCTCTTGCCCACCACGTTGCCTATTAACTGGGCAGGGAGGGTGGAATAAAGCTTTGATGTTGTGCAGGCCAGAAACAGCCAAAACATTGCTGTGCTATCAACATTGTTTTGCCACAAATCTCATGCACTTTGACTGTACTGAAAGTTAACTCCTAAACCCGGTATAGGAATGTGCTCACATTGGCATTGCTCAAACATAGGTGATGAAATTCCTCAGAGAGAGAAGAACATAAAGGATGCCCTGACTGTGCATTTTCTTATGGGTTGTGCTTGCAATGAGCACAAAATTGCTCCTTTCTGTGATGTGATGAGGTATTTAAAAAAGCAAGTAGGGCTAAATACACAATGGCTGACTATTGCTCATAATGTAAGAATAAGGAGGTACATGACAAAACCTAATAGTTTAAGGTGAGAATAATACCTAGGAGAATCCCTTTCCTACAAAGAACATAATTGAATTTGGGAATTCATTGCCACACGATGCCAAAAAGACTAAAAGTTCCGGTATGCCTAGATGAATTAATGGACATCAAATACCTTGGTAGCCTCTGAACTCAACAGTTTAGAAGGAGATAATCAGTCATTTAAATCACGGATTACTAAAAGATAATATGAAAGTGAAAGTAATTGGAGTAGCGAAGTGAAAGTGAAAGTTAAGTAATTGGATTTGTCTTCCCTTTTTTTTCAGTAGATCACCTAAGCACGTCTTACTGGCTGCTATAGGAAAGAGACACTAGACAAACATTTTCTTTGAAAACAGAGCTACAGGATGAAATGACAACAGAGGTGCTGAGGATTACAGTTTGGGATTCAGGAGTCTGATGTCTCTCAGTCTGTTTCTGGGTCCTATCCTTGTTTCCTTCTCTTTTTAGTTCAGACATCAGCTGTTATATTTCTAACAAACATCCAGCTACACATTATAGATAATTTGTTAAACTGTTTTTGATTAGATAGGTTTATCTGAACTAGAGAGTAGATTTTGGTCTCGGTTGTCTCTTCAAACATGAAAGCGTAATTCAGTTTAAGAAAATATGTAGGCTAGAAGTGCTCAACACCAGCTTTCAACAATTGTTACTACAATTTACCAGGAAAACAGTAAGCTGTTATATAGAGTAATGAAAGCCAAGAAAGAGCTAGGCTTCAGTAGCAATGTGGACTGTTTGACTGTTGCAGAAAGGGCAGCTGGTGTTCTCTGTCTTCTATTCAGTAGACAAACGTGGACTAGAGTTTGGTGGCCAACCTGTTGCTGAGCACAGCTCTGAGATGTGAAGTAAAACTCTTGTTCTTTTTCTGTCTCGTTAAATCAAGTGGGTGCTAGAGAAAAATAACTTAAGGAGGAAGGTGCAGAATGTTTTACCTAGTTGATATTTTAGGGATAGAAAAGTTGCTGGCTCTCCCCTTTCATTGTATGTGGAACTTATGGGTATAAATTATACACTTCCCTAGACTTTATTGTCATTTGTTGTAAAACATGTGTTTACTCTGAGTCATTGCTTGCCCAAAGGCACATTGGATGTTTGGCCTAAAAAATTGACTGAATCTGATACTACAGGCCTGAATCTTAAACATAAATAGGTCCTACAGCAAGAATGGATGACTGTGGAATGATAGGTTGGTGATTGAAGCATTTGTTAGGTGAATTGTGGAGCAAATTTGAATTTTCCAGTTGTAAACTGACTTCTGAGAAGTTGTGAGAATAAGTAGATGACTGTACAGTTGTGACTTCCTTGCCTGCATTCAAATATTCTGTAAACCATACAGCCATTTAAACAACCGCTCCTATGAAAGGATAGTCCTTTGAGGACTGCTGAACTGTGTCACTTAGTGAGTTTCTATTTGGAAACTGGATTCTGATGAATTTGTTCAGGAAATAGGAAGACACTAGTCTTAGCTGCTGTTCTAAGGGGAGCAAGTGTTCAAAAAATAAGTAGGCGTGGCACTTCATGATCCAGTTTAGTGAGCATGGTGGTATTTGGTCAAAGGTTGGTCTTGATGATCCTGGAAGTATTTCCAGCCTTAATGATTCCATTATTCTAATGTGTCCTCTTCTTGAAAGATTAGAGAAGAGTAAAGAGGATCTCTGAAAGTCATCTCTTCCATTTCTTATAAGAAATGTTATTGTTTGTGGTGAGTTGACCCCAGCCAGTAGCCAAATGCCCCCCTTCACCTCTCACTCATTTCTTTTGGCTGTGAAATGGGGTGAAAAAAGCAGACATTTAACAGTTGCTTGGGCAGACAAACCCCATAAGCGTGGATGTGGTGTTTTGTTCCCCACACCCCTTGCTTCTCCTTTCCCAGAGTTTTTACTGCTGAGCATGACCTCATGTGGTACACATTTATGTTGCTTCCAAAACATGAATATAATGAACCAAAATGCTTGGTTATATAATTTTCTTGTTAAGGTAGCATTATTGTTTCTGGGGCGTCTTTGAAAGTTGATTCTATAAGTCTGAACAGGCAGCCTATGTGCCATGCTAAATACTCATATTAATTGTTCAAAGGCTTTTAACTGTTCAGTGGGAGATTCTTCTGTAATATGTATGTATGTATGTATTAGCTTACAGTACAATTTTCTAAAATATTTTAAGAAATTTTGCATGCATTCTAGCAGAATATGACTATGACTCAAGAAATGCAGCCATTTAAAAAAATGTACAGTTGGAAAAATCCTGTTTTAACCTCCTCAAATCACTAGAGACATAATGGGGCTATTTTCCTTTTTATTATATCTGCCAAGAATAATATTATGCCTCAATTTATGTTCCCCTCATTTTCTTATGTAATAAGCAGACACATTTGCAAGCTTTGAAAAGAGGGTTTGGGATTTCCTCACTGTAGGAAATTGTACAGGTGTCTTTCTCAAAATATCCTCTTGCATATGTGGCCAGCATTATAGACAGACAGCCCAGGAAGGATAGGCAGCATTTGTTGGTTTTGGTTCTAATTTGCACTTGTAACATTGCAGCACTGCCTTTTTTTTTAAAGTTCTAATTCTAAACTGCAGTAATGATAAATTATCAATTAGAAAGTTGTTACTTGCTAGTCATCGAATAGCTGATGTGCTGTTTGAAGTGCCTGTGTGGCATGTGAGCTCTGAAGAGAAGACAAGGAATCCTGCCTTTAATAATATTACTTTATGTGACTCTGTATCTATCCAATAATTGAGTCTTGCTTAAATGTATTTTTAATTAACTTATTTTTTTTCTTTGTAGAAGAGTTTCTGCCTTGAAGTAGGCATGTTTTCAGGCTGTAGGGGTATACTTGTAATGCAAGGCAGACCTTGAATTAATTTTTTGCATAAATTTTTAGTCTGAAATTTTTTACTTTTTTCACCCCTATATCCTTCCAATGTTAAGTAATATTTAAGCTAAATCAAGTGGACAGTGGTCTGGGTTGGGACATTTTATTGTGTATCTGTTACAACCTTGGGCTTCTTTACAGCTCTCTTTGTGAGGGAGGAGGCAGTATCGCCTCCAGGCAGTAGGAGGAAGTTCTGAAGGGGAAGGTGTCCCCAAAAGGCTGATGTGATTTGGACTGAAGCTTGTCTTGAGAGGTTGATTTTTGGGACTCTCTATGCATCTTCGCTACACTTCAATATTTGACCACATTAGGTCAGTGAGCTGTCTTATGAATGGGCCTCTGTCTGCTTTTCTGATAGGAAATACAAACTTGTAACTTTTTAACCACTGAGCTGCACTGAACCTTCAGTGTGCTGTGACAAGGATCCAATAAGGATAAAAGGACTGCTAGACCGTGAGTGGTTCATTTATATGGACATACACTTGTATGGAAAAAAATTTTTATATGCTGACAGAGATTTTTAGGAGGAGTGTTAGAAAGACTGAGGGGTAGTGTAGTGTATTCAGAATTAAAACACTTTTTTAGAAGAATTATGGGTAAAATACACAGCTTTCAGGTTCCAGTTCTTGTGTGTTATTGGAAAGATACTAACTAGAGAGTTTTCTGGAAACTGTGTCATGGCTTTCTTACTCCTTCCCACCTCAAAAATTATGACAGGTATCAAACAACATACTGAATGATAGAAAAAGCATAAAGGATATATTTTAGAAAATACTACAAACATTATATAAAAATTAAATGAATGCAATAAATTCAAATATTGCAAAACATAGCAAACACTTAAAATTGCACAATGAACTTGCATTATTTTAATTAAATTGATGCATTTGTGTGAACATTGACATTTGGTTCTTATTTTATGTAATGAATAATTTTCTACATATTTCTGTATTATTTACTGCAACCTTTGGTAAAAAGTCTGACTCAGAAGCTGCTGGAAATAGAATGACTTTATTTATAGCTGATAGTTTGGGAAACATTTAGTTTAGTGATAGCCAAAGTTGCCCAGAATCTGTGTTTCTTTTGAAGGCCATTTCCATACTTTTAGTACATGACAATTAAATTATTTTTCTAGTCTATTGCTAGACAGGGTGTAGAATCTACAGCTTCTTCCTTGACTTGTCTAAAACTCTGCATGTTTCTGTTCTGAAAAATAATTCTGTAGTTTAGGTACTTGCAGGTTTTCTGTTTCAGATTGCCAGCATCACCATTATTATTGCCAGTTGTATTGATAAAATTGCTTAACACAAAAAAATTTATTATTTTCTGTAAATGAGAAAGCCTTCTTCAGTGCTTTCTTAGAATAATTGTTCTGTAAGATTAAATGTGAATCTTGGCATAAGTTGCACTGTGCTTACACAGCTACTGTGCGTTGTTTGCAAGATGCAAAGATTTTATCATCCATAATTAATTACTAAAGAAATCCTCGAGAAGGAATCTCAATGTTTGGCAAGGCAGTTACTTTAGAACTGACATCCTGTCTTTGCAGGTAGTGTGAACATTGCTAATGACTTCGCTGTAAAGAAAGTGAATGACTTAGTGGTTAATAAAAAGTAAGACAGCAATCTTACTCATACCACTTCTCTTTTTTTATTTGAGTAATAATGTACAGGCAGGGTCTTAAGGATTAATGTACCTGGCTTAGTCTTTTATTTTATTGCATTTGAGATCCTTTGTGAATGCTGAAATAGGTTATGTTTTTCTCAAAAGGGGTGTTTAGTGTTTCCTTCAAAAACATTTGGGAGAATGCGCCAGATACAAAATGATCCAGTTCCCACCTTGAGGCTCATTGTAACCCTATTTTGAAGGAAATCAGCGTTAATTATGAAGGATAATATGGTGTTGAGTGGCTAATAAGCATCCAGTTATTTAGAACTGGGGGATAATACAGTATTTGAGACATTTGTTTAGTTGTCTGTAAATATGGTAAGTGATTTGAGTGCTTGAACACATCCCTGTGAGGCTTAAAAACCTTGTAGTGGCCAGTAGTTCACACCGGGGGCATTATCCTTGTATGCACTTGCTGTTCACTAGAGGAGTGTGTTATGGAGACTTTTTTTGTTACCATTTGAACAAGTTCTCCAGCATGCTCTTAGCCCAGCAGTTATGCAGTTGTGTATTATACATGTATTGTTACAGCACTTATGTTTGCTGAAGTGCATCCCACATCCTCTCAGCCATCCTCAGTGAGGTGCCATGTGTGTTACTTAGCTGTCATTAACTCAAAGTTTTTTTGTTCTCTCACTTACCTATTTTTTTTCATCCTCCCTTTCCTTCCTTTGGACACCTACATCCCTATTTACCTTCCATACATCTCTTCCTTTAGTGACAAGCCTTTCTGGAGCAGAGTAATATGAAACCCACCCCTGAGGTTGTTTTCAACCTCTGTTGATGGCAGGGTGTATAACAGAGGCACAGAGAGCCCCCTATTAAACTTAAAGCAAATCTAAACAAATGACACCTCCACCATCCCCATCTTGTATTTGTGGCTTATGCCTAGTGTTTAAATGAGCATACATGTTACATTTGTTGAAGTTGGAAGTTTGCTTATGGTACATCTCCACACATAAGGCAAGTCTCAAAGTTTCTGTTGCTTGAGATACAGTTTGACTCTCGGTGCAGGGAACTTAAAAGTTAAGGCGATGAGGTGTAAAACTACAGACATTTTTTGGTTTAACAAATGAATTGCATTTTATGTTCTTGGAAAAGGAAGATGAGTTATCATCAGTTGTTTTAATTTTTTTCTTCTTTTTTAACAACGGCAATCCCTAGTAACTATCTCAAAGTACATCTAAAATGAACACATTATTGAGCCAAGCCAGATGTTTGGCATCATCCCAGATACTGTTATAGTTATACTGTTATATAATCACAGGAAATGCTTCTCCAGCTGATGCAAGCGGGCACAGTGTTAGGCAGCTGATGTTTAATTGCATGTGCATGGCTAAGATTATGAAAAAAATGTGGAAAGGGTTAATACTGTATTGAATAAATGACTTGTAATTCCATTATTTGATTTTCTAGGGTTTTTTGTTAGTGACTTCTGTAATTAAGATGCTGAAATTGTCTCTTATGTGAATGATGGCCCACAGAGGCATTGTTATGCCTCCTTGTTATGCTGAGGCACCTGTTTGAATTTTAGTATACACTGAGGTGAATATTGTGTGTCAGGAAGCCACTGTTTCTTCCTGAGTACATATTCCTTAATCTTGCTCTTGCCCTGTTAAAGATTGACCCAGTCTTGACTGGAGATCAGTAATATTTGACCCAGACAACTTGAGAGAATTCCAGGGTGATGTCTGAGCCTTTTGTAGAAAGTGAGATGTCTGAAAGTGTTAACAGTTGTTAGTACATCGGGCAGCACTGTTTGTAAAGGTGCGAAATACGAAGTCGGAAAATAATATTGTTTTAGTGTCATGCTTTCACCTGCTATTTCTGATTAATGCCTCAGGCATTATTAAACCACTATTATCCCTGACTAACAACTTTGATGTTAGGTGTGTATTTGTACTGCTGGCATTAAACATGCTTGGATAAGAAATTTTATTGAATCTAATAAAAAGGTTCTCAGAGGTCCAAAATAGTTTTTTTATCTAATGGTTTCATTTTTTTCTTTAAAATGTTTTCTTTGAAATATTTTTACTTTGATTGTATGATGTAGAAAGGATATATACTGAGTAGAATGTGTTGTTTGGGTTTTTTTAAATATTGAGTCTTATTTGTAAATAAAATACCAAGTTTACCTTTGTGTTAATGAAGCTGTTGAAGTTAATTGTAGCCATTCTAAAATGTGTTCGTATCAGTAAAATTTAATGTTTGGAGATTTATTTTTAGTCTTCTTACACAGTAGTGTAAAGTAAAATATGTGTTGATAAATGGTCTCACTGTTTGAATTATATATTTAAAATGTAAAAAACGTTACTTCACTGTCCCTTTAGCTTTTGTATAGCCTTGTGGGTGGGATATCTTTTGCCCTTTTAGTTTCTTTTTCATTTCAAATGTTTTCACTTTTTCAAGTGAAAGAGAAAATGCCGTTTGAAATACTTTGTGGTCAATAGCAACCTGCTATTCACTGCCAATGTCTAAAGCCTCTTTTTCTTTATAATGTTCTTTGATTAGATTAGTTACTAGTAATAATTTCTTTAGGTTTTATAAATTGCAAGTTTACATAGACAGCAAGAAACTTGTTAACAGTTGGAAGAATTATAGGTAGTATAGGCAAAATCTGGGAACATGGCTTAATATTCCTTAAATACTTTAAACAGAATCACTGCTGTGAAGTCTTAAAGGACAAATAAAAAGTAACGTATTATAGACTACAGAAGCTGGTATTTTAGGATCGTGTAACTGTGGATTTTACCCATGATTTTTAGCTGTGTTAATGCTATGTTATTCCATCCTTTGTAAGGAAAGAAAGATGTCTGTTCAGCTTGAACATTGATGTATCCCATCTGAGCATTCACCTTCTCTTAGCCCTACTGGGCAACTGGCTTGATCTGTTAGAGAGCATAAGAATTCAGTAAATTTCAAAAGGATGGGTCTTTTACAGTAATCTATCTAATATTTCAGCGAAAAAGAGAAAGAAAATGTTCTGTTATTTGCTTGTATTAGAAACATAGGAAGGCCAGGAGTTGGAGGAAAACCTAAGTAGATGGTAAAAATATGAAGTGGAAAACCTCACTAGTAATTTTTGTTACCTTTGTGGTATTGCTAGAAATTATTTTTTGTTTCACTTTAATGAATAAAAACCTGCTGAGATTATGATTCATGTTTACTTTCAAACAATAAACTTTGAATTGTTGCTTACCTGAACTCTGAGTGTAATCTGTCTTTATGTTTTACTTTCTCCTGTAAAAAGTTTGTGTTAAAATCGCACTTGTTTTTAAAAGAAGCAAAATGGACTTTAAACGTTGCTTTCATCTTCACAAAGCTTTAGAAGAGTGGATATTGCTCTTCCTGATTTACAAACAGTCTTGGTGGAAAGTTAAGTGTTTTTTAATAGAGACAGGAAATTTGAGATAGTTCTAGGAATCGTTAGCAGAATGCGCCCAAAATGACCTTACTGATTGGGGGTGAGGGAGAAGAAATTTTTTACCATGTAAATTCGCACTGATATGAAGGTTAAATTCCCATTCCATTTGTCCTACAGAAATGATTTAAGACAGTACCTTTCTCATACTTTACTTTAGGGGGAATGGGCAGAAGGATGGCAAAAGTTCACCTTCTGTATATGGGCCCTGGTAAAGAGGGTTTAATTGCCACTGTCTTTTAGGTCCTTGTTCCAAAACCAGCAGATCTTAGCAGGGTCATTTGGTAGTTCAGATGTTTCAGATCCACCTGTGGGCAAACAGATACATTTCTCTGAAACCAGAAGGAATTAGTTACCCTTATGATGGTTGTGGAAAGACAAGGAGTAGCTGATCCACTCTAAAGGCAGTGTGATGCAGGCAGGTGTCTACATAAGGAGGCTTTATGTGAAGGCAGGTTTTTTTATTTATATTTATTTTATATTTTTTTAAAAACAAATACAAATTTACACTGCATCTTATAGGGCCACATGATTTTTGATTTAGTGTTCAGAACTGGCTCGAATATGTTGTGGAATAATAGCCAAAGTTTGTAAGTTTTACCTTACTTTTCTATGTTAGTAGTGGAGTAATTAATAATACCTTTCCCCTGCATTCTGTTTACTAGCTGTTTTTGTTTTCATTGGTGCCCTGCTGAGAGTGGGTGTCATGTACCAGAAGTGAAGGGGATGTGTGATATTTGATCATAAATGGGATGCAGAAGCCTTGTGTGACTGCTCTGCCAAACCAGCCCCCTCAGACACCCGCGAGTTCTGAAAGCACACAGGCAAGCATGGAGCAGCATTTACTAGTACAAGATTAGGGTTGCAGGGCTGCATTTGGCTCTTTGGCCATGCCTGTGGTCAGGACAGTGTGCCCTTACTTGTTTTCTGGTGTTTCAGGTTTTCTATTTCAGGAGCTGCTAACAAATGAATTGAATAAAAGAGAAAGAAATATCCATCTAAAATTCAGTTTCCTAACAAATGAGCCTGCTGGAGATGCGTTGAAATTTATGTGTGTGAAAAGTGAACTTTTTATAATTATGTTCTAATTTCATAAATCACTGTGCATGGTATTTCAGAAAGTACAACTAAAGTAATATTAGAGTTATGTTGTTACGTTTTTTTATAAAGGCACATAATGCTACAGAAAAAGGTATTTGAATGTAGGTATAAAATAAATAGGTAAAATTGACCCAGTAGCTCTAATAGCTAATGGCAATTCTGTCATTAGAACAGTGTGAGAGTGATGTACCCTCAAAGTCTGGACACATCCCTTCTAATAATGGTGGCTATGATGTTTACAAACTGTTTTCACTAGGAGCTATGCTGGCATGAATTATATGTCATATATTCATTGAATATATCAAAAAAGCTGCAGTGATATTTGGGTCTGTCGGCTTCTAGGCTCAAACACATACTTTCCATGCCCTTCACAGTTAAAGATTTTGTATTTCCAAATTTTGTAGCCTTGTTATAAAATTTGTCTCCAAAATACCAGCTGTTGTAAAATCATTCTCCAAAAGCATCTTAAGGCAAGGTGAGAAAACAAGCAGACCTGACAAGTCAGTGACTTTTCTCTGTGACTGGAATGCTGCATCTGGATTTCTTTTGTGCTGTATTGCAAAGCTGATAGCTAAAATACAAATGCAGTCATTAAATAAGGGAAAACATTAAGGATAATTAGATGAAAGCAGAGAGTTCTGTACTGTATGACTGGGGGGGAAGTAATTCTATTAACTCTGTTACAAGTTCTTTAAATTCTGGATGGACGTTGATCTTCAGGCATGCTAAGAATGATGCAGATCATTAGGTTTGTAATGGTATCATTAATTGTTTCAAAAATAATCTAAATCTGTATCTTATCTGCTACCATCAGAAACTGTAGCTGTGTGTTAGGTTCATTAAACAATTCAGCTGTGGGCACCTTTTGAAATTAAATAACTTTGAGAATAATTTCAGTAAAAGGCTTGGAAGAAGTACAGTTTCAGATGGAGAACAGCTGTGTTTTGGTGCATAGATATGAGCCTGTTCCACAGAGGAAATAAGACTGCACGGAAATAAGCTGTAGTTCTGAAGAGAGTCCTGCTCTAAGTGTGTGTGCACTCCCAGTTGTGAGATGAAAACCTCCCAAGGCATAGTATTTTCAGTTTTCTGGTAGCCTTTTGTATTCCCTTTATCTCTTATAATAGTTGAGTGCCGTGCATTTGACAATCTTTATTTCCTGTCATAATTTTCTTTCCTTCTTTTGCTGGTTAAAAATGGCTAAGCACTTGTCAAGAAAGTTGCCTCTCTCTACATCAGTGCCAGAGGCTGTTAATGACCTGAAAGCTCCCAGCATGGGCTGGCTCAGAGGAAATCTTCCCGTAGGTTGTAATCACTTACTGCTGTTGGGAGCTAAAGTTCAGTTACATGGATTTCACTGTAATACTCAGTGTTAGGGGTACTAAATAAATAATTGCCACTTTGCCTTATTGCTGGTAACTTTTATTCAGGGAGAAGAGCAAAGAACCACCTGCTGAGTGACCTCTGCATGTTACTATTTCTTGCCTCTGCTCTGTGCCTTTCACCTGCCTTTATTTAATTTTGATTATAATTATTTTAAGAGATCTTTTTTTAACTGGCTTAATTGGAGTTCCAGCCAAGTGCTGCTAGCTTGAAAAGGTCGTTCAAGTTCATGATGCGAGTTTGTATTTATAACATTAATAAAGCCATGTTATTTGTTTTGTTCTCATCTAGGTACTTGAACTGGGATTTGATTTCTCATCCTATGGATCACTGAATGAGTAACAGATGGCCTTGCCTCGTCTTACAGGCGCTTTACGCTCCTTTTCAAATGTCACTAAACATGAGGATTACAGTGAAGAATTAGCTGACTTAACGGTAAAGCTTTTTTCTTTTACAAAGCATAACTATAGTAAGAATCATTTGTTTTCTTCATTTGCATTGGTATTTCATAAGAGTAGGCAAGCAAGGAGGGCAGAGTGTTTGAAGTTTCCTGTACATTCCTTCATAGTGTCCTCACTCAAAGTCAAATTTGATGTAGCTTTGTGATTTATACCTAGCCCTTACAATCATGATGTGCTACATGGCAAAGCTTGCTTGGTTGTGTTATTTCATCTTTCAAAAAGTTGGGCAAGGCTGGTGTGCTTTTAGCTCTGAGCTTATGTAGAGCTGGGAAGCCAAACATTTCCCTTCTAATACTAAGTGCACTGAATTTAGGTACTTCTTTTGCTTCCTGAGAAATAATGTATTAAAGCAATAGGTGCCTTGTGGGAACCTGTGAAATGAGTTAGGAATCTTGGGAACTGTAAATCTCTTGAAGTTGCAGGAGTTTGGCTTTATAGAGATTTTTGCTCTAGAAAGAGTAAATTAGTGAGAGAGTGTGTGTGCTTTTGTGCATCCTTTCATACACACAGGAAAGAGTCTAAAGATCAGGTAAAAGGAAAAGTGATTGCAGTCAGTACTATATACTGACTGAATGCAATTGGAAGGAATTGTTTTTACCTGGTGTTTAATTTTAAAGGAACCCCCATATATTAATTTGAAATAAATTTAAAAACCCAAATATTTTGCATTTTCAGACTAAGAGATCAAAACTACATGCCCAGTTGCTGAAGTCTGATCTTACTTGGAAGAAGATAATAAAGTTTGTTGATGACAATTTGGACAAAAAAGAATACCAAACTGTAAACGGAGATTTAAAAACTATCTTACAAGCTGCAAAACAAATAGGTATGTTTTATTCTCTAGTAGTCTAATTGTTTTATTTGGGGTTGGGAGCAGGTTCAAGTTGCTTTCTGCCTGCATACTTTACTGGTACAAATTTGCTTCTACCTTGGTGCCAGTTTTGCCCTGAAATATCTTTGAAACACCATTTAATCTTATACACATGTGCACAATTTGGTCTTTGTTTTATTTTAAGATTCCGTTGTTATATGGATATTCTTACTTGTTTGATAGTATTGTTTTGTAGAGTGTGGTATGGTTTGTGATTGACAGTTATTAAGCAAAACCAACTGATTCTTTGTCTGCTTTAATTCCATGTAATTGATATCATGAAAAATGGGACTGCTGTGCAGGCAGATAAAAATATAAGAAATGTTTTCTGCTTGAAGTGTTTGGTGTTGAGGAGAGAAATAAGAATGTATTTCACTCATCTGGAATTAAACTTTTAATATTGAAGTACATTATGGCAAAGAACGTGTGAAAACTTAGTTTTGATTGGAAATTTAGTTTTTGATTGGCAGACTAAACCTAATACGGCTTTTGCTTTGAGCAAAATCTAACTTCATCAGCTCATAAACTGAGTGCATGGCTCAAACTCCTGCTGTCACATATTTAAGGATTTTTCTTTTAAATCTCATAGGTATATTTCCTTCTTTCCTGACTGTTTTTCAAATATCTTGGATAGAAACATTAGTAAAAAGACAGAGCGAATTAATAAAAATAAATATATTTGCCTGGTTTTGGTACTATAGACCGGAGCTTTTTATTACAATACAAATGTTAACCTGCCCCACTTGCATTTCTCTTTCTTGACCTTTTTTTTTGGAAATACCTAGTAAATTGAGAAAGAAACAAACAGAGGCTTTCAAAAAAGGCTAGGCAAGTTATTAATGTCCAACATGTGGTGGTAGTCAATTGTGCTGTACAGTTGCAGAAGATGCCTATTAAAGCTGTTAATGGTTGTAAATGGCTGTTGCTTTCTTCAGTCATCAGAAGTATATTTTTGAGTGTTTCTCAAATCACTGACAAAAAGTTTTAAACTCAGTTAGCACCATTAGTAGACTTCTAACCTCCTTGGGCTGGAATTTAAGCATGTTTTTCTGAGACAGGCCTCTGGGAAGGGCCAGCTCTCTGCCCTAACCCGGGTACCCCTCCTTCAGTGGACAGATTTCAGCTGGCACTTGCAACACACAAGGCTTGAGGGAAAGTCATGCAAGATGGGGATTGAGTTTGTACCAGCTGTCATTCCATGGAGTTAGTAGGAGAAGGTGCAGTCTGTATTGACAATAGCTATTGATTGAGAAAACTGTTTTAAATATCCACTGTGTATAGTTTAATCACAAGTGGTACTGGACTAAAACGTTGGCTGGCAAATAAAACAAACCGAAAAGAGTAGCTTCTAGTAGTGCATCTCTTGCCATATTGTCTGGCTTATTTTATTGAGATGGAAGGAGTAGTATTTTCTCAAGAGATGCTTTCACAAATAGAAGATGTTGATAATGGAGGAGAAATACCACATAGTAAACCTAAGAGACTTTTCTCAAATCCTTCAGTTTCTCTTTTAGTTTAGTAATCTTTACTTCTCTTCCAAGATAATTGACTTTAAATAATAATATGTATTTGTATGTTAGGAATATATGAGTGAGCTTAATGCAGACAAGCTACAAGTTTTTAGATGTAGGGGGTGTTTTTTGTGCTTCCTATGTAGCTAATGCTAAAAGGGAGGGGCTGAACCACCTTTTCCCTCTGAGACTTATTTACATATCTATTGCATATGTGTGTATCTTTATGTCATGTATCTTCCATATATAGGTATCTAATTATCTTGTAAATATCACCTCCAGTCCTCTCCTTGAACTTTTCAAATTTTCAAAGTGCACCACAGGAAGAGTCAAGCTAAATACTGAATTTGTAGCCATTGATTTATATGTTACATTTCTAGCTAGTCAGCCTTGTTCCATCTGCTTATGCTAGAATTTTTTTGCTCTTTCCTGTTAGATTGTGGGGAAGAAACCCCTTCCTTTTTGTATTTTTAAACCTAATCTAAGTTGAATCAAGTCACAAGTAAAAAAAAATTTTAAGTTGTCCTCATTTAAAATGAACAAAAGCCCCAGTATGCTGGCTGGTTTTGTTTAGGTTAGGCTTGGTGACTTTAAAAATTTTGTAGTAGTGACATACTGGTTCATCACATGGAGTTTTCCTTATGTTTTCCTCGACTACCTTTGTGAATATTTGTGTGAGACATACATTCAAGTTTTTATCTAATAATATATTGTTTATTTGCATGACATGGTATTTTGTAGATAGAAACCTAAATTCATGCATTTATTTGCTTTAAATATTTTGAGCAGTTTTTCATACTTAGCACATACTCTGAAGTAATTCTACTGAGAATTACTACAAGAATTCAGTAATCCCCAGCTGAGTTCTGTATATTTATTCTGTTATGAATATTCAGATTAGGCAGTGAATAAATAGCGAGACTAAGTGGAAATTTGTTAACGTTAAATAGCTTATAAATATACAATTGTGAGTTTAAGACCTTTAGCAAGTTTTTTTCTTTAGCTCAGAAAGATAGGAAAGCATTGGTAGTTCTTACTATAAATTTTTAGTATGTAGAAGGATAATGAAGACAGATGCTTTATTATCATATACCTTTTATAATTCAGTACCTTGCAACAATTCTTGCTTGTGGTCTTCTTTTGATACCTCTGCTGATGAGACTTGTGGCAAGAATTTGAATACAGTTATGTTATAGGTAATGAAACACTCTTAGTATTAAGTGTATTAAGTTACATTTGGTTTTGTTAACAGTTGGAGTTGAAAATGGACAAGAAGCAATTGAAAGTGGAGCTGTTTTTCTTTTTAAGACATTTCACGGGAAAGAATGCGTTGGCCATGATGAGACAAAGGTGATCAAGCAAATGTTTGGGCCATTTCCATCCTCATCTGCTACTGCAGCTTGTAATGCCACGTCTCGGATTGCTTCTCATTTCACCGAAGAGCAGCTTAGAGCCCTCACACAGTTGGATGAAGAGCAAAATGGTGATAACAGAATGTTGTTTGGTAAAAATATAGTGTTTTCATTTGACATGCATGATTTGGATCACTCTGAAGAGCTGCCTGTGAATGGTGAGACTGATGCACAGAAAAATATAAGCTTAGATTATAACAAATTTTTGAATAACCAGCTGAATCACTTACAGAACTACTGTGATGAAAAATCTAATATCAAATCTTTGGAAAAAATAGATGATTCTTTTTTATGGTGTGAAGTTGGAAAGTACCTGAAGGAATCTCAAGGAGGTAATCCTGGAGGGCCAACAACAGAAGACCTCTGCTGCACTTTGTATGAGATCCTTGCTTCTACCAAAAGTGCCGATGAACTTCAAAATGAGGTACACTAGCACATTAACTGTACTGCATGTATTTGAATGCCACAGAAATATACAACAATTTCGTATTAGTTTATGCCAATATATTTTATCCAACTGTTGTCTATGCTTTTTTTTTAAATTTGTCTTGAGAAAAAGTCTCATGGCAGCATCGTCATTTACCAGGGAGAAGAAGGATACAGCATCGGTTTTATATGAATAATCTCTTTCCCCCACAATGGACAGGATATTTTTTTTGTGGCCATTTGCTCAGTGTCTCTATTCTTTCTTTTTAAGCAGACCCCAGTTTAAGCTGCCTATAAAAGTGTGAGGAACTTGCAAAGACAAGCTGAACTTTCTTGGACAGGTTTAATCTCCAGTTTCAGAGCCTCCCTCTTGCTAGAAGGCTGAGCAGGTGGTGGTACTTCAAAATTTTTTCATACCACATCTGTTTCTTCCGATGAGGAAAGGGAATGGCTGGGTTTGTTACAAGAAAGGCAGAGAAAATGTGGGCAGAGGGAACAGTTGCTGGAGTTGAAAGATAAGCATAGTAGTAGAAAGGGGAAAAAACATGATTAAAGCTAGGAGAAGGTGTTTTCCAGGTGTGTGCACAAGAGATGATTGGATTAATCTAGGCAAGGGAGAACTGGTTTTGAATGGGGTAGAGGAAGAATTAGTGCAATTTGGTAATTTTTTTTGTCTTCACTTTTCTGTTATGTTTACTTTATTTTTCTTGACTTGCCCTGCTTTTCTTCCCTGAAAACATCCAGTACTTAAATTCTCAAACTGACTTTTCAGAAAGACTCTAAATTTGAAAATTTGCAACCGAAATGCAGCTGATTGGAGTAGACAATCCTGTGAAAGACAATATAGTGAAAGTTTTCAGGAATTTTGCCATTGCAGTTGCAGATTTTATTCTTCGTAGTAGAAACAGTAAGTGATAGAGAAGAGAACCTGTGTATTTCATTTTAGGTTTAGATATCTATGTATGGATATCTAATGTGTAATGGTATAGTTGCTGAAGCCATATTATTATTTTGTTTGGTAATCAGTGGACCACATTTTGGCTGTCCTTTGAGCTTTCTGGATGTGTATATTTTCTTACAGATCCTAAATATAAATGGAAGTTGATCTCATTTCTTCTGCATTGAAATAGATTTGAAAAATAATACTTTAATACGTGTCTGCAAACAGTTTCATACTTTGGGTGGTCATATTGAGGGAAGACACATGAAAATGGAAGACTAAACAGTTCTTGGATAAGAATATTGGATAAAAAACTTGCATGTCAAATGAAACACAAAAAAAATATATTTGTCAAAGTGACCTGCAGTTTATTCATTGTACAGAGATAAAATTTAAAAATTTTTTTCCTAGATCAGTGACCGAAAACATTTCCAATACCATTATTGGGAATGCAGAAATAATTCTATACTTCTGCATAATGCCTACTTAATCCCTGAGCTTAATTTGTAAAATGTTCAAGGAAAAGCTCTAAACCTTTGGCTCGAAGAAGAAGAAATAACATTTTGGTTTTTTGCAAATTTATGATCATAATGGATTGTTAAATCAATTGGCAGAAAGTTCAAGCTATCAGTTTTTAGGTAGGTCACCAATAAAGACTTCCTTTCCATTAGTTCCTGGAACAAAGAATTCTTGGCAAAATTTCTGATTTGATGGCTTTACAGAAGTTTTAATTTGATAATATGAAAAAATGTTTGCCAGTGAACGCAAAACCAACTTAGCAAGAATAGTTGCTTCCATTTGCATCACTAGAGAGGAAAGGGATTTCTTCCCTGAAGTGTCTGAAAACTGCATCTTATTTTGGATTTTTAAAAACTCCTAGTAATAAAAAAAGATCTCCACATTCTCATTATTTTGGCCCTTTTGTTGCCTTTCCTTGCAACAGTCTTATCTCATTGTTCATTGCACAATGTGAGGGTCAAGGAGGGAGTACAACAAATTTGAACCTAATCACCTTTTGTTAAAAGCTAGCTGGCATTTGTATTGTGCTCTCTGTAGGCATACTCATGATTTGAAAATGTCTTCTGGGCTTTGGATTTTACTGTCACTTAGGGATATTTTTTTTCTTATTACAGTAATTTTGTTGGTGCCATCATTAAGAGCAGATGGTGCTTTTAAACCTGAAGATAACCTATTTCTAGAACTAGGTCAGAGGCTTGCCTTGTGAGATGGCATTACAAGTTGATCATGAATTCTGAACATCTTACATTTCATGGTGGAATGAATACAGGCTAAAGTGTCTGTGAGCTACAAAATATTTTTTTCTTCATAAACAAAAAACCCCCAAAAAACAACAACAACAAAAAAACCAAACAAAAACTCTTCAAAAACAACAACAACAAAAAACTATTGATATGAAAGGATAATTTTCATAAATAAAAATTCAGATCTATAAACCACATTTTTATGTTTTAAAACAGGAAGATACCACTGTCTGTTTATTATTAAACAAGAAAAGAACATGACTGTGGTGAGGATATTGGCGAGTGGACTTCTGTAAGACAATTTCATTTGATTCTTAAGCAAATTTTATTGAGGTGCCAGATCACATTAAGAATATGAGCAGTTTAGATAATTTATGGGGTTGTATCTTGTTTTGGGGTTTTTTTTGTAGTGTTATGTATAGGCACACATATACGCTATCTAGGTTTTTATCTACTTAATGAGCTCTACAAGGAATTGAAACTAGTTGCTTTCTCCAGCGATGTATAGTTTATGTTTGGAGTGGTTGGTGAGGTAGAAGAAATACTTTGTTCTTTGTTTTCACTATTTAAGAACATTCCACTCTTCCTTTGGGACAGTTTGTTTATCTGGCATATCAATGGTGACTCTTAATTAGAGGAAAATTGATTATTATGATTGGAGTGATATGGGAGTTATAACTTATTTTCTAAGTGTTTGGGACATGTGCTTTTCATTGGGGATATAAAGTCTAGTAAAGCTAAATGTCAGCCATGCACTTTTCACAGTGTGTCAGGTTTTGTTGATGAGCATATGTATTTTGTTGATGGTAATGATGCGGTAACATCATCATTATTTAAAAAGAAGGAAAAAAAGCCAATAGCCAGCTACAGAGTTTGACCAATAACTGTTGTGTTTTTTTATTTTTATATTTGATTAAAACTTTGTATTCAGTGCATTCCTCAATTTGAGCCCTCAGTTTCTAGTATATGATGAAGACTGGAGCCATCTGAGAGCATTTTAGCAGCTTTGCCACCTAGCACCTCCCAGGCTAGCTAGGAAAAAGCTGGAAGAGTTTAGTCCCTCTGATTAGACCATGCGTCTAATAAGGACATGTGTCTTTCTTCTGTGAACTCTTGTCTTGTTTATCTGCAAAATTTTTCTGAATTTTGTTTTGGAAATACCTGTCTCTATTTTTACACTAAAGCAGAGGTACATTATCCTTTTATCGTAACAAAACAAGAAGATATCTCCTGTGGAAATAATAGAATAAAATAACTAGGGGAAAAACAGGAGATGCAATCAGAATTGTGTTAAGATCTTATTAATACAGCATCCATTATGAAAAATTGTGCATTTTATTCTTCTTGGGACAAGGCAAGAACTTTGCCCAAATAAAACAAAGAATATTAATGTCATTTAGCAAATTAGATTAAATGCCACTTTAAATGCTGTATGAATGACTAGAAGAACACTAGGCTAAGATAAGAAACAGCAGAAAGAAAACTACATTGTTTCAAGAAAACTACATTGTAAGCAGTAGTTTGAGTGTTATGTAGTAGTACACATATTTACTTATCTCTATATATGATGCACTTAATTGCCCACTTAAAAGCCCAGGCACAAGGCTTCTTTTGTCTGCTTTAGAGTTGTGACTGTTTCCAGCTCTGAATTAAAAGGTTAGCATGTACACATACTATGGCATCCAGGGCTTCTATCAGTAAATACAATCCAGCTGCATTGCAAACTGTCATGGTGTGAAGCAAACACTGTTTTTTTGTCTCATTCCTAAAAATAATGCAGTATTCATCACTCCTACCAAAATGTGAGATAAGTTTTCTTCCTTGTTGTCATAAGCAGCTGAGGATAGCCAGGTAGTAAAAACTACATTAAGGGGCCAGAAGGTAGTAATGTGGAGTTTGAAGGTTCTCAATCCTTCCTTCAAGGCTGAAAAACATTAATTTCAAATCAAAGTAGACCTGAAATCGGGAAAGTACAAGTTGTGTCATGTAGGTTTTATATGATGAATAAAAAGAGGTCATGAGTTGGGCAGCACATCTTCCTGTATGTATTCCTTATTAGTTCAATCCAGTAATATGCTCTTCATTAGAGCTAAAAGGTTATTGCTTTGTTACTGAAATTGAGTTCTTTTCATACTAATTTCAGAATGGAAGTTAATAGATTATTTTATTGTTTCATTAAGTAGGATTTTTTTTTCAGTGTGGTGTTTGTGTGCCTCTGAATGCTTGATGTAGCAACAGACTTTTAGACAGTTTTCCCCAGTCTCTACTATGTGGACCCCTGTTGTCTCTCAGGCTTCTCCCTGTAAGTTTTCTTTAGCTGCCTTTGTCACTGGTAGCAAGATAATGATTTTTTTTTCTCTACATGAGTTCATCTACATTGCTTCTGTTGCCTTATCTTAATCCCACCACAAATGTCTGCCAATATGCTTTGTTGGTTGAACCTGTAGATGCTCATGGGATCAAGAACAAGGGGAGCTTAACTAATTTGTCAATTCAATGAACTGGCAGGAAGCTCCTCTGTGTCTGCCACCAGCCTTTTTGCAAAAGTACAGGAGAGTAAAGGAAAGCAAAATCTGTTTAAACTTTCACAGAATCTAGAAGGCATCTTTTCTCTAAGTGGTACAGTATCTTAAACTGAGGAAGACTCATTAACAAAAGAATGTGGGAAAATCTGCCCCAACTTCTCCCCTGAAGACTGCTCCACAGTCTTGTTGCCTGGGTGTTTAAAAAGAACCCTTGTTTTCTGCTTGTTGACTTTATTCAGGGCTGGTTTTATGATCACTTTTCCTGTGCTGTGATACAATTGTCCTTTATTTTTTTTTTTCAAAGCAGTTTTAAAAATGAGCACCAAAGAACTGTGCTTATAACTTCCTTTCCAGATGATGCCATGCCTTTTAAACACTTCCTTTCCTTTCATTCAGCCTTCAGGCAGTTCCTTGCCAACTTTTAATTCTTCTATTAATGCTCATCTTCACAAGTTTAACAAGTCCTCATGTGGAAAATTGCAATGTTTTAAATGAAGTGCAGATGTGAGACAACTGCTATTTAGTCATTTTCTATAATGAAGTGTTAGACGAAATGATGTATCATGAGTATGCCCATTTGCCATTTTTATTTGCCATGTTTATGCCATTTGCCAGTTACCTGAATGTCTTTTTGATTCTTTCCCAAATATATTCCTTTACCTTATTTCCAGTCATATTTTTATTTTCATATACACTGTGTTATTGCCCTTGTAGATGTGTGATCCCTGACCTACAATTTCATGTCAGTTTCTGAAGATTTATGAAAGATTACATTGCACTCAGGCTACTTTAGCAGTGAACTCTGAATTTGGTTCCTAGCTTTGGTGCAATCATTTTTATATCCATGCTCTTTTCTCTTTAACCACTTTATCCTTATATCCAAAATAATAATTTAACTGTAGAAAAAATGGAATTTTAATTTTTAAATGGAACTGAATTAAAGTATTGTTAGTAACTTTGAAAAGTCAAAATTTTCCTTTCAAAAGGGAAATTTGTACTATATTAAGGGACCTAGATAGTGAAGTCAGCCGGTCTATGGAACTCAAAATGGAAAACATGCCTGGACACCTGCAAAGGAAAATACACTAAAATTATTTCCTGGTGTATGGACATGAGCCAATAAATAGCATCACAGAACACTGCATTGGACAGGACCTCAAGGATCATTTGGTCCAACCATTTGTGGCAAAGGTGTGGTCTAGACAAGATGGCTCAGCACCCTGCCCACCTGAGTCTTAAAAGTACCCAATGCTGGGGAATCTACCACATCTCTAGAAGGAATATTCCAATGACTGTTTTTTCTCATTGTGAAAAATCTGCCTCTTGTGTCCAGTAAAAATCTTTCCATCATTAACTTGTACATATTGCCCTGCCCTCTTCCATGGGAATCCTTCTAAACAGGATTCTTGCATTTTCTGTGCAAGGCACCCTTTAAGTGCTAGAAGCTTTCATTTCTCAAGGCTGTACAAACCAGTTCTCTCACCCTTTCCTCACATGGCAGGCTTGGATCATATTTGTCACCTTTCTCCTGACCCTCTCCAGCCTGCCCACATCTTTTTAATGTAGAAGGGACCAAATCTGAACACTGCCAGGCGTGGCCTGGCATGCCCTGAGTAGAGTGGGAAATCGACTTCATTTTCGGTGGTGGTATGCCCTTGTGATGCCACCCATCATCCTGTTGGGTTCTTTGCCACAGCAGCAGTGTTCACTCACTGAGCTTGTTGTTCACCAAGACCCCCACTCCACTTCTACTGGTCTGCTCCCAAATGGAGAGATCCCAGTCTGTGCTGCACTCCTGGACTACAGTTGTCCTTGTTGAACCTAATAAGATTTGTGGATTTCAATGTGTTTTCTTGGTACTTGAAAGCTAAGTTGCATTTCTTATACTGTATATCCTTCAGCCTGCAGCAATGATACTTTGTTTTTAAAAATTCTTCATGTCTAAACCAAAACATAATGGACAGATTTGGCAATAGGAGTAGCAGCCTTCCACTGCAGCTTGCAAGTGATAGGGCACATCAGTCACAGTAAACTGTGACTGGTCAGTGTTGTTAGTTCTGATCAGAATGGCACTTAAAGAGCTTGACAGACAATGGATAATATATTTATGGCCCTTCAGGTACAGTTTACGTTTTTTTTTCCAGAAAGCTTCGTATCTTTAAATATTGACTAGTATGTTACTCTAAAAACAGATGGGTTGATAGAGGTGATAAGACCCCTTAAATTTTGCTGCATAAAGTTCACTGTTGTGTTTGCTGGATGTTTTGCAGGGAAGACTCTACTTGGTGTTTCACAGTGCTTGCAAGGAAAATTGTATGTTGTAAAGCTGGGTAAATACCACCTTCCCCTATCATGACTGTCTTTCAAAAAGCCCCACAGTTCTTAGATTACCATCACTTATTTTATCTGATGCTGTCCCCTCTTATTTGAGCAATACATATACACACCCTGAATGTGAAAAAGTTTTAATTAAAAAACTGTTGATGTTTCATTTCACATGATAGTCTGATCATGACAAAATGTGTGTCTAGGCTGACTTTGATCAGTACTTGCCTTTTAATCTGGAGAATATATGGATTCCCATATCTTTTCACTTTATTATTTATAGTATTTTATTCAGAGGTATACTTGGTTTGGTTTGCCTATAAAATGGAGAACAAACACAAAGCAAAAGCTATGAAAACTGTCTGTAGTTAATACTTAATTATTAGACTTTGTTAATTAACATCACAGTCTTATGCATTTTATTGGCTTGGCTTTGAGCAGTAGGATGAACAAATAAAATCCGAAAGATTTGTGTAGAGTGGTGTCCAGTGTGGGCATACTGCACTGAGATCAGCAAAGGGCCACTGGGATGATGAAGGAACTGGAGCATGTGACATACAAGGAGACTGAGGATGCTGGGGTTGCTCAGCCTCCAGAAGAGAAGTCTTGAGAATCTGATCAGACCTGGTGGTAAGGGTATGATGAAAATGGAGCCAGACTTCTCTTGGTGATGCCCAATGGCAGAAATAGAGACAGTGGACAAAAATTTTATTACAGGATATTGCATCTAAGCATAAACTTTTTTGTCACTGTGAGGATGGTCAGAGACAGGAGCAGTTTGCTCAAGAGGTTGTGGAATCTCCAGCCCAGCAGACTAGGTAATTTCCAGAGGTTTCTTCTAACCTCAGCCATCCTGTGACTCTGTCATTTCAAATGATAAAATAGAGGTAACTAGAAAAAATTTGCATGTTATATTTAGGTTTTTTATACCTAATTCCATATTAATTTAAGTCTTCATTTTCCCTGATAAATTTCTTACCAAAAAATCAAACCCTTCCCTAATATGTTTGGGTGTGTTTAAATTAAAAGCTTGTTGTTTTGTAACAAGTATGTTATTAGTAAAGTCTCATAATAAGCAAGTGGAGTGTGCCTCTTTAAGTACTTCTATTTTAACCTTATGTGTAACTTAATTAATGAATTATGGTATACAGGAAATAAATAGTCCTTGTGTTGCAAGTAATCTCAATTAGGTTTTAAAGTGACCTCAATTTCAGACGTGTTAATTTGGTCTCCTAAATTAAGTATCTATCTAAATAACAGACATTTGTTGTCCAGAAAAATCATTCATTTAGTTTCTTGCATTAAACAGGAATCTGTAATGGTCATTATAAGAGAAAATTACATAAAGTCATAATTCACGTGGCTAAACTTCTAATACCCTTTAAAAGCCTGACATTATTTATGTGAACATTTAAATTTTTTTCCTATGTGTAGGCTAAGACAAATGAAAGACTCTGAGATGACATTAAAATACAGTTCAATGAGGAAGAGTATATTTTAGAGCTCGTAAGACAAACCAGCTACAAAATAATTTTTTAATTCCTACAGACTGCATGCCCTTATTCACTCCTTCAGGTAAATGAATGGAAGAGTTTATACAACATTGCACAACATCACAAGCATTTTGTTTTAGAATAAAGCTTGGGAAGTGTGTGTAGATTTTTTTTTCCTGCTAGTGACTTAGGGGGCTTGTCAGTGTAGGCACTGTTCTCTCTTTACATCTCACTTATTGCTTTCCAGTATAACATTTGCACCTAAAAACTGTATGTTCTATTAGTATCCAAAAATCTGATGACCTGAGAAATACTTAGCTTACATTTCTAAACCTGAATTCAGTTTAATAATTCTCAGGTCTGTATTGAGAGCGATTTTCCTGAGCAGTCTGAATACGTAATTTATGTTAAGAGCTCTGAACTTTTCACAGTTCACCTTATGGCATGGACTGTGAAAAGTACTTCAGCATTTCATTTTTTTGCAGACAAGTTTTTTCTTCAGGTGCTAATTTTGAGATCATTCATCTGACATGCTATACAGACTCTAACAGAAGTGCTTTCAAGAAACAAGCTTCACTGTGCACAATGCAATTGGCTCTGACTCAATATTTGCCTAATACTATGGCTTGGCTCAGAGGGCAAGTGGAGCTTGTTTGCATGTTGTGTGTAACCATTTCCCTCATTACAAGCTGACCTTCACCACTGGAAAAGTGCAGTGTGCAGGTGTGAAAGTGAATGTTTACTTTGCTTTTCTTAAGCAAAACAGGAGCTGAAGTGTCAGCTTCTTGCTGCTCTGTAGAATGCCAAGTTTTGGACTTTGCAAAGGCTTGGATCCTCCAAATGCTCTGATATCAGAAACTCAGTTTTACCTGTCACTAGCTTGGCACATCAGTGTAATTGTGTATGCTTCATTGCTCCCAGAGGGTTATCTGTTCCCTGTCAAAGCGAAAGCTTGGCTTTTTTACTGCTCTTCAGGCATGTGAGTCCCAGCCACAGCTTCTCTAACTCGTCTGGAGCAGAACCAAAGATGCACTGAGACCTCAGCACAAGGCTGCTATTTTCTCTGCACAGTTTTCATTAAGCCACTATTAGGGGAATAAAGTCAACTTTGATGTCAAAATGCAATTTGGAAAAACTTGAGGACAATACAAGTAGAGTTAATACATAATTTTTAGAAAATTTATATGGGAAAAAGTGTGGGAAGCACTGTCTGAAATATAATAAATAGCGTTATGTACTGAAGCATAAGTAAACAGTACAGTTTGTTAGGGAATGAGAAAATTAAATTGGCCAGAAACTGAAGTCAATGGTGAAATGGCTGATGTGCAAAGTGTAAGAAATAGGAAAATTTAATCTATTTTAAAATAATAGTTATTTGCATGTAAGCGCAAAGGCAAAACCTCTGGGATAAAATATGAGCATCATTAAAAAAAGTTGGAGATTTTTTCCCTTGATTTCAGAAGGTGTTTTTTTTTACTAATTGTACTAGTCTGTGCTTATGTTTTAACTTACTTTACAGAGGTGATTTCTGAACCTTGCTGGTGTTATACACCCACAGTCAACAAAATAGCACTGTTACAAAATAGGGTTGCACTAATATGTGTTTCTATATTGCTTGGGAAAATTTTGCCACTTAGAAGATGTTATGGTGCTGTGGTATTTTTATGAGACTTTCCCACAGAGGAACCGGGTATCTGGTTACGCACCGACTGGTTAAACTAGTTAAAATGGTAAAAAGCAGTTAATGTGCTGAATTTTACACTGTTAATAAAATAGTCTTGAAAAACTGATATAAGCAGATGTAGTAATAACTACATAAAGCATTTAACAAACACTGAATACTCGTGTGAACAGATAACAGTCATACAGCAAGTTTTTGTTCAAAAAGCAAAATAGATTTGGGGGGGTTGTAAAAAAACTTTGCCTTTGGTTTGGAGCATAAACAATTTCTTTAATGAGTTATCGTATTTATTATAGAAATATAAAAGGTGTTGTGAAACAGCTTTCCAATATTCATTAACACAGGGAAAATCTTGGATATTTGATGTTAAAACTGGATGTCTCACGTGTATTTCTGTCGTGTTGCAGAAGTGCTCTAGGCCTCTAAGCTTAACACGTTAATGCTGTGCTGGAGCTAGGCATGAGCTCTGTAGAAACGCAACAAAAGCATTCTGTGCCTCAGAATCTTATATTACTTGTACTATTACTTCTATTAAATATAGTATGAATGCTGCATATTGTATAGGTAGCTATATATTACTATCTTGTATTACTCAGCAATATTTGTTGAAGACCTCAGTTTCTGGAGTTTAGATTTGTGGACGCTTTCTGTAAGAATGGCAATAAATTGTGGTACTTGATTTTGTCACGTAGAAGTCATTATTAAACCTTTCTGTACTCATGTTAAGTTCATTAGAGGACAAAACAAAACTGTGGAAATGAGCTGAGTGGAATTTGAAAGTGGAATTCTAGAATGAGGAATCTATTGACTCTCCTTGCTCTAAGTAATCAAATTAAATGTTAAATAGCTTGACATGCTACTTAACTTGTCATTCTTTAAAGAAATGCAGATGCTGAAAACATAAAAATATTTATCCAGCTATGTAGATACTTACATTAAAAGCCCCCAAAAATAAGAAACAATTTTATTGTGACAGAATATATTTTAAAGATGTCAACATTTGTATGTTTATATCACATTATAAAGACTTTAAACGTTTTTCATTGTAAGCACTGCCAGATACTTTCAGTATTCCAACTACATTTTTTAGATGATCTTAAGTGGAGAATGTGTTTATATAGAATGCTTACTGATAGAGAAAGCAGTTTCAGGAGATGACTTCATCATTACTGTATACAGAAGGTGCTGAAGTAATTGGAAAGGGTTCACAGGAGGTCCATCATGTGTGACATAAAGCATGGAGAACCGAGGAAATGTGAAATAAAGCATGGAAATAACACATGTGAAATAAAGCATGGAAAACTGAGGAAATGAAATATGAAAAAAATAATTGCCAATCTGGTTTGATGCAAAGAAGTAGCAATAATACAAACGTATTTGGTGTGGGAGGAGTGCATCAGTGGACTGTGGCTTGCAGGAAAAGGCACTCAGAAGGAGGAGGGAGGGAGGGAGCAATAGACTGGCAGCATAAACCAGATGTTTCATGAATATTGTCTGTTCATCTTAGCAAGGTACAGTCTCACCAAGAGTTTCAGTTAACTTTCAGATTCCACGGAAGTTGGTTTCTAGTTGTAGCACAACTTTTGCATTAACCAGAAAAATGTACGTGAGAGTCAATTCTTAGAAGTGTTTGTTAAACACAGAGCAATTGTCTACTCCTTGTGAGATATCCTTCAGGATGCTTTAAGGTACCTGATTGCTCTATTTGGAGATGGCTATTCAGTTTTATGTAAGGGCTTTAAGCAGCCACTGAGAATCAGAAGTTAATTAGTATTTTTTCCAATAAGTATTCAATTGCCAGTTTTATTTAAGCCATGGCTAGACTACTAGCGTTCTTTAGTAATAGAAATTTTCACAGGTTGTATTGATATACAGTGTCCCTTTATCTCTTACATGCTTTCTGCTGCTGATACTATTTTTTCATTATTATTGAACCACTGTTCACTGTGTACCTTGTTTTTGCACTATTGAATGAAGTCTGAAGTGATAGTTTAAATGTTATCTGAAAATCATATAAGGCGCTTCAAAAGTTAAAATGGCTTATTTTTGGAAAGAAATGGAAGTACTTATCTGATTTCCAGAAATGTTCATCATTTGCTCCTGGAGAAGAACTCTTCAGCCAGCCCTTATTGTGGTTTTTACTAACCTACCCATGATCATAAATTTAGCTATAAGTTTAGGAAACTTATCTAGGATCCTTGTCTGAATGTTTGCAAGTGGTTATGAATCTCTAGCTTAGGTATCAGAGACAAGAGGTTTATGAGAAAACATGAAAGAGCAATATGTAGTATTTTTTTTAAGTATCTGAAACATAATGAAGAAGAGGAAGTACTCATAGCCAAAGCAAAAAATTTTTTAATAGTAATTTTTAATACTTTCTATTCTGTCCTTATTTGTCTGTGTTCTTCCTGAACTCATCCAGAATTTCATCTCCAACCCTCTTTGAAAGCAATGTGGCTTCTCTTTTGTCTTTGGACAATTTAGATTTTTTGCCAAGGAAGATTCCTGAGGTCAGACTAAATTTCTGTTGCAATTGTATTCCGTTCATGTAACTGTTTACTAATTTGTTAGGTTTGTCTCTTAATAACTCTTCACACACAAGTTTACTATAGAAATTGATACATAGTAGAAAATTCAAGCTGTTCCTATAATTATTTCTTAGTTAAAATCAATCAGGAAGTGGAATAGCTCTTCTTGTGAGGCTCCTTTGGGAGAACATTTCCAAAAGCTACAGTTTAACATTCATTTTGACTTAAAATCAGCTAATTTAAATGTTCATGGCTATGTGTATGCAACACCACGTGAAAACTTCACATATGATAATATATTGATGTACCTTAATCTTCATTTTTCTTAATGTACCATGAAATTATGACATTAGCTTTTAGTTTTGTGTGTGTGTATCCTCGCATGACATATGATATTTTGATGTCAAAGCAACTTGTCTCATAAAACGTGTTTGGTTTTAAGTGTCAAAGTGGCACTTCCTTTTGTTCAGTATAATGACTTTCTAGCCCTAACAAATTAACATATCAGAAAGCTTATTCCCCATTGCTTCGTTCGTAAAAGCAGTATCCATTTAGGGAAAGTACAGGCATATGTGGATCACCCCTGTGGTGTTTTATCTTTATCTTATCATCAAAGCTTCTAACTTGGTATGAAACCGGCTTTTCAAGCTCATATTTTCTTTGTAATTTTATTAAAATTACAAAGAGTTTTATATTCAGACAATAGAAAGCTTGGGTCTCATTATTCTTGACCATAGAGCTTATCTGCTCCCCTTTCATGTAGAGGAAATAATCCTTATTTTGGATACATTTTCCCTTTTTTCAGTTGTGGACTTCTTTTTTTAAATCCAGAAGTATACAGCTTTGTTGTTGTCCAAGGACTGTTGAAACCCCACAGATGATAGGAAACTTTTTCTTTTTATGAAAACAGAACCATGCTGTCTCCCTCCATAAAAAACCCCAATTGAATGCTGTTTGAGTGCTGTTTTTTAAGGATGGAACTTAAGAAATGATGAAAGAGCCACAGAGAGAGAGAAGAAATGGTAGGCTTAATCCTGGTGCTGAGAGCTGTTCGCTGTACTTCCTGTCAATAACTTTTCCTCTTTCCTGTCAACTCTTTACTTCGGTTTTGTACTGAGAGAAGGCATGTTGCATCTTTGAGCCAGTATGAGGCTTGGTCTATTAATGACACCTTTTGAATCACTTTCAATATATTATTAAACTTAATGAGATCTTTTTTTAGAGAAAGCCACTCTGTAGCTGATGGAACTTTTCCCTTTTAATTTTCTTTGGTGCTGAGTTCTTCTCACATTCACACAGAGACATAAGGAAATACGAGTTCTGTAAGAAATGCAGTCAGATGGCACCTGAAACATTAGGGCTCTCCTATTAACTAGGCACAAAATCACTTTCCTCCAAATCATTTTCTGGAGGGCGGGGAGGGGAAAAGCCCACATAGAAATCCCACAAGCAGCCCACAGCTGCTTGATCTGTGGAAGTGGCAGGGCCAGGTTTGCTGCAGGGCTGGCTCCTGCCGCGCCGTGCCTGCCGCAGCGCGGGCGCTGCAGCTTTGCTGGCTGAGTGGGAGCTTGTGCTGGGGCTGTGCTGGTGCTCACTGGTGCGTGCCAGTGCCACCATGCTCCTGCTGCAGCTTCCCAGGGAATAGGGGCAGGAGGCACAAAGAGCAGTCATTTAAATCTGTCTCCACTACTGGCCCTGAACACTTGTGTCTCTCTGTCAAAACTGGAAGTTACTGAGGAGGCTTAACGCTTGTTAGTTCACACACTGCTGAAAGCACAGTGATGTGGTAGCCCTTGTTTCCTTGGAAAGCTAGGCTTTAAAATAAACTTCCATCTTCTGAAATACTTTTTTTTTTTCCTGCACACTCCTAAAACAATATAAAATGCTGCTTCAGGCCAAACCTTGCCTTGTTTTCTTCTCACCCGCTCATGTGTATGTCTGCCCAGGGTGCTGGAGTTCACAGCCTGGGGTTGGTGGTCATAGTCCATTTTCCTGGATAGCCCTGCTGGGTCCAGTAGAGGATATTAAAATTCTGACTTGACTATCCTAATTGGGATAAAACTAGTAGTAGGGTCGCTTGCTACCCTTTGTCATTCGCCTCTGTTAAGCAACATAAACCAACTCCTTGGCTTGCTGATATTTTGTTTTACTCTCTCAGTACACGTTGGGATAGTGGATTCACACTCAGCCAAGTCCTCCTCCTGAAATGGGCAGGTTTGGGAATTGCTGTCCTTTGAGATAACCTGCAGGTTTTTGCCTTTTGCAGAATATAATTCTGTGCTAACCACTGCCCTTTTAGAAGGTTCTTAAATCCTTATCCCTAAAAAAAAAAATCAAATTGATTCTGATACAGAAATCACTTCCATAAATGTGTGTTTCCTGCTGGGTAATGTCAGAATTCCTTGCCCTTTTATCTACAGGTAAGAAAAGTTACAAGTGCAGTGGTTGCCTAGTTTCAGGACTTTTTTTTTAATGTCAAAAATCATTAACAGCTTATCCCAGAATACTTCTGAAGATAAACACTAGTTTAAGGAATCATATAAAAGTGAGGTTTTCTACATTTCAATTTGTCTTCAGGGTTTCCTTTTCATAAGGCAAGTCAATAGTCTGCTGTTTGTAGCTGCTGTTTGACATTATTTCTAATTGCCAAAATCTTCAGGCTAAATAAGCTGGTGGAAGTTGCCTTGTAGCTACGTATTTGAAATTTTCAAAATAAGTGCATCTATCTAAGTTTCTAATTAGTCTCTGTTAAAATATTGGTGGTGGTGGCAATGATCTCTCCAGTCTACTTATTTTCACGTAAAAATATTGAGAAAAAATTTTTTTAATAAAAATATTCAGAAAATTAGAAAATTTGCTAAGATTTTTGATTTTGTGCTTGTCTCTTCTTGAGATATGGTAGGCAGTTTTAGGTTTTGGCAGTTTAGGATTTAGCTGGAGGAAGATTTTCATCAAATTCAAATTGTGCTGTGACAGATTGTGCTATTTTTTTTATTATAAGACAAATAGTAAAGAATTATATGTAATCAAAACTGATAGTCAAATAAATAGGTTTAGGACTATTAGGACTTGCAATCTGATAGTCTGGTTTTTAAGTCTTGTTATAAGAAAAAGAGTTTTTCTTCCTGTAACTGATCAATTTCAGTGTTTTAACTATAGATGTCAATTTGATTTAAAAGAAGCCTTGAACCTGTAGGCTGAGTCTTCTAAGACATTTGTTTTGATGTTTTAATACTGTTTTTGGACGTTTTCCTTGCTGTCATTCATATATTTTTGCTAGTGTAAATACTAGTTGGAGTAAAACTGTATAGTCATCTGTGGATACAGAAATACATAAAAATAGAGCATAATCCCAATATGCTGAGGAGAGATGGTATTTAAAAGAGTAATTGGCCATGTCTTCGTTGTACTTGTACTCCTGGACTAAAAATGTGTCCCATACTGAAGACGAGATTTCCATCCCTTTTTGTTGGACTGCAAATGCAGTAATGGAAAAAGTAAGCAAAAGTTGAATGTTGAGTAAGAATTTGTTACAACTTCATTACCTTTGTGCAGATGTCCCTGGAGGTGTTTAAAAAGAGATTGGATGTGGCCCTCAGTGCCATGATCTAGCTGAGGTGTTGGGGCATGGGTTGGACTCGATGATCTTGAAGGTCTCTTCCAACCTAGACAGTCTGTGATTCTTTGATTCCCAATGAAAACTTTTCCATCAGCTTTCTTACTCAGCCTTTTTCTGTTGTATTAGTAAAATTCAAAGTGTGTTGGGGGAATCCCAGAATTTTGCTGCTTTTTTTTAACCGGCGTATTTCTAAATTTTCATTTAGTTAATTATTTTCTTCTAATTGCCAACTGATAGTGAAATCCAAAAATTTAAAGCTAACTAATTCACAGACAGACCTTTAAGACCTCTCTGATAAGGAGTAACTTCATTAATCCTCTTGAAGCGGGTGTTTGATCCCACTGGAGGCTGCCTGAGAGCCAGGCGCTCCTTGTTAGAATATTTGCTTGTTCTGCCTTATCTGATTCTTGTGCTCAGAGGGATTGCAATACCAGAGTCCTCCAGCCTCTGTGTCAAGGAATAGCCATCAGAAAAGCATTGTGCATACACACAGGTTATCAACAACTTGTATTAAGAGGGCTTGAAGTGTCTGGTTACTGTTCTGTTTGTTGTGAGACCGGTGCAGTTAAGCTGAGCTTGCTTAGACTCTGCTGAGTCTCCTAGGTGGTTTGTAGGTTTGGAAGATCATTTCTGTATAGATGGACTAAATGTAATAGGTGTTTTAGTCAAAAAACCAGGCTTTAAAAAAAGAAAAGAAGATCTGTGAGCTGAATTACTTTCTTACATACCTAATACATGTTATTAATAAGCATGGTAAGAAATCATGCTTTATCTGGCTTGTCTTATTTTAATCAACCTGTAAGAAACATGAAAAGACAAAACATCTGAGATTTGGTTTTAAACCAAGTGTTAGAGGGCATGATGGTCTCTTACTTTTCAACACAGCAGCAATTAGCAATCAGCATATATATTATATCCATAAAATTTGTGTTGAATTTTTCATATTTAAAAAACCCCTCTATCTTCAATATCCTTGTTTTTGTTACTGAATCTTTTTAAGCAGTATACTAGGTACTATATCAAGACAGCTTTTCCAATAAGCCTGTAGCTCAAGAAAAATGTTCTATTTACCCTATAATTTTTTTTAATGAAGCAATCATTTCAGTTTCTTCAGAGCTACTAGGACAGAAGAAACTTGAGATCTTGCTATGGTGATTATTATTCCACAGCTGCTTGAAAACTGTGCCTTGTAAAGCAGTATCATCTGCAAACAAGCCACAAAATGCAGGGTTAGGAATTAATTGTGTAGGTGGGACTCTGTAACCAAGACCCGCTGTTAGGCTATAAAAGTACAGAGGACAACCACTGGTTGGCTGTTTCTGTTTCATTTATTGCTGTAGAACAGTACTAAGACTCAAGCAAGGTGCAAGGACTGTACATTGTCTATTTTTTGTGCACTTGTAAAACAAAATATTTTCTGAGATTTATAGGGTTCTTTCCCATCTCGAGGAAGACGTAGAAGTCAAGAAAATGCCCTTCTGATGGCAGATAGTTTATGATGTCAAAGTATTACTCACAGTTCCGTGCCTCATATCTGAGGACCTCCAAAGCTCCTTGTAAATTATACTTTACAGAATTGAAAAGAGAATAGTACCTATTTAACATTCAGGGTAAAGTCTTGTTCCAGTCTTAACCATAAAAATGTACTTTTTTACAGCTGAGCCTTACTTGAAAAAATTGCTATGTCATGTGTCTTATTGGGGTTCAACTCCTTTCTGGTAACTCTGCAGATAGACTGCTGTCTATATGTAAGACTCTTGTCTGCCTCCGTGCCTTTTCCATAGAGCTAGCATATATTTGGGAGAAATCATTTGCACAGGGACCTCGCCTCACCTTTCTAATGCGATATGACACATCTCGTCCTTTTGTTCCTACACTGATTACTCAATACACTTTCTTCCAGATATTAAGCGCACAAAATGAAATGTAAAAATCACTCAAAAAATATCAGTGACTCTTGTAGGCACACAGCTTGTGGGAATTAGGAGTGGGGCTGTAGCCAAGCCTCATCCCCAATAGGCTACAGCTGTGTCAGACGGGTGTGTAGTATTGAAGGTGATGAGACATGGAATGCTGAGGTGCACTGACCAATCACAAAAGGGCACACAGGTGAAACAGGTGTAGCATCAAGGGTGTAAGAAGCAGCACCAGAGAACAGTGCAAGAGAGAATGAGCAAGAAGTTAGCAACACTCCTTGGTGCTGCCCATCTGCTATATGTGACCATATATTTCACTCATCTGTGTCTTTATGGCTGTGGAGTAGTAGCTGAAGTCACGTGGGACCTTTGTCAGTGAAGGCAGTCAGGGTTGCCTTTTGGGCACAACCTATTACTGACTTCAAGGAGTGTAATAATTTGGCTGGGACTCAAGAAACTGCTGATTGACACACAGCCTCTCCATCTGTTGAGCACTGTCTAGTTTATCTCATTATAACTTAATAGAAGGTCAACTATGAATATTCTCCAGATTCCTTTGCTTGCTCTCAGGGTCTTGGGTGTTGATTTTTCAGGCCAGAATATATAATAACATATCAAATCTGAAATGCTAGCACCTACCCTGGTGGACTGGGTTTACATGGCCAAGCCTTGGTAGCAGGGGGTGCTTCAAGGGTGGCTTCTGTGAGAAGCTGCTAGAAGCTTCTCCCACGTCTGGCAGAGCCAAAGATGGATGTGCTGTGGATCGAGGCTGGGCCAGACAGAAATGATGATAACACCTCTGTGACAACATATCTGAGAAGATGAAAAGTTATCATGCAGTTGGCTCCTGGCAGAGATCTGCGGACCTGTGGAGAGAGAAGCCCATGCGGGAGCAGGTTTCTTGGTAGGACTTGTGACCCTGTGGGGAACCTACACCAGAGTAGCCTGTCCTTGAAAGACTGTACTTTGTGGAAGAGTGACCCATGTTGCAGCAGTTTGAGGGGAACTGTTGCTCATGGGATGGACTCACACTGGAGAAGTTCATGGGGAACTGTCTCCCTTTGGAGGGACCTCACGGTCCAGCAGGGGAAGGACTCCCCTCCCTGAGTAGTGGGAGGAACTGCCAGTGATGAGCTGACCATAACCCCATTCCCTGTCTCCCTGCACCGCTGGGGGAGGAGGTAGAGCTGGGAAGGAGAGAGAGATGGAGAGAAGGTATTTTTATGGGCTTATTTTACTTCTCATTATCCCGCTCTGATTTTGATAGTAATAAGCCTCCTGCATGGACGTGTTTTCATAAGCTTTTCATAAGCTTTCAAATCTTTACCTTATCATTTCAGAAATGATAAGGTAAAGATTTGTACTTTGAAACAGCAGCATTCTGTGATAGTTATTAATACCTTAATTAGAAAGTAATGGATTACTCCTACAGTATGAACAAATAGGAATATTAATAATATTTTGGTCTTGCGAGTTCTCAAGTTTAGTTCTTTCTGGTCTTTGCAAAATTTTTCTAGGATTGTCACTATTGCTACCATCAGTGGTAGCTGGTGACAGATCTTGCTCTGTAACTTTGTCTCTCAGTACTTCTGCTTGGTTTAGCTCTCAATCGTTGTTTTCCACCCATGAGCTCTGGCAGTCTTCTGGTGAGTGTGGGAGACATCTTGTCAATAAGAACAGGTCATTGCTTCTGGTCTTTGTATTCTTTTGCTTTTTCCTCTCATTCTTGAGCAAAGAGCTTAGTCTGTCTTTGCTGTTTAAAATGTCCTGAAAGCTACCTTTATACTCAGGCAGCAGCAAGATTAATTAGGTGACCAAGACAGCTCTCGAACTGCTAGTAGCAAATCAATATCTGTCCAACCATCAAGAAGGCAAGATGGAGTGCCTTCCACCACACAGGCGTTGCAGAGTCTGGTGTGTAGTATTGTATGGGTTTCGCTCTCTGACTGGTAGGATGTCTGGAGAACAGGATATCCAATGTTACCTTGGTGCTCTTCCATTGAGCCCCTGTCTCACTGGGGGTGGAGTGTTTGCTTTGTGATCTCTGGCCATGAAGTAGAATGCATTGTGTAACATTACTGCTTCTTTGTGAGTTTCTGCTCATCCAGTTCCAACTGGATGAAGAGTATGATATGGATGGTTTTTGTTTCAGAATATATTGGGAAAACAGGAGGGGAAAAACATTGTCTCATTCAAAAAAACAAGTGTTATCTATTTTCCCAGCAAATCCCTTCTTTTCTGACGGATGCTTTTCTAGATGGTTCTTAACTTCCAGTGAGAGAGATACTTTGGAGTCCTGTGCAGAGATAGAGAGCTACATTGGCTGTTTTAGGGCTAGTGTGTTATTTGTCTTCTTATGGTGATAGTGGTGGTGTGAGTTTGAGTTTGGGCATTTTGCGGGAGCAACATGCTAAGTCGGAATGTGCTTACATTGTGTCTACTGCCTTGATGAGAAATTAGTGTTTGAGCCCAGATCTGGTGGAGCTGAAAGAATTTCATTTCCCTGTGCTGCTGCCATTCCACAGTCAACAAATCATTAGCAAAGTCAAGACAAGTTTATGTTCAGTTCTTTATACAATTAAGCTATTTCAAACGCATTTCTTTTCTTGTTGCTTCTGTGATTATTTTTCCCTCCCTGTCTTAAGCATTTGCCCCAGGAAAATAGCTACTCAAATTTACCAGTACTAAATTGCCACTTTCTTTTGAAATGTAAAAACAAGGTAATATTATAGCTTTAGATAATGTTAGTTAAAATGTGTAAAGTGAGAGCAAGTAGCTATGCAAAATAGAAGAATTAATGATCAGTGTTAGTGAAGGCTGGATAAAGGGAAATCCATCATAGCTTGAGACCCCTGACTCCCTGACAGCAGAATTGATGTCTAACTGGCAGTTCCCTGTTCTATATTTTTGTAGTTTGTTAATTTTGAAAATCTTCTATTTGTCCACATTTATTGCATTCTCTTATTTAATTTTTCTGGATACTGCTTCTCCACTGGTTACTGTAATGAAAGAAATACAAGACTTTATACCTTTCAGCTGTTAGTTCATGGCCTCTGCAAACTGTACCATCACTGTACTAATTTGCACAAACCTTATGTTTTCCTAGAAACCCCTGAGGGCCTGGCCACTTCTTTCTTTTTTTCCCCTCCCTTATTTTTAAGTGACAGTTCGTATTACGAAGTACAGAATGGCCTGAGGAAAAGGGATCATTGATTTGATGCCATTGGCACTGTTCAGAATTTTGGAAATACAGGAAGAAGCAACATAAAGTTATTTCAAGGTGTTCCCCAAGGGCAGTAGTCTTAGAGAGCCACAGAAAAATTCCTTGTTAAGGAGCTGGCAAATTAAATACAGGACAGTAAGAGACCTCTCTCTCCTTTTATAGTTAGAAAAGAAATACTTGAATCCTACAATGCCAAAGTCTTATTCTTTCATAAAATATCACATCAAAGTACATTATACATTGTATTTTTACCAGATTCCTGATGTTATATGGATAATATTAGCAGCAAATTCAAAAACCACTAAGGAGAAACTGCCCTGTTTTCCTTTTTGGAAATTGAAAGAAATGGAGAAAAAATTGTTTGGAGCAGTATTAAAAATCAAGAATGGGTTTTGAGTAACTTACTGCTTACTGTAATGCTTTGATTTTTGACAAAATAATTGCAGATACGATAGAGATGAAAGTGCTTTTAATGTTTTGGATGGGTTTTTTTCCACTAAAACTGAGTATTCTGTGGAAAATGGAACTTTAAATAGGGAACTGTGTTTATCTAACCTGCTACAGGAGAATCATTTCAGTAAGAAAATCATTGGGCCGAAATACCACTTAATGGTACAGAATTATGTTCTGGTGTGCATCACTTACATTATGTGTTCAAATTCCACACAGGATTGTATTGTACAGGTACGATAGACTGAAGTCAATACTAGCATCAACTGTTTCTTCATATTCGTGCTGTACTCCACATCTGTGATATTTATTTATTTTGTAGGATGGCCCTGTGAAAATGCAGTAGGCTACACCTGTTGACTATAAAGGGAATAACGTCCTACATGCCTGACTTTCATGAGAAAGCATTGGTTCTCTTGATTCATCTGCGTAGATTATGGAGATGCAAATTTACAGCATATGTAAATAACCATAAAGGCGTACAACATTTAGTCTTGAGAAGAGTTAAATTTTATATAAGAATCCCCAAGAGAAAGTGAGTTTTATTTAATAGAAAAATTCACAGATTTTTAAGTATTTCCAGCTGAAAACTTTCTGTAATTCTCCATTTTTGTAATAGAGAACTTGGTATTAGAAATTATACCCTTTGGGCTGAATTACTGGGAGTTGAAATTCATTAATTTGTTAGATATTGTCAACAGATAGGATGTTGCCAAGGATGAAAATATTGCAGTCCTATTTAAAAATTTATGTACATTTGGATATGACTTATGACTTTATTTTCTTTGTAGTTATTTGAACTGCTAGGCCCTGAAGGTTTTGAACTCATAGAGAAACTCCTACAGAACAGATCTCTGATTCTGGAAAGATCTTTGACTTGTCCAAATGATAACAGGTTCCAGGCTCTCCAAGGTAAGTGGCAACAAAGTTTTTGTTCCAAATCAGATAAAAAGTAGCTCTCTAACTGTTATATTTCCAACAGTAGGTACTGTCCATGTATAATTAAAAAACAAGCAAAAAAAATCCCAGGAGACAACAGGGGAATGTAGAATGTATTTCTGGGCTTAAACAAAGAAAGCCTGATTATACAGAAGAAACAAATATAAATTGCATATATTTATTTAGTTTTCAACTGCCTATGGGCATGTGTAAATTTTGAATGTATTAACAGTTGCACTTTTCCTGTTGTAATGGATTACTCTCGAAATAATCTGATCTTCTATTATTCCTCATTTGCTTTCCTGCTTCCTCTCTTCTTTGTACTATCCTCTAATATAGGCCTTGGGGAAGAAAAGCACAGTAACAACAACTTCTGAAAATAAGCACAGTAACAACCACTTCTGAAAATAATAAAGTCAAGCTTAAGCATGAATAAGTGCGAGGGGGGAAAAAAGGGATTCAGGTTTTGTACCGTCATTTTTGCTTTTATAAGATAATTTGTCTGCACCAAGTAATTATTTTAAAATAAGTTTTACAGATCGTTGTTCTAAAACAAGTCTTATTACATTCTTCTCTGACAAAAATAAATCTGATAGCATATGGGTTGTGACTTGGGATAAATCTTACATGGACATAGCACCATGCAGCCCATTGGGTGTTCACAGCATATGGAGATAGAAAAATGTGAATAGAGCCAGTAATGGTGGACTTATGTATCACCTCAATAATTTTAAAATGCAAGTGACCCCTTTTTAATGTTTGTCTTCAATGAAATGTTACATAGGCAAGTGTTTAGAAGTTCATGTCTTGCTGTGCCAATGGTTAGTTTAAATTCATCAGAGCAAGTGTTAGTTTTACCTGTTCATGATTTCAAAGACGAATGTCTTGCTATATGACAAGGCTTTCTGTCCTGATAGCTTTCCCTTCTTAGGTAATCAAATCAAAAATTAAAATACATTCAGTAGAAATTGAATTAATACATTTTTCTCCTGTAGAGAGTTTAGTTACAGGAGTATTTTCTTCTCACTTAGCAGAATTAGTATTTTAGAAGCTTTTATGAAATTATTCTTCATTATGCCATCAGTAAAATCTATCACAGTAATTTCTGCTAGAATGTGGAGGAAGAATATATTCAATGTTTTGTTTTTCAGACAATAGAAAAGCCTAACTGATTTAGTGCTTTTTTTTCACTGATGAGAGAATCCTTCTTTAACCATGCTAAAAAAGTCAGTGATATTCAAGGTATCTTCTCTGAGACTGAAGATGCTCTTGGCCCTGAGTTCAGTCTTTTAATTTTAATAAGTTTTTTTCTTTTTAAGTTGATCAAAATGGCATTTTTAATGGGGAAGTCTTATCTTTCCAAAATTTCACCTGGGGAAAGGACTAATTTCTGTCTGCAGAAATTTAGTCAACTTTGAGTAATTTGTGCCTTTAAAAAATTACCACAAGTCAAGAAACTGTACATGTACTTCATTTTTGTACCGTGCTGTGTATTTGACTATTTCTTTTGTAATTTACTTCCGTGGCAGTAAAGGTGATAGTTGTGCTTATCAGACAAATCAAGTAACATTTCTTTGCCCTGGTGTGTTCCGTCTGAATTAAATTTGGTCAGGAAATTGCATCTGTTGTTGTCCCCTTTTAATACGAGAGAGAGAGTTAAAGCTGCAGACATGATGGTATTAATGTGGACATTTTGACAGTTCATTAGACTTTTTTCATTGCTCTTTAACAAGTTATTGTTGCCTTATCCAGTATGCATGCTGTGAGATGTAGGAGTTTCACTGTTGCTGTAGGTGAAAACTAAGCAGCACAAATTGTTCAAAATGTCAGTCAAGTGGGTTTATTTGATGAAAAAGGGTTTTCAAGTTTTTCACTTCAGAGTTTGGCTGCAGAAGTACATATGAAACATAACTGAGTTAAGTATTTAATATTCAGTTAAACCTATATAAACTAATGATCTGTTTGCAGATTTTTGAAAAATGACATTTAAAACTACCTTAAAACGAAAACAAAATAAATCTCTCCCAGCCTGTTGTATATAAAAGACTTGGTTGTGTCTTTGGTTTTGACCAGTACTGACCTCAGAAAGGTGAATGTAACTGAGCTTTTTTGGATTCCCTGCTCCCCTGGATTTATTGTTTACTCTAATTGTTCTGTGGTTCTGATTCTTCTTGATAATCCTGCTGCTTATCGATGTAAAAGGAAGGAGTCCTTGTTATTGTATAGAGTAGGATAGATTTCCTCACTTGTTCAGGGAAATTGCATTGTGAGTATGCTTTCAATACAATCATGTTATCTAGTATATATACACTAATTGTTATGTGAAGAGGCTGTTAAAAAGAAAAATCACCCTGTTTAATCTCCTGTCATGCCATCCTGCTTATCAGTGCATGTATGTAAGAGCAGTGATAAGAGGCAAAGTGGCATTTCCACTGTAGATGAAGTTATTATAAATACAGAAAACAAAAAATGTCCTTCCTTTTTCTGCTAGTCCATCCCCTTGCTTTGGGATTAAGTGTATTTTAAATGTCCTGCCTTTGGGACATGACCTGGTGGTACTTTTAGGTGTCTTGAGGCCAACTGCTGCACAGTCTACATCAAACTCAACTATTTTTAAACACACAATACACTCACACGTGCACACATAAACCCCCCAAACAAAACCCCCAAACAACCATGAAACCAAACATCAAAACCCCAAACCTTTAGAATGAAACTGGGGAAAAAGCATGGAATCCAGTACTTATGATGCATGCCTCTTATCATATTGCAGAACAGTGCAAGAAGTTTATAGGAGAAAATGCTAAACCAAATTATGGTTGTCAAGTCACAATTCAGTCTGAACAAGAAAAGTTGTTAATGAAACAATATCGTCGGGAAGAAAAACGAAATGCCAGAAAAGAAAAACAAGCTGGGGAAGATGGAGAAGGTTCTGGAGAAGGACAAATGTGCTTTGATCCCAAAGAGCTGCGGATGCAAAGGTAATAAATCCCAAAAGTTGAGAAATGCTTCTGTGGTAATTGCTGCTTCAACATATCATAACAGTTTATTTTCTTTTAGTTTGCTTTGGTGATTAGGTGATTCTGACTTCAAGTCACGTTTTATTACAAGCGTAGAATTTTTTTTAATATGAAAACCTAATTTTCAGGAAAGAAAGCAGTGATTTGCTTAATGAGAATCTTCTTGATCTCATCTATGTGGGCTGGAATTGCAGATTAGTGGGGTAGGCTATCTTTCTTAGTTCCTGTATGCACACTACTTGCTTAGGATTTATGAAGTCTGTACTAAATCTATCAGAACTATCTTTCTTTTTCTCTCTCAAGATTAATGGGTACTATTTTCCAAGTTGACAGCTAGAAGGTAGTGGGAGGAGTAGAGGAGGGAGAGGATAAGGAGCAAATAAGCTGTTGTATTTTGTATTGAGAAAAATATAGTGAGACTGGTATCTGTGAAATCATGTTGCTGTGTTGCTTAAAAAGAGTCAAAACTGCTTTTAGGAAAGGCTTGCACTTGGATTGCACTTCTGAGTTTTATCTAAACAGTGTGTTTTAAGGTTTTGGTCCAAGTAGTGCCAGAGAATAACACTGTAAAATTTTTTTTCTTTGATTTCCTCAACTCTTGCTCTGACTTTAATATACCATGCTCAGTTTTTGTGGTGGCAGCCTGAAATGGGCAGAATTACTGCAGGTATTTTTCTGCTCACAGAGAACTAGCACTTCTGAGTGCTCGAAGTATGCCAGTCCTAGGTAGACAGAGAGAGATAAGCATCGAAAAAATTCATTATCCACATGTCTATGATTCCCGAGCTGAAGCTACGAAAACATCAGCATTCATTGGGGGTGCAAAGGTATGTTTGTGCATGACCCTTATTGAACAGTACATCTTTCCCAAAGAGTAATGTGCAGCAGGGTTCCCATTGTTTCCTTAGTCTCCTCCTTCTCGCAATCCAGTGTGTGAATCAGTGCTTCTTTGCAGAGGCTTTTAAACACTTCGATATATTCTATTTTTATTTTGACTCTGGAAGAAATAATATCATGTTCAACTGATGTATTTGCTTTTATTTCTAGGGTCATTTAAATTCTTAAGATACTGTTTTCCTGTCTTTAGGATATCTTTGAATTGATTTTAACAAAATAAATGCTTTATGAAATACTAGATCTAATGTATTCTGAAATTTAATAAATCAGAGTTATCTTTTTTGGGGTTTTGGGACGATTTTCTGAGTAGTAGAACTGATTATTTTCCATTTGGGGGGGTCAGTGCTATCTATAAAAGAAATGAGTGAGATTTGCTTTTGGTTTGGATTCATTTTTTGAAGGAAAGTGATAAAGCATTGCTCAAAGTGAGTTACACATAATGACACATTCTGTTTTCATACTTCTAATTAATTTTCCTGTGGTACATTTTTAGGTGTTCTTACCAGAGTCAGTTCAGCGAGAAAACAATAAAATGTATGAAGAGGTGAAGATCCCCCATAGTGAACCAATGCCTATTGGTATTGAAGAGAAAATTGTTTATATTAAAGACTTAGATGAGGTGAGTATAACATTTCAGAGATATTAAATTAATTTTTACTTTGTATTACCAAAATTTAACTGGAAATATTGCCAGTTTTTCCAGTGATATGTGATAGATAAATGCAGACAGCCGATTTCTTCACTACTAATTTGAAGAATATTTATTGGGAAACATAGTTCAGTGATATAATCCCTTTCATGTTGACTCAGATTCAAGGAATTTCTGATCTGAACTACTTGTTCATGAGTTGCAGTTCTCAATTCCTTTGGCATTACATTTTGAGTTATTTATGGTTTTGAGCTGTGATCTGAATTGCTGAAATGAAAGTATTACAGTGATTCTGTTCTCTTCTGAAGATCACAGGAGAAAGTGAGCCTGAGCTTCTGTACCTTGACCTGTACAGGTTGGCTTCTGACTGCACAGCACTATTCTGCACCAGTCTCACTGTCTGATGCACTTCAGGGGGGTTGAATTGGTGTTATAGACTGTATGGGGGTGCAAAGTCATCTCGAAATGTGCTTTAATGGGAGAAGGTGAAGAGCAGAGAGGAACAATGTGGGTAAAACAAATGTTAACATTTGAACTGTTACCAATTTAAGATGGTAAAAAAGCTGAGGTAAGGGAACTAAATTTCTTGTTAGTTATTTACAGTCTAGAACTTGCAGTACTCCATCACAGGTACCATTTTACTCCTTGTTGTATATGTCAAATCTATTGAAAAGCGGAAGATTTGGTATTGATTTGAACAGAGACGTAAAAAAGCAAGTTCTGTGTACAGAGAAGGTTTTATGTCTCTTAGTTCTGCAGCAGATAACATGGATACATTTTTTCCACATTTTTCTCTCTGGGAGAGCAGGAAATAAAAATATACACAGGGCACTTTACTGGGATTCTGAGTAAAGATTGTCTCACCTAAAGATTTAACTCTTTCAAAACAGAAGACAGTTTTAGAATCTGAATCTATTCTTTTCTGCTTAGGTGACAGTACCTAATGTTGTGTTTATGAATTGAGTGAGCCATTAACCAGATTGAAAAATACAGCCACTGCAGCTATTGTCATTTTATATGACAATATTCAGCATGACAGCTTTTTGCAATAAAATGTCTTTTTCCTAAGCTAAATACTACCTACTAATCTGTAAACCTTTTGCAAGAAGTACCAATATTTCAAAAGGCAGTAAGTGGCTTCAGAAAAAATATGGTTCAGACAGAAAAATACCTATCTAAAATGTATAGTTTGCAGATTTTTGCACATATAATATTTAAAATAAATGCTAAAAAATTCATCAGTTATACAAACTTAATAAGTAATTTTCTATTGCAGATTGTGTATCAAGAGATCTGCTTTTCAGTCTTACAGTGAAATTTTGAAATAGAAACAATCTTCTTCAAAACTTTACTCTTAGATATGATTCTTGAGATCAAATAGAAGTGTCAACAACAAAAACAATTTTAATTGTTTGAACACACATGTATGTAATTCCTGCCCCCAAGTTTAGTATCGATTTGGGACAACAGATGACAAATTTTTGAAGTTTGTCCAGCTGCAGGACTTCTCAGCTTCTTGATTTCACTCATGAGACTCATAGAATTGAAATTTGTTAAATAGAACTTTTTTATCAAGGAGCTAAAAGAGGCTGGAATTGCCAACGCGTAAGTTAAGACATACTTTGTCAAGATGTGTCTTTGTAAGGGCAAAATTCTTTTTTTTTTTTTTTCCTCTGCATGGCTGTTTTAAACATCTAAGCTCAGAAACACTTTGGTTGGTGTTTCAAATTTTTTTGCCAGTTAACTGGAGTCAGTTTAGAGAGCATGAAGATTTTCTGTCAATATGTTTTATTTTGGATTAACTAGTGTAAGCAAAAGCAGAACAATAATGATTTTCAGGTGTTTCCCTAGCATGTATAGGTGCTCATAAAATAGCTCTATAGTATCTCTGTATGGATCTGTTTCCAGAATTATCTAAAGTTTGAGTAGGTGGGCAATGAGTAGAGATGACAGTAAATATAACTAGATATTTCATGACGAGGAACTTCTAAAGGCATCATGAGGAAGTTCTGCTGCTGTTGGCTACTATGAGGTGCCATTAGTGGTAGGGTTTTGGCGTAAGACATTTAGTCTAGACATAAAGGTACTCAGCCTGTTTAACAAGTCAATATACAAGCAACCCATAATACACGGGGGAAAAAAGGCACAGAACAACCAAGCCATTTGTTGCTGGGGTTTTGAGTATTATATATTGAGCTTTATAAGCACTTGCTATTCTCTGGGAAAATCCTGATGGTATTAAAAATTATAAATATTCTTCTTCCTTTTCTTTCTAGTCTGTATGTTTTCATTTGCACGAAGATAATTTTAAGAACTCTCTTATCTGTTTCTCGTGAGCTATGTGATTTTGATCACATTATCAGCAGTTTGGGGAGAGTATTTGACTGTGAACGTTTATTGCAGAATGCACCATTGCATTTCAGCTTTGAAACTCCTAAGGTCAGAACTGAGTTCATAAGGAGTTCATTTATATTTTGAACTGTTAGCCAGAAGTTAAAGCTCTGCATCATATAGATTGGAAGTAATCTTGCATTTTAAATTATTTAAAGTATTAGATTTAGATTTTCTTATTTCCTGTAAACACAGGTTGAGAAGAGATGAGATAAATGTATTCCTCTAGACGCTAATTCTAGCAAACCACATATTAACCACATTTGAAACATGTATATGCTTCCTTTTTTAATAGTTTCTTATGCGGAAATATAATGCAAAATGGCAAAACCTCTATGAACCAACACCAAAGGCAGCAGCAATGCCTTAAACCAGGACAGATATTAACACAGGGCTCTTTTTTATAGGATTGGCAGTATAGCCAGGATGCATTTGCCACTGCACTCCAGAGTGAAGAAATAACACATTTAAGCTAGTTTCAGTACTGTGTTATCTGAAATCTCATGGTTGGTATTTGCAAATAAGTATTTCATTTACCTAGGACCTCCTTGCAAAGGGTCAGAGCTTTCCTAAAAAGTTTATGACTTCATGATTAGTGAAATCACTGCCCGAAAGAACACGGGAAGAAGCTAAGATGAAACTCATATGAACTAACAAAAGTTCGTATTTTTATAGCTACCATTCCTACCTAATCCCATTATGCACTGCAAATATGAGATCAGGAGTGACCAAGCTTGCACAATTTGGCAGCCATAAAAACATTCCATAGCATGTCATAAACAGCTGGCTTCAGCACTCTCCTGCTTTCTGTGTTGTTCCTTTTTCAGCTTTGCCTCCCACCTTTCTCCATTATGATCCAAACTGCTGTGTCACCTGCTCCAACAATCTCACTCCACCTGTGTTGTCTCATATTGTTTATTTCTTGCCTGTGTTGAGTTGGGAGCAGGAGCTGGTGGCACAGAGGGAGCTGTGCTGCTGCTCAGGAATGTCGCTGGTGTTCAGAGGTAGAAGGGTGCACTGTGTCCCATGGAAGGAGTTGCAAAGGGATCTTACAGAAAGGCAACAAATCCCACCCCCAGCCCCATTTGTAGATACATATTTTTCTTGACATTTGTTATTTCTCAGAGAACTGTGGTTTTACCACAGTTCATGCACAGGTGGTTCATAAGTAGCTGATAGGTCACACCAGTTTAATCTGGAGTATTATGGTTCTACTATTTGTACAAGTGATGTGCCGGCTATGTTGTTTCAATAATGAGAATTAAAAAAATTGGGAAAGCACAGGCTTAGCTTTATTATCTTTGCTCAGTAGACATGCAGCTTGACCATTAGTGAAATATATTTTTTTGTATTCATTATAAAGGTAATCTTGTGCCAGGCTTTTTGCCAAATAAATGTACCTTTAAAGTCATAAACTCAGGCCAGGGAAAGTTACTCTTCAAGATTGTGAAAACACGTTTTATCTAAAAAATTGCTGATGGTGAAAAATTACTTCAGCTTTTTAACTAAAGTGGGTGTTCAGGGTAGGATTTTTTTTTTTTTCATGTTGGTTCAATTTCCTTTTACTAGCACTGCTTAATGATGTAAATAAGAAAGGTATTTTTTTTCTCTCTGCATTATGTGAAGGAATTATTACAAAATCAATATTGCCTCTTTTCCTGTAATGTTTTCTTGTTTTTAGAATTGTACAAGGTAAGTACACTGAATAGAAGCATGCATGGTTTTGGATAAATTACATTTTTCACATCCAGAATATTGGATCATTAATTCTAAAGTTGATCTTAGTGCATATTTCAGTTGCATATTTTCCAAACAGCAATTGATGGTTGAACTGTATGGAATAATTCAAAAAAATCTTTTGCATTTATTGAAATCTTGTCATTTATCCAATGAATTGTTCTCAGAAATTGCTCTGAGGAGAGTTTACAAGTTCTGTAATCATTAGCCCTAGCTTAAGACAAGGTACATGTATGTCAAGGTACAATTGCTTTAATAGATGGTAGTGTATATTAGGGGTTGCAGTCTGTCTTCATATTTCAGGGAGGGGGGTTTAAAGAAGGTTGAATATGTGCAATACCAGATGAACAAAAATATTGGATTTAAGATTCAACACTGATGATCTTAAAGCCTACAAGTTCTGGCTTAATTTTCTTCAATATGTGAGTTGATGGTATTTCATAATTTTTTTAGAATTCCAGATACTGTACGTAAAATTTCTGCATCAAATTGTTTGATTATTTCACCCTTAAATGAAGCTTTTAGGCATTGTTTCATTTAAAATTCTAGGAATAAATATTATTGCTTTGGCTAAAAGCAAGCAGAAATATGTGCTTCATGCTGAACCAGCAGTTTATTGTCCATCTTGTATAAAATGATCATATTTTCCATTAAGAAAATTCTGTTTCTTAGTAGAAATAGTTTATTAACTCTTCATCTAAAAGATCCATTGCTATGATGTGCAAGCTGTAAAGTGGTAGTATGATTTTAAAATTTACCTGTAATCTCACATTGTAGAAATGCAAATGTGCTCTGTGACTGGCTACTAATTCACCTTTGAAAGACACTTGCTGTGCTTGAATATAATTCATTTAATGTAATATTTTTAAACATGTGCCTCACTTGACTGCAGCTTTCACTTCAGATAGATGTGACTGTGTGATTTCCTGAATGCTAACAAGTTCTTTTTTCTTTCAGCAATGGAGAACATCTTCCCGTTATGATAAATCAAAAACTATTTTGCAAAAAAAGTCTTACTTTATTGATATAGCTTTTAATACTAGAAACGGTACCATAACATTTTTCTGTATTCATAAAACCTTTCTACTTTTCTAATATGCCTTTGCCAGTAAGATGGGGTTTTTTTTTGTTCTATAGGATCACTGATTTTAATGCGTGCGAGATTACTAACCTTATTTTGTGTAATACCTTGTGGGGTTCTTTTTGGTGGGACCCCACATGGCTGGGAAGCTGCCCCCAGGGCCCTTGGAGGAGGTTCCCTCTCGTGAGTTCTTTGCCAAGGATGAAAAACGAACAGGACTCACTGTTTCTTGGTCTTCAGGCTGTTTTTATTTTTCTCTTAAGTTCAGTACGCCGTCTGCACACCAGACTTAGCATATGAGAAACAAGGTGCAAAATGGCCCCGATATCCAAAACCAAGGTCTTTTTAAAGCTAATCAGTCCAATTACTTTCTAACATGTATCTTGTTTTTTACTTTACTACCAATAACTTCTACTAATCTACTCATGTAGCACCTATGCTGCTACTATCTCTAACCAATAACCTTACAGAAAATGGAGTGGAAGAAGAACAAGAAGGAGATGAGACAACATCCAAAATCCTCCATCTTGTCCCCTATACACTCTCATATTAAAATCCTAAAACCCTAAATTCTTCACCCTGTGATAGACTACTACATACTACTACCTAGTTCACACCTGTATTCTCCAACTCATCCCACAGCCTTGGCAATTTTTTCCCTGGGACAGAGGTTAAAAGCAGTGTTCTGCAAAGAGTCAGGGCTTTCCAAAACTGTCAGAAAAACATTCTCTGTGCCCTGGGTTCCAACATACCTTTAAAACAAAAAAACATACATAGTTTAGAGAAAAAGAAACTTGATATGGTCATGTCAAATAGATTTGATATGGTATTTGAAATACAAGTACATTGCAGGGATAGCAAGGCTTTATAAATGTTATAGTACAACTTTGACTTAATTGCATAATGAAATGTGAAAGTCTGCATTCCTTGATTTAACATGACAAGTGGATATCTCAGCTCCAGTGATGCACACCTCCTAGGAGCACAGCTTGGGAGGATCAGCAATTATGACCACTCTCCACTAACCAGGTGTTTGACAAGTTGAAAACCTAACACCAATGGAAAAGATTAGTAATAAAGTAGGTAGATACAAAGGAGTAAGTATGTGATTAGGAAATACTTTACAGACGGATAATTTTGTCCAATAATCTGGGATTATTGTTCCAAACATAGTTCCACCTATATATACTTTCCCCTAATAGGAGAGTATTTTTTCTTATCTGAAGTCTGTATCAAAATATATAAGCAGCTTTCCTAGAATATCAGAATAAGAGCTTAAACTAGTGCTGAAACAAGAGAGAAAAGAATTTACTATCTCAAAGGAGCTGTACTGAGCATAAAGATTTTCTCTTTTAAAGTAGTGATAATAAAAGACAAAAAGAAATGGAATAGTCTTACATTTTTTTATAATTATTGTTTTCAAATAAGATTTTGAAATGCGTGTCAGTAAGGATTTTGGTTTACCTTTAGAATTTGAAAATTGTAATTTTTGACTCACCAAAAAGGTGTTTGATAATATTACAGTCTTTGAGAGGACCTATCTCTTAATGCAGGATAAGAAATTGAAGCTATTTTCTCTAAAGCATCTCTGTTTTTGCCAGGTGTGACTTCTCTGGAGTCTGTCATCCATTCTTAGTCTAACATTATCATAGACTTAAAAAAGACAGTAATATATACATTTTAGATAATTAAAAATGTCTTTATAAACTACATCTATGTATGTAAGACACATATGTACAACATGTACATGGAGTATGTATATATATTTCCCATTAAGAGTTGATTATTAAAGTAACAGAGGCTTTTTAATTGACCACTGTTTTATATATCCTTCTCTTTGCCTCCCTCAGCTTGCCAGATTTCTACTATTTTATTTTTAAGAAAGATCTGTATGCAAAGGAGATAGTCAAGCCAATCTCTGTCTTTATAAGAGATGTATGTAGGATGCAAAAAAAATAGGGAATGATGAATAATTGGAGTTAGATGAGAACTGAAGCATGATCTTATGTCAGATTCTATGAAAAGCAAAAGGCGGCTTTCACTGAGCAGCAGCCTGCACTTACTGGAACAATATGTGTCTATCCACCATTGTGGAAGTAATAAACAGTTCACCTCTTTTGGGATAGGGAGGAATGGAGGTAAAGGAAGCAAATACATCACATCTCACATAAGTTTTGGAGGTAGGCATTATATAATTGATCAGATGTAAGCCTGTATTTGCTCAAACTACATCCTCCTTGGCCTATTTATATGATGCAGCTTTTATTTTTGGTATGATGATGTGGATCAAGTCACTGTAATGTGGCCATTTTAAAACAGACTATATTTAGACCAATTGGAAGGATTTTCACCAGAAAAGTATAACGAAAACAGGCTTTTACTATTGTCCCATAAGAATGGGAAAGTATTATAGATACGTTCTTATCACTTCAGTTTGCCAGGATTGCTGGAGAAATTGAGAGATAACCACTTGCACCCACAAGTCTTTCCAGATTGTACAATATGTCTCTGATTTAAAAAAGCAACCAGCATAGCAGTTAGCAATGTAACTCTTTTCTTACTCCAAAATAGTGTTCTCTCTCTACCTCTGCCATAAACCTGTCTTTTGGTAGACTGACAGCAGATTTATTTGCTTTGGTTTGACACTGGGCAAGTTGGATCCTTTTAGTATCAGACTGAATGAAGGTTTCCTTTGCAGCATATGCTGTCTTAGCTCATCTACGCAAAATTTTCAGATGACTTTTCAGTGAAAGACTGTCTTTTATTTTTGGCCAATAGGCTTCTCCTTGCTTTTCAGCTCTAATATAATGCCCTTACCTACCTTCTAGTGTCTTAAAATTGAGGGCTTAAAATGTGTTCTAATCATTTGTTCTTTCAGTTGCATTTGTCCTAGTCTCATGTGCACTTTAGTTCAAGACCTTTTGTGGTCTTGTGCTTGTAATCCTTTTAAGATTACCAAGGCATCTTTTTTCTTTAAAAATCAGTTTCCAGGTGCTGTTAGGATATAATAGATTGTATGAATTCACAGAAATACTGTGTGAATTGACACACACAGGTGACCACCAAACCACAGCTGCCATGCAAAGAGTAAATTTATTTAATTACCTTGCCGGCAAGGCTGGGTGGCAGAGACACACGGAGACACAAGCTCCCTTAGGCTTAGCTAATCCCAGCAGGCCCACACAGGGACGCAGTGTCCTTTAGGCTTAGCTCATCCTAGTAGACAGAGGGGAAAGGGAGAGGTAGCAGCCCCACTACCAAAGCCCAGTATATCACAGGGCTTCACGTATTTGTCTTTGTGTCTTTATGATCTCTCTCGTAGCAGGAGGCTCAAGCATGTCTGTGAGTGTGTTATCTCGACACAGCAATCTTCTCAGAATACTTTTCAAAACAAGCAGAGATGAGCAACAGTAGGCATAATAATTGGAGTTTTCCCACACCAACATTCTTAGCAGTCCCAGCCACAAGGTCACTTCAAGCAGAACTATTACATCCTTGTCAAATCTTCCAGTTTGAGCCCTTTTGTCCCAACAAATATATTACAGATTTTTTTTTTGGTGTTAGCTTATTTATTTACATACTCATAATAAGATTCTTTTAACATCTTGTAAGTTTGATGGTGTTACATGAACAAACCACATTTAAGGCACTGGAGATGTTGAGAGGAGCAAGGATGCTATTGAAAAACTGGTAAATATGCTCTTTGTTGTATCTGGGCTGTGTTTTTATGTACATTTTTCATTTCAAGGGCTTGATACTAAAGACAACAGGCAAAACCCATTAGTAAGTGTAGATAAAGCAAGAAAAAATCCTTGTGAATAAAAAATAATGTTTTCAGAAGTCCTTTCGTTAGTGAGGTTGTAATTGAAACTTTAACAGATCTTCTCATTTAGAGACACTTTGTTTATTCTATGTACAACCTTTTTTTTGAAAAGAGCTCTGTAAAATCTTGAGTTATCTTCTCTTGGGCAGAAAAGTTCAAAGAGAAGAGCAATTAACTGATAATGTGGGTCAAAGTCTAACAGGGACATCTGAACTGGTGAATATAGAGAACTTAATTTCTTTTAGTCTGTTCTTTAAACTAGCATGGCTGTGTAAAATGCACGAAGCAAAAATTGCTTTAAAATATTTACTAGGTACTGTTTTGTAAGAGTTCTATGTTCTTATAGTTGTTTAGGTTGCTCCTTTTCATGCAAGTAGTAAATATGAATAGGGAAATGGACTTTTTAATATTAACATGAGATAAAATTGACTGCATCTGACTGAATAAAATGTTAAGCCCGTTTCATTTTCTACACAGCTGCCAAGTGTGTGTATATTGTGTAGTTCTGCCTCTGAAATAGTTGAAAATCTAATGGGAACACTTACAAAGGCAAACCAGTAAAGGGCACCGGCTGCTGAAAAACACCTGCTGAGCCACTGTGGGAGTAGATGTATCTACTCCCTGTAGATCTGCCTGTACCTAGAAGTAATCTAATAAAGTACCTGCTTTTACCTGTCAGGATTTTAATTTGTGTAAAGATTCATCCTGTAAAACTGGTTCTGAATACTTAAAGAAAGAAAAAAATAAGTCTGTTATTTTTTTGGTTTTGTTTTTTGCAGAGGACCACCACTTCTGAGCAACTTTCTCATAACTAGTTTAAGTTCTTCTTTTAATAAAATACAAACCCAGATTTGGCAGCCAGAAGTCTCAGGTACACTGTGTCTAGTGTGCTGTTACAGGATGCAGCCAGTCTGGAGGAGATTATGCTACCAAAGAGGTTTTCAGTTTTTGTTTGGCTCTGTTTGAGGGATGTATCTCAGGGGGGTTTGTGAGAGTATATGTTCTCTTTTTTCATTGTAGCATATTTAATTCACTGTTGATGGTAATGCACAAACAAAAATAAATTTTACAATCAGAAGTAATTAGACAAATTTTCCAAGTAGCTTTTAAAACGGTTGTATTTTTTGTCTTTTGGTACTTAAACTTGTATTGTTCCCACACGTTGATCCTGTCACACAAGGTCATCATCCCTCAGCTACCTTTTATTTTCTTGTGGTAGGAAAACTTCTGTGAACACTGCTAATTTAGCTGCAATTCATGAAAACAAAATAGCTGTGTTCTTGTAGAATACTGACTATGCTTGTAGTCTTTTCTTGTAAAATTTAGGAAAAAGTCTTCTAATATCTATACTGTAAAACAGGGCTGCTATCTTGCATAGCAAAAGTGTGAATTTAAGTGAAATAGAGAAGTAAATTGAACTGTAGAAAGATTATGACAGCAATAGTTAATCCACTGTGAATATTCTTCTGTTTACCGTTCTTTCATTTTTACTTGATGTGTTAAAATTATTATTAATTTCATCTGTAATTACCTTCCAAAGCATTCTGATAGTTTTTTTGGGTTTTGTTAGGTTTTGTAGGAAGAAATAGTTTGTTGTGTTAACATAAGCTAAAGTAAATAGTTTGAAAACATTATTCTGAAGTGCCTTCTACATTAACAGATTAAATATTCACTACTACATGAACATTTAGAACCAATGCCTTTGCATGCATAAAATAGTATTGAATTGATTAGGGGTCATTTAAAAATAAAATACTGAAAGAGATCTGTGGTTCAAAACTATACAGTAATATGAAATGTTCTTACCCTGCTCTTAAAAACAGAGTTCCTTGCTTTCAAGGAAGATAAGATTTAGGCTCCAAATTGTGAAGTTTAACTGACTGGAATTTGGGTGACTATAACGTATGGAATTTTGTAGAATAAACGTAATGACCAGCAAAAATCCAAGAAGCATGTCAGGTAAACATGTTCTTACACAGTGCAGCTGAATGTAGCTCAAAAGAAATGCAGCTTTCTGGTTCACAGCATTTTTTCCCCTTGTACTTGATCACTGTAATATTTGAAATCCAGTTATGTTTGCCTGGTGACTTTGCAGCTGTTATGTTTTTTTTGGCCTCATTAAATGATCATAACAAGTGGAATACTTAAATTGAGAAATCAACTTTTTAAGTGTTAATTTTTCATTCTTTAGGGGTTCACATATATGTCATTGACATGAATATGGACTTTAGTATAAAGCACATGCAGAAATCTTTAAAGCTTTTAATTAAAAAAACTCAAAGTAGGTTTAGTCGTTTTGGTAATTAAGACTGGAGAATGAATAACATGCTTCTGCTCCATCCTGTTTAGGGAATAGCCACTTCTCAGTGGAATTTCATAGTACCAGTGTGGAAGAATGCAGTAGTCTGCTTTACTTTGATAGCATCCCCAAAGGCAGACTTTCATTCTTAGGAGTACTTGGTCTTCATTTAAAGTGAAATACAGGATAGTATCTTAAATTCTAATTCAAATTATACCAAAGACAAAAATTGCTTTTAATTTTTAAGAAATGTAATCTCAAAGTGATAATTTTAAAAGTCGAGGGAGGTATATGCTAGTTCTGAAATGCTGCAACATTTAAAAGATGAACTCTCACTCAAAATATTTTAGACAAGTTATAGTTTGTCTGATTTAAATGTTGTCTTTAATTAGCACAAATTTCTGTATGCTCCTTAAGAAATGAATCTTTTATCTTAGATAAGAATGGGCTGTGTCTTTCAGTGATAGAAATGGGACTGAGATGGTTCATCAAGGGATTCACTTAGAAATCACCAAATAATTTTAAATGTTTTTAAAAGATTTTGGGATAGAGGAGCTATATGACTAGAAGATTGACTTTATAACTGATGGGCTATTCAGCTCAGACTTACAGTTTCCATTAACCTCAAGATCACGCAATAAATGCTAATGCAGTGAAACTTTTAAACTTTTTGAAGACCAGTTGTTTGAATCAGCAGAACAAGGAGCAAAAAATTGTGTAAAGCCTCTGAAAAGTGGGGAACAGATTTTGTGTGTGCTTTGTATCTTTTTACAACAATATAATTTTCTGAATTTTAATTGGAAAATTGAAATTATTCTACCACCTAATCTTTCAGTTACAATATTGGAAACAGACACATGCAGTAAGAGTGAAGTTATTTTTAGTTTTTGTATTAATAAGTAAATATGCCTTATATAATAATAGCTTGTTGGGTATTAATAAGGAGAAGGGAACTAAGAATTTTTCATTTGCAGTAAACAAAATATAGAGGAAGATGATTTTATTTAGTCATTTATAGGAATTACTTACCATAAAACATAATATAAAGAAGGAGCTGCTTCTCTGCTTCCTTCTTCTCTGCTGTGTTCCCTGAATCTGAAAAGGGCGGACATTTGTTCTTTGATTCATCTGAGGCTGCGTTGGAGATAATTTTCTGTGTTCCTGATTCTACTTCCACTTGCTTCTGACACCTGTAGACCTTAGTCTTTCTGGACCTCTAAGTTTGGGACCATGTTCCTGCTGTACATATTCATTGCATGAAGACTTTCTGGCATGTTGTCACATATATCATCTAGGCTAAATGTGAATACCTCACTCAAATTTTGCATCAATAATTTGACTATATCAGAAAAAAAAAGTTTGCATATTAATAACTTCTATAGCAGCAAACTATAGAGACAACTGAGAGGAGACCTCATCAATGTCTGTAAGTTTCTGAAGGGAAGGTGTCAAGAGGATGGAGCCAGGCTCATCTTGGTGGTGCCAAGCAATAGGGCAAGAGGCAACAGGTAGAAATTGATGCAAAAGTTCCACCTGAACTCAAGGAAGAGCTTCTTTATTGTAGGGGTGGCTGAGTACTGGAACAGATTGTCCAGAGAGGTTGTGGATTGTCCCTTGCTGGAAATATTCAAGAACCATCTGGAGCAATCCTGTGCTCTGGAATGACCCTGCTTGAGCAGGGAGGTTGGACCAGACCACAGACCCACTGTGGTCCCTTCCAACCTGTCCCATTCTGTGATTCTTTGAAAACAAAATATCTGGTTGAGGTGTAACCTATAGCACTTCACAAAGTACACGTGAAAGCTGTGTTAAACCTGTAGTGCTGTTTGCAAGGTAGGAACTACCTTCTTCATCATCTTTTCAGGTTTTGTGAATCTGTAGATTTCAATGTATTAAGCTTCTTTTATGTATTATTGTATTAATCTATTAATCCTGAGATTATTAATTCCTGAGAATTGCTGAATGTAAATGCCTGGATGGAGTCCTTCAGAAAGTTTGGTGTCTTTATCCTGATCCATACCTTAGTCATTCACATAAGTCCATGTGGAATGGGAGGGTTAGGACTTTGATCCCTTTTCTCTGTTATTTTGTCTCTTCCTCATTGTCACTACTTTTGAGGTTTGGCCAAAAACTATCTGCTATTTTCTGTCAGTATTCTCCATTTTGACTAAATTTTCCAGTTATCTGTATAAGCTAGTCAGAGTAGCCACACCTTTTTTGAGATGAATGTATGCCCTCATCAACACAGCTTCCTGCTTAGCATTTTTTTTTTATGTTAGTAGTGACATTTTTTCAAAACTGCAACAAGAATATGGAAGAAAAGGAATAAATTTCTCTTGATGTGATGCAGTTGTTTCAAAATTCTTCCAGCTAGTTCATAAACTGTGATTCATAGAAGAATTCGATTACCTAAAAGTAATTTTTATGTCATTTCTTAACATATCATAATCTCTTTACTTGGAAAATGTTAGCTGAAACCATTTTATATTGGTTAGAAAAAAGGACTTCAGTTTCTATGCTGCACGTTAGTAGCCTAACTTTTTTTTCACCAGTGGCCAGAACGTACGTAGCTACTTTCTCAATGCCCTCGTTGTCTTTCCTTATTATTTTTTGGGTTTCTCCCTTTGCCTTGCAGTGTCTACATGCTTGAACAACTAAGAAAGGTTTTTCTGTATTAACTCTTGATTTTTCCTCATAGAGATGCACTGTGTTTTCCCAGGAGAATAAATTATGAGAGCAATATGCTATCAACAGAGCTAGGAGCCTCTTTCAGTTGTATTTAAGTATAAGAAATTATGAGAGTGTTCTCTGAATTGGAAAAAAACCCTGACAAAGCCTGAAGAATAGACTGTAGCATATAAACATCATCAGTTTCCTCACTGCTCCATCTAGAAAAGTCAAGGAGATTGTGGAGGTGTCAATACATAGGAGACCAGGACATCTAAAATGTTTCTTTAAAATTATATATATTTTGAATGTAGATTTTAAATATTTTTTAAAAATGTGTACAGTTTTTTGTCTTTCACTCTCCCATAGTTTTAGCTTTGCACAGCATTAAGATATGTTTTAGTTTTATGAGGAAGAAAACCTTTATTTGGTTACATTTTATACGAATGAAATGTGATCAAATTAAACCTAAATCCTTCTATCCTCATAAGATTTTAACTTCTGAGGTTATTAGGAAATTCTACAACTGTTGCCAATTTTCCTTCAGCTGCTTTAGTTCAAGGTAATTTTTGTGTGTAATTCACAGTTGGCATCAGAAAGCTCCAAGAGGAAGCTGTGTTCTGATCTCAATTTCATTGCTATAATCTGGAATAATTCTCTTGACATTGGATACTTTTGAGTTTGCAGCAGTGTCACTGAAATCAGAATCTCTCCTGTCTGTTTGGCTTCCCAAAACTTATGCACATTTTCTGTAGAAATAGTTGCTTTTATGGAACAATCTTTCTGAAACACTTTGTTATGCATTTCCTCAAATCAAATCACCAGAGGGTATAATCACTCTGTCTATAATCTTTTGTCATATTGTAACTAGGTTGATGAACACAACACAGTTCTCCCAGTGAGGAGAGGTGTTCTCCCAGTGAGGGGACGTGATCTCCCAGGCTGTTTCAGTTTTTTAACTCAGAGCAGTGAAGGCCTTATAGTGCCATAGTGCTGTTCTGTCATTTCCTTCAAACTGATTTGGGGTATATACATCTTTGGATTTAATATATTTCTCAGTGTTGTCTTTTTAGTACAAGAGTAAGTGGTTGAATAATTCAGAAGTCTGTAGAAAAGGTATGACTGCTGCAGTTGTTTGTATAGTGTTGTTCATCAAGAGAATAGTTTATATATAAAGTTGGTGAAAGCGTAACTATAGACTTACAAGGATTTTTGTTGAAATTGCTTCAGGCATATAAACTCTTAGCTGTCATATGTGATGGTAAATATTTTCCCTAGAACCTCTTGATTTTGAATAGATCATTCTTCTTTCTTCAGGAGTGCAGAAGGCAGGACTGATGGCAAACAAAACAAACAACAATAACAAAAAAGTAAAAACAAAGAACCAAGCAAAACCACAAACACACAAAACCAGATATAGAGGCTTTTATTCTTTGACTTTTTTTTGTTTTCACTGACTCTTTTTTTCAAGGAGGGCCTATGTTTCCATAGTTGGTAGGAGAATATTGTACTCCTAAATTTTGCTGCGATTTGTTTTCTAATGGAACTGTTTTGGACTTCTGTGGATGGAGTCTACATCTTCTTTAATGAAAGTTTGTTTCTTGAACAGCACTCACTGTTATGAGCTGTCCAGAATTTTGACATTTCTAAGAACTGAGTAATTCAATAAAACTCTCAGTGTTTGGCAAACGTGAAATCTAAAAGGTGTGGAGAGGGAATGTTTAATCACGATTTAGAAGAAGCGTTCCAAAAAAAGCAAAATCGTAATAATTTTCATAGTTTTTATGTTATGGTGACTTTGAGCAGAGATGATCCTTTAATATAGAATGAATATATAACTTTTTTTTTCTTCTCAGGATACTTCCTTTTACTCTAGTGAAGTCAGAATTCAGGAGAATTTTGCAGTGTTCATTTTGAGTTTAAAAATACTAATATAACTTGGAAATATGGAAATTCCCCTAGTTTCTGATGACTACTGCTACTTAAATACTTACTGCATTAACCAGTGAATGTGGTGATAATTTTGCAATAAGGATTCTGTCATTTTCTAAAAGGCGATGTTAGTTCCAATTAAGAACATATTTAAAGAAGTCTTGTATGGGTTGTGATTCTCTATTCTAAGACGTCAGAGTATAATTTTACCCTTATGGTTCATTATTTGTCATTTCTAGGAATTCTTCTGACTTCTTAATCTTACTAAAAGACTGGAGCATCTTTTGGGTGAGGAGAGTGTGAGAGAGCTGAAGAGGAGGCTTAGGGGGAATCTGACAAATGTATATAAATATCTGATTGTGAGAATGATTAAAAAAGAGGGAGCCAGACTCTCATCAGTAGTGCCCAGTGGCAGCACCAGAGGAAATGGGCACAAATTAAGACATGAAATTTCATCTGAACACAGGAGGGTAATTTTTTACTGTGAGGTGGTCAAATACTGGTACACTTTGCTGAGGAAGATCGTGGAGTCTCCATCCTCGTTGATAGTTGAAATGCAACTGCATAGGTGTAAATGATCCTGCTTTGAGCAGACGGGCTGAACTGGATGATTTCTAAGTGAAATGATTCTGTGATCTGTGGTTGCTGCTAATGGTGACCCGAATAGCCCATGCCATGCAAGAATTGCTTTCAGTTCTAGGCTAGTCAGGTGCAGCAGGTATGGTGTTGAAATAAGCTGCTGGTTCTCTGGTGCCCTTTGTTACTTGCATCTGTATAATGTGTTTTACTCCAAGCTTCTTTATAGCACATAACTCTTCAGGTACTACACTCTGGATGAGATATAATTTGTACTTACTTGAAGAAATTGTAATGCTGATTATGGCCCAAAGCCAGTCATAAGCTCTATTTGGTACGCTTGTATAATTTTCGTATCTTTGTGTATGGTACTTGTTCCTGCAAAAATTGTTCCCCTAAGTCCAATGAAATCTCACTGATATGATTTGGTGCTAAATGGAGCAGATCCAAACATCATGCAGTTTTTCTTTTACATGTTATGAGCCTTTGCTTAAAATGTATGTGCACACTTTGAAAGACAACATTTCAGTCTTTGGGGCAGGTAGGAAATTATATTCTCAAATAGTGCTCCTACGATAATATAATAATAATTTTACTTTTATGCTATTTATGTAGTTACATTTTTATTTATTTCTGTTCCTAAATCTCACAAGCTACCACTTTTTCATGGAAGTAGCAGAATATGAAAAGTATCATCAGGAGAGGGAAGCTGTGGAAGTCCCCAGGTATAACATCTATGTTTATTTCTGAGTGTACCTTCAGTAACAAAATAGGATTTACACTGGCACAAAAGTGCTTTAAGTGTATAGATGCATAATTAGAAAGCAAGGGGGAACTACTAATTATTCATAATTCAGAAGGATAGTGGGAATGTATTTATTAAAATGTGTATGTGTATATACATACATATAAAAACATATGTTTGTGTGTGCATATGAGAATATATGCATAGATACGTGTTTCAACCAACAACATTCCAGAGGATACCAAAAGGGAAAGATGACCTAGAGATTATTTATGTGTCAGAACAAGGAATATCAGAGCTTTGCATGCTGAATTTCATCGTTTTTATGAAAAAAAGCATGGATTAGTCATACTATTGCCAGTTAGATTTATTAGCTTTTTAACTGAAAGTGTAGTAGAACAGCTGACTGCAGAATGGGATTTGTTTCACCTGAAATATATAAGGTACTTTACATAAAATAATTCTACATTAAAATTAAGCCAATGAGTAGGGAAAATGCTGAAAGCTCAACCTTGGCTTATGGGTGCAATGGATTATCTCTAAGATAAATGAGTAGTAATCTCATTACTTTATTATAATATGACAGAAGAAGTCATCATAGTGGAGTATTTCTACAAAGTCTTGGTAATGAATTGCATGACTAAAACTCTGTCTGAAGTGCTGATGGTCTGCTATTTAGAGCACACACTGTCACTACTGTTGCTAAAGCAGTTGTGTTTCTGAGCTGAAGCTTGCCTGCAGACTGAGCTGTATGGGCTCGTTCATGAATATTACTTTAATGGCTTAAACAAATTTGTCCTATTTTTAAATTGCTGTCAGAGCACCAACACACAAATATCTTTCTGATGAAATTTCTGATTTAGACTATCTTGATTAAGTGTAATCTCATTTATTCATAAATGCATTAGTTGTAACAATAAATTCCATGGGAAAGAATTGGAAAGCTTACTGAAGTAAAATCAGGGGGTTTATTCATTCACGTCACAGCTGCTTTGAGTATCATCTGCTTTGTGGAAAGAGTTGCTTCTTGGTGGCTTTTCATACTGAATCATACTTGTGTAAAAATGGCATCATCTTAGGCTTGAAATCCTGTTAGTTGAGAGTAACACTCAGATTGAATTCTACTCAAACTTCCTATGGTTTGTGTTGAATTCTAGGGATAAATCAGCTGTGGAATAGAAGGCTAAAAATGTTTCATCTCGTTCATTTTCAGTAAAAAACACTTTCTGCCATCCAGTGGCTACCTGTCCTTTAAGCAAGAAGGGATTTCACTGGTTTATCTGAAAAGGAGTTGGTCTGTAGAAGCCGTGGCTGATGTTTATGTGCCAGAGGGAAAAAAATCGTTTTCCATTTTAAAAATGTGGTATGTGCAAATGACAATTAAAAAAACCAAATCTTCTAGTACCTCTGTCAAACTGTGGACTTCCATGCATACTGTTACATTTCTGTATGCTGCCTTACTGTTTTATAAGGGCAAAACTACTGGCTTTGGATTATGCACTTGTACTTACTGCATGGAATTAAATGGAATTTAGAGGAAAGATAATATTTTTTCAATTAACAAGGAATTGGTTTGAAGATGTCTTAGGATGTTTTTTTCCCTCTGGAGGTACTTTTTCTTGTAACTTTTTTAATCCTTAGTATATTCCTGCAGAGTCAACTTTCAAAGATTATTCATTAACTGTTTGTGATTTTGAAGGTTGTGTATTGATTTGTGAGTGCTGGCTTGAAAATTAATTGGTGTGTTGAATGAAAAACTAGGTTCTGGTGCGGAATACCATTATTAAAAGAAAATACTTCTAGTTCTTAATCAGGTTTTTATCGGGGTTTTTTTGGGTTTGTCTTTTTAGTTGGTTTTTTTTGGGCGGGGGTTTGTTTCTTTTTTTTGTGTGTGTGTGTTGTTGTTTTTGTTTTGGTTTGGTTTTGGGGTTTTTTGGTTAGTCTTTATTCTGCTGTTAATATTCCTGTTTCAATAGGCTTAGCATCTTTCCAGAAAACAAGCTGAAGTCAATTTTTCTAACTTGCTACACAGCTTCCTCTGTGTTTTTTCTGGAACATCTGGCTTTTTATTGCTGCTTACCAAGTCAGTCTTAATCCATGGTGTTAATATTTTGCAATAGGAAAAGAAACAGGAAATTATTTTTATTTTTCTAAATGTGTGTTTATTTTTGCTTACAATTGCATGTCCTAGGGCTATAGTGTATGTAATTCCTGCCAAATGTAAAGGAAATAGATGTTTTATGGTGCACACTTAAAATTTAAGAGAAGCTGGAACAGCGTATTTTTACAGGCAGTAGTTTAAGAAAACTTAAGACATATTTCACACTGCTGTAAGGTGATTCAAATTCAAACTGGGTGACTGTGAAAAATTCCTGTCATCCATTTCTGAGGATACATAGGCTGGACTCCATTTAGACTGCAATGTTCCTGCTTTTGTTTAAAACCTGCTTCTTTAAATAACGTAATATTGTGTAATATACTGTTTTATTAGTTCAGTTCTGTAACTACCAGTTGTATTTGTGAGATTCTCTCTGTAGATCCTTTGTTATAAATGCTGTAAATGGTGTTCATCAGTGTGAACTTTATACAGTGTTTATAATAGCCTCTAAAAGCAACTTGATGGAATGGGAGGGAAAAGGAAAAATATAACCAATTACAAAGACTTGTCAGGAAATCTCAAAATGAAGTAACAGGCAAGTTAGAAACCTGAAATGACTGAGGAGGCCATACAAATAGCTGATTGAACCCTGATAGCACCAAGATATTCAACAGGTCTCCAGGAAAACCATTAATACTTTATAAGAGTCTCATTCATGAAGATGAAATGAATTTTGAAGATGACACACAAAGTACACATTATGTATACAAAGCTTGGTGCAAAAGAAATAAGCTTTCTTCCTGTAGTGTTGCAAGCAGAGTAAACTGCAAAAATAGTGACAGTGAAAACTGATGAAATCATGAAGTTCAGCCGCTAAAGAACTGAAGAAACTTGATGAAAAGTGCACAAATCAGTTGCATTAGATTCTTCATTTTTCTTCACCAAAGACGGTAGTTTAAAATAGATGCTTGGATATATTTGAGATTTGTGAGTCCTACAAATAGAAATGCACTTCATGATTTGAAAAGTACTTACTTTTTCAGTGGGGCATAGGAAGTTTTCAATCCAAAAGCTCTAAGACAAAGATACTCTTAAACTGAAAAGGACATTTTTCGAAAAGAAAATGTGTTAATTGCATAGCATTTTCATTGAGTTCTATGTCAGTGAATGTTGTTTTTTCATACTCAAAGCCATCTAAAATAAAACTACATTTGGTTAGTCATTAAGTACATCATTCCTACAGATTTAAGAGTAGAGCATTTTCATTTTTTGTGAAAATGGTCTATTAATCTAAATTTGTAATTTGTATCATAGCCCCTCACATGAGGCTACTACAAGGAAACTGCAGCACAATGATAGACTTAGTGTTGTTTGTTGCAAAATTAAGTGAAATACTTGATGTAAATAGCTGATGAAGCTCTCATTCCTAAGGTTGCATTACTTGGGGAAGTCCTGCTCAAATAATTTGCTTAGTATTGGAATGAATTGGGAAGAATAATTGGTATTGGAGAGACTTTTACCATAGGAAACCACTGTAACTTAATTACAGCACCCAGAATAATGGAAAAGAAGATCTTCAGAAGATTCTTTGAGGCCTGTTCTTTACTGTACTTTTGTTATTTCCTACAAGTAAAGTAAAAATTACAATCTTCAAATATATCAGTAAGATACTTTTCGTTCTTTGTAGTAGAAGCAGTGGGGGTAATTAAATCTGTAGAAAGAAAATAATTATGCATTCTGCAGTCTATTTTAAACATCTGTGAAGAGTAACTAAGAAAAAGTAAGTTTATTAGAAAATTAATTTTATATTTTAAGGGAGAAGTTGTGAAGGTTGCAAGAGAAAGTTTTTTACTGAATTTGTGTGTCTGTGTTTGCAAAATTGAACTTTATTGAGTTCCGTTGTTTTGCTGCCTCATCTTCCCATAAAGTAGTCATAGTTTGTCGTCTTAGATTTTGAGATGTGTATTGTTTATTTCTTGTTAATGATTTTTTATTGATGCTTAATTACTAATAGTTCTGTATTTTACTATGTATTAGTTTTGATCCCACTCTTGAGTAAAAAAAAATTAGGTGGTGAAATAGTATGAGACTAAAGATTTTGCCTAATTTTAGCACATTATCCTGCTATAATTTGTTTTCTTTATTGATTCCCTATTTGAGGGTTGGGAAGAAGTGGGACCCTCAAAATAAAAAAAACTTGGAATAATAAATATGTTACAACAGGTATCTGAAGATTCGTTTCCATGTGTTCTTTTAATATATTCATAGATACACACACATATATACAAATCCAAGATATCTGTGTTGTTTGTTTTAATAGATTGGACAACTTGCTTTTAAAGGCATGAAAAGACTAAACCGAATCCAGTCTATAGTTTTCGAGACTGCCTACAACACAAACGAGAACATGCTGATCTGTGCCCCCACTGGAGCTGGGAAGACTAACATTGCCATGCTGACAATCCTTCATGAAATTCGCCAGCATGTCCAGCATGGTGTTATCAAAAAGGATGAGTTTAAGGTAGGAGTTTAATGAACCAAATAACAGCTTTTTTAACCTGTAAGGTAAAATCTATTATATGTTATATATGGAATATGAAATCAGGAAGTTCTCAAGGATATTAGACTTTTCCAAGTTAAAGATAAGGCTAGTTTTGATTTACTTCATTATTGTTAAAGCTATTCTCATTTGTGTTCTAAAAATCTTATTATGTGAATAAAAAGCTATGAAAATGCATTTAGCTTTCATGCAGAACCAATTTTCAAAGCGATGAGGCTGTATAAACAAAATCCATTGTCCTTTAAACAGCTGCACACTTATCCAACAAAGATAACTACTTTTCATATATCACTATTAAGATTTTTCACTGTAAGCGCCTGGCATCATATTTCACAATAAATTGTGATTTGTAATGGTTGCCATGAAACAAACGACATTGTGGGGTTTGCTCATTTATCAAGTGAGTGTTGTTTTGGTGCAGATTGTGTATGTTGCTCCTATGAAGGCTTTGGCAGCCGAAATGACAAATTACTTCAGCAAGCGTCTGGAACCACTTGGCATTACTGTGAAAGAGTTGACTGGTGATATGCAACTGTCAAAAGGTGAAATTCTGCGAACACAGGTATGCTTTATCTTTTAAAATACTGTTCTGTGTGTGTATTTGTACCTTTTCATAGGTACACTGCTCTTCAAACTCCTTGTAACAGTATTGATGAAGCAGCTGAAATATTATTACTACATCTGTAATTGCAGTGATTATGTACACTGATATAAGTTCAGAATTCTTCAATAAAAACCATCTTTGCGAAGTTTAAAGTTTGGTCTGCTAATGGTAAGTTCCAAATAAATCTGAAATGCTGTAACAACATCTTGCAAATATGTTAAAATAACACTTGCCCTTTTTTTTTAAATTAAAAAAAACCCCACAAACAAAAACTGTAGGTTCCTGTTAATGGCTGATCTTACTGTTCCTCATTTGTCCTTAAAGAGTATGAGTTATCGTTAGGCTAAACATTTGAACATTCATATAAATGAATAAAATTTGTGGGTTTAGCCTCTTAAATAGGATCACATAAATGGAGATTATTTTGTTTTTGCAGACACTGTTTGCCATATTTATTTCAGGCAAATGCTGTTTGTGTCAGTGAAAAATCCAAAATCTTAAGATGCCAAAATCTTAAGATACTTGTATACCTGTTTCATGCGTACAGTTCCACGTGATTACCCTTTCCCCTTCTGCCTGGTCCAAGAAACAGAAAAAAGAACTGGTTGTATTATCAATATGAACATTTATAAATGTACTAATTGTTGATCCAGATGAATGATATTTTAGCAGTCTTAGCTTTGAGGTATTTAACATTTTTATGGTGAGTGGAGAGAAAAACCCTTTACGTGACAAGAATATATGTCAGTATGTAATTAATATTTAGGAGGATCACTGCAGAAGTAATCCAGTCTGAAGCTGTGAATAGCAATTACATGTATATGCATACATATTGGTGCATAAAGTCACAATACTGTGGTAACCAATAAATAGCAAACCAATATCAATGAGCGACCGTAAAATCACTGGTACTTTATCAGAGTGACTTTGCAACACCATCCACCTAAAATCTGAGTTTACAAAATTAAAAAAGTTTGGTAGGAACTTTTAGTAATTGAAATTATTTAAATACACCGAATTACCATTTTAAATTGCTTCCTGTTTTCACAGTACTTTTCAGCTAGGGCACATAATCAAGTAGATCATGGTTTTAATAGAGACAGAGATAATGTGTAATCATTGCTGAAACTGAAAGTGACAGTAGAAAAGCCTGCTCTGAATGTAAGGACAAAGCTGGATGAACAGAATGAATATATAATGGAAAAGTGCTATTTACACTTGCTCTTCCAGTTAGCAATGTAATTCCTACAATCTCACCTCATTATTAGTACTCTGCTTACCTCCAGTAAAAAAACGAAGGGAACAAAAGAAACAAAAACTATTTCAGGCTTTATTAAAAAAATTGTATGGGAAATAGTTTACAAAGCTGAAATTTATTTCTCTAATAATGGTAACTTATTAATATATACAGAGTATTAACTTAGAGAAACTTAGTAAGTTGAGTGTGGGAAGACTATCTGCTTCATCATGCTCTTTTATTTCAGTCCAGCATGCCACTACTAGCATAATTCTTAATTTTGCTGTGGAGAAGAGGCTGAAACAGGTTGATGTGTAAAACTCAAGAAGAAATAGAAAAGGGAGGATATGGGTAAATTTTTTTTTCTCCTGCCGTGGACTCATTGCTTTGAAATTTGTTTTTTTTTTTTTGCCTGAAGCTTACCTTCAAGGGATTCCTACAGTTTCTTATGTATATCATTGTGTAGAAATATTAACACTAATCTGAAGTGTATGTATAGTTTCGAAAACTTTGGTGAGGGGGCATAAAAGAAGAATGGTCTCCAGAAGAGGAAAAATTTGGAAGCAGTTACATTTGTGACCCAAAACTCAGTTCCTACATTTTCAAAGAAACTATAGTTCAAGTGTTGATTAATTTCAGTTTTGCTTTTGCTCAATTTTGTGTCTTTGGTCTTCAAATCATTGGGAAGGTTAAAAGGAAAAAAAATAAAGACTAAAATTCTAAGACAGTGAAATAACAATTTTTTGTTCTCTCTTGTTTGTCATAGCTAGTCAGTCTTATGATTAATCAGAAATGTAGAAGGTGAGGATGAGAGATGATGCCAATCCAAGAGTTACCAGTGTAATTGCTGCTACACTTCTTGAAGATTCTGCAGCCCAGCAGTGTGCAATGTTTTATTGCTACATAACGAAGTGCACAGCAAATATGTAGCATATTATAAACTGAGGAAAGAGCACTTGCTTGTGCTGGATCTTGCTTATTGCTCTGTACATATACTGTTTTCTATGAAAACTCATGAGCTTTCTTTGCTCAACTAGGCACTTTAAACTACTTCATCCAAGCAGGTTTCTTTCACCATTTTTTACGCTGTATTAAATTGATTCTTGCTTCAAAACTTCATTTTACTTGTCAGCCTCTCTAATGCGTACATTTCTCAGAAAGGAATACTCTGATAGGTGTTGCTGCTTTCTTTATAGTTTCAGATTTGCTTTGCCAGTCATTGCTCTGTTTTCTAGCCTTTAGTAGTGTAAGTAATGAAGTATCTTTGTTTAACAGAAAAGCAGTTTTTCCTGTATGAATTAATGCTGCAGCAGGTAGATGCATGCACACAATTTATATACACAGGGACAGTATATATCATATGGGGAGTAAAAGGCATACAGTAGTATCAACAGCCAAAGTAGATGCTGGTATTTCAGACGGGATAACTGTTCCAAAATATCTCAGCTGGTACTTCTAGGCAACTGAAGGCCTGATACATATCTCCTGTGATGGGTGTCTTCTGCCCGTTTTCTGAACAGTTGCATTTTCACCGTCTTTATTTTTGTCCTCAGGTGAATCAGATCAGTCACAGTGCAAGATGTAAAAATAAGGTGAATTGTTAGGCATCAGTTAGAAGTAGTGCTTCAGTGACAATCCTGATAATGTTCTGCTTCCTTTCCATCCTGCTTGCTTCGTCCTTCATACTTTGCCTGTGTATATTTAAAGATGTGTGTTTTCTATGTTATTACATGTAGCTGTTGTGCTTATCCTAATGAGGAAAAACTGCTTGATCTGACGACTTGGTAGCTGTCTCCCTTCTCAGGAATGCACCCTTAGTGTACAGTGGGAGCTGCCTCTATTATTTTTTCTACAAATATTTTTAAAGGATATAAATGCTAGCAAAAGAAAAGGTAACAAGGAATTTAAATTTTCATTCCCTTTATGGCGGAATAAAATCTTTTAAATATTTTTGAAAAACTCCAATTAAAAAGGTCTACAGCAGATTTTTCCAGCAATAACTCTCTCTACGGTTTTCATGCTGTCATTTATACCCATCCAGAAGGTAGCCATGTTTCTTGCTGCTCCATACTTTTATGGCATTATACATGATACAATTTTATTTCCGATACTATTACTGACTATTCATTAACATTATTATGGTTCCAACACACTTCATAAACTTTTAAAAAAAGTTATTTCTGATTTTACCAATAATGAAATTGCCTTTAAAAGAAAAATGAAAATAGTTTTTATTGACTCTCCAGTCAGTCTTCTAACCTGCTCCCCACATCTTATGCATTGAAAGCCACAGTTACAAGTTTAACATGTGGGATGTGTGTTAAAACTCTGAAACAATTTCCCTTCATGGAATGGTTTGACCTTGTGTTTGCAACAAATACCATGTAGTTATCTTTTGAAAGTTTGGGGAATACAGCTGGAATTGGAGAAGTATAGATTTATAAGGTAATCGCCAAGTCTGAAAGCAGTGCCTTGCCCTGGGCACAGTGTATTGTAAGCTGATGGATGAGTGGCATCATGCCTTAACTTGTGCAAAACAGTGGCAGCCTCTACAGAGTGCAGAAATGCCTTCTGGCCTTAACACAAAGTTAGTGGGCATCAAAAAATGTAGCAGATAATTTCTTTTTAATGTTTTATGCCTACATAGCATGAAACAAAGTTAAGATCCTAGGCATAACATAGTAAAAGCTTATCAAAGTTTCTTCTACCTTTATAAACTTTAAAAATAGTTTTTGAAAATTACCCTATTAAATATATTTTATTTTATTTTTAAGGAAGGTTATTTTGATGTTTTATTGCACCTTCAGTTAGTGTGAATGTTTCTCATCTTTAAACTGGTACCTCAGCAGTTTTGCATTAGATGAGTTTTGGTATAATGATTGTCAACAACCTGCATTCTAATTCAAATAAGTACATATAAGTGAGACTGACATTTTGAAGTTGAAATAAGTTTTCTATAATGTTTTTGCTTTATTTTGTGCCTCAGACCTTTTCAGTTACAAGCGAAATTACTTTTATTGGTCTTAGACCTCTTCTTTTGCTTTGAGGAGTGCCAGACTGTCATGAGTCTTACTTGCTACAGATATGTATTAGTGTTAAGGCCAGATCACAAGTGCTTTCTGTGTTTCTAAAATTATGTAGTAGTTGGAAACAAATCTGGTCAAATTTTGAAAGCAGGCTAATTTCCCCAGCCTATAAATCTCTACATATCTCTGTTCCTTCATTCTCATGTTGATGGAGTTAAAAGGATTCAGACAGCAGGAAAGGAAATTTACTGTCTTTTAAATACATATTATGAGAAAATGAATCGAACTGTAATTGTGTGAACAGTCCTGATTCTGCACCTTCTGAACTAATGAATATTTTTTTAACTCTTTAGGAATATAGATTTTTTTTCTTAAAAGCATTTCTATTTTTGTTATGGTTCTTCTTGATCAATTAATTATACAGAAAGCAAGGTTATTAATTTAAAACATATTATTGGATTTTTTGTAATGTTTACATAGTACTCGAGTTCTTCAAGGTCCACAGAAAGAGTTGTATACATTTATTGAGCTGCAAGGCTATGCCTGTCAACATGGGCCTGAAAGACATCACAGAAACAGACATCTCCAAAACTGCTAGGTTTCTGCTGGACTCCACATATCTCTGTCTGTTTTCTGTCACAGATTTGATAAAAATTAATCTCATGTCTGATTAAAGAAGGGGGTATCAGAAGCAAATCAGAAGCTGTATCTGACCTTAGTCTGCTTTCAACCTAGTGTGCTTCTAAAACATTCCTCCTTAGTGAAGGCAGGACGTGGGAAAACTATAGGAGCATTCACCCATTTAAAAAAACCGACTAAAACAAACTGAAACACAAAAGAGCAAACCAACCAGAAAAACTCCTTCATTCTTTATGAACTCTAAAAATTTTCATGATGTTCAAGAAATCGAATTCAAAGTTTACATGTTTTGCTGTCACGTCTGGGTAGTGAAGAAAGTCCTGCTAAACCTGACTTGCATTGTCATTTAGAAAATGGGCAGCTGGCTGTCATATTTGTTCTCTTCCCATTAACCTGTATAAACTAAAGTCACGTTGCTTTCAGAGTTGATTCTTAACATTGCTCACAGTTTATATGAAAACTACCTTCATATTTTGCTAAGAAACCATCCTTCATAGGTTTAGAAAAGATACTACTTTAATTTGCCAAGTGCCAAATATGTTGAATTCATATTGTTCAAATATGAATGTTCAAAATGTGAATGATTTCTAGGCACCCAGGTCAGAGCAGAAGGAGGGTAGGAGGTGCTCCTGGGGCAAAGATTCCCTCACGGTTCGAGGCCGTGGTGGAACTGATGTCCACACTGCAGTCAGTGGTGCAGTAAAGGAGAAGGTGGCCCATGGAGAGCTCAGGCAGGAACAGGGTCCTGGCAGGAATTGTGCCCGTGGAAAGGACCCATGTTGGAGAAGTTTGTGAAGGTGTATCCTGTGGTAGGAATACACAGCACAGTGGGGAAAAGGTGTGAGGAAGGAATGTGTGAGATGAAGTTATGGACTGACTATAACTCCCATCTCTGAGATGTAGAGAACTTGGGAACAAAGCAGTGAAGTTGAGCCTAGGGAGAAGGGGGACTAACAGGAAGAGGTTTTTTAGGTTTTGTCTTTGTTTCCTCACTGTTGTACTTTATTTTTAATTTGCAATAATTTTTTCCAAGTCAAGTCTGTTTTGCCCATGACAGTAATTGGTACATGACCTCCCAGTCTTTTACCTTGACCCATACACTTTTCCATCTTATTTTCTCCCCCTGTCCAAGAAAGGAGTGAAAGTGAGAGTGGTTGGGTGGGCATCTGCCAGCTGCAATGGTTGACCTACCACAGTTAGTTCTAGCTCAGTTAGTTTTAGTTTGGGATTTTTTACTGCTTTCACTGACGATTTAATTTTGGTATTTAAAATCCAAATGAATTTTGTTTAGTTTATTGCAAATGTTATTAGCTGGTTATTTTTCTATTTAACTTTACCCAGCTGTTTATACTTGAAATAAGAGTAGTTTAGAACAGAAGGGCAATTCTTATTGAAGAGCACAAGTAATACAACAGTATTGGTGGTGTCTTTGTAAACAGTAGTGTTGTAAATGAAAAGAGAATTTGTGTAAGCTGCATTTGCATTGGCAAATACATTTGTCTGATTACTGAAAATAATGCTTTTCTTTAGGAGAGGAAATAGCCTGAAGGACTGAATGTATTTTGACATCTCAAAGATTAGCTTATTAATTGTACTTTTGATGGCAAGGCAGAAGTGAGAAGTGAGGCAGAGACCACAAAAGCATCAGGGCTGAATAGGGCAAGTAGTCCTGAGAACGACAAATGGCATCAGGACCTCTGAGTAATATGGATGATCACTCTGATAGATTCTGTCAGCCAATAGACTCTGATATTAAGTCATGAGGGCTTTATTCCCTATTGGAATCTGATACTAATAAAATGGAATAATGCTTTTTTCTCAAGTTCTTAACTGCAATATAAAACTAATCAAGTCCAAAACTATTTGAAGCAAAAGAGGGCTATAAAGTCGAGGTGCCTGCTGTTTCATCTACAGCTTTATTTTTCTCATATACTGTTTCTCATTTCCTGCACTTTAATAGGGTATAGAGATGCTTCTAAGTAAAAGCAAATAGTGAAGTTGATTCCTGCTACTTTTCCTGTGTACATTTTATTAAATTTTAGGGTGTTATATTCTATGATATTCTGTTATGTATGTGCTTCTCACTTCATGGATATGCAAAGCCCACTATTAGAGGCTGAATATGTATATACTGTGACTTTTCTTATTCATATAGTAAGTACACGAGATAGTGATTCTTTACAGTAATAAAGATGAGGTAATCTTGACATGCATATCACCACATTCATACAAAAATGCTTCTATTTGTGAGCAAGAATTATAAATGTTTTTAATTCAGAATATCAACAGGTCTTCTCCCATAATAGTAATTCACAGGATATTGCATTGTACTACATTTTAACAGAAATCAACTGAACACTTTTTTCAAGTTTGATTTGTCAATTGCTACCCCATTTGTATTACCACAGCATTTTGTCAAAATTATATTAAGAACTTGCACTGAAAAATGGCATAGAATGTACAATCTAAGGTGTCTTTGAAGCAAGATAGTACTATTTTATTTTATTGTCTCTTGGTGCTTTGTCCCTATCTAATCTCTTTTTGCTTATCCAGTATATTTTGTCCATCCCTGTAAGCACTTACTCTGATGTTAGTCTTCTCTAAGTGGCCTTCATCTCCTATTGCATGCCATTGGTTTTTTACTTGCAGTTGTTGCAAACATCTGTATTGCTGTTGACTTTAGATGCCAATCTATTTCCTTCCAGGAACAAAATGGTGTTCTGGATGTGTTAGATGCAATAAAATGTAGAAATCTCTTTTGGTGTGAGGAGTTAAGACTTCATGAAGTGGCCTTCAGAAGTGATCCAGCAATTATAAACCTCACAGATACTGAGAAACCCTCTGCTTTTCAAGGTGTTCATTTCAAAAACAGAGTTTAACCTGGTTAATATTCCCTCTTCCAGTATGCCTAGAATGTAAAGTAGTGCTGAATTCTATGCACGCCTCTGGTTTCAATAGCAGAATATCTTCTTTTGATCAAAATTTGGACTGGGACAGGAAGGTATCAAAATGTAATTTAAAAGAAAGAAAGAAGAAGGGACTTGCCTCTCTTTTGAAAGAATTTCCTGAATATTCCTTGGTACAACCTTGCTAAAAGAAAGCTTCCTTTCTTCTGAATTTTCAAAGTTATGCACAATCTAAAAACGTCTTTCTTTCTCTAAATGAGGTTAAGCCTTACCTTTCAGATGAGAGAAATTTGCTGAAATACTGAGAACAGAAATCCTTGCTAAAGTGGAGGTCTGAATCAAGAAGGATCAAAATCTTTTTATACAGTAGGATTTCTGTGTCCCAAAGTCATCTCCACTTCACACTGTTGTTTTCATATGTATTTCCTTTGTTTCAGAAGTTATCATAGTGTACAAAATAAAATTTTGCTGCCTGCTTCATTGACCATCCTATCTTTGGGGAAAACTGTGTTTAAAAATTCACTATCCAGGATCTCTTTGGGGCAAGGAGTCTTGATGGCACACCACAGACTGTTACTTTTTTTTTTCTGTCTTAATTTTTTTTTCTGTAACTGTTAATGGTATTTCTTAATTAGTGTTTAGTTCTGAAAGAAAGATAATTAAAATGTAATCAGAAGGGATGTGTCTTTGTATATCTGCAGGATTTGAAATGCTGTGGGGTGTTTTAAAGTTCTGATTGTGGCAGTCTTTTCACCAGTAAGCAGACCCAGCTGATAGCAGTCACACTCCGGTTTGTGACCAGTAGCACTTCAGCTGGATTAAGTTCATTTTCTTCAGCTCTTGGAGGGAGAGAGTGGAATCCTGAAAGTGAATAAATCCTGAATGAATAAACAGAAGGAAGAAAAGTTAAAGTTACTCTCTTCAGAGATCCAAAACAGGAAATAACAAAAGGGAAATGAAGACATAACCTGGATTAGATGAATCTGCACTGACTACTGTCTGCAGCTGGAGAAAATACTTATATTTGAAGCCCACTTACTTGCAGGTTGGGCTCATTTCTGTAATGCTGATATGCCCATCTAGCTCACCACAAGAACAAGTTTTTAATTTTTTAGTGTTGTAGTGTTATTTCCTGACCCTTTAAAGACAAGGAAGGAATTTTTCTGTGGGTGCCATTTTTATGAAGGCTATGGTTTTCCCTGTTTTCTTACTCCCTTACACCAACTTGGGGAAATAGTAAAGCAGGTGAAAAATATTGATGTTAAACAGCAGAGAGGTAACTTTGGGCCTCTCATGTTAATTCTTCAACTGAACTCTTTAACCCTCAGAAATAAAGGCAGTAAACTCTGCAACATCACATATAGGATTCTTGCTTATCTCTACTGATGAAACCTATTTGGAAATAAATGAAGTTTGACTTGTATAAGAGATTGCTGGATATTTTTCCAGTGGGTTCAGTTAATAAGCCTGTTGCTTAGGTTGAAATGTCTGCATTGTTTGTGTTGGTTTTGTTGCTGGGACAACAACATTGCCTTCTCAGGCTGATGTTATCATTCTGTGCTTTCAGCGCTGTACTTCCTTTTTTTTTTGGCATCTGTCTTCCAGTACCCTAGTGAAATTGTTGGAAGCCGTTCTGATTTATGACTCTTCCATTAATATATGTGCCTGTGACAGCTAAGACTTTGCCAGTGGGGCAAAGTACTTATACATCATCAAACAGTAGCAGTTTGAATTAAAAAATAGTTGTCCTTTATAAGGAGCTGAAGGTGCTGTCTGTGACCTAAATTAGTTTCTGCATTTATGACAGATTCTGCTAAAATCAGTCTTCCATGCTTCAGAAAGTAGAATCACTACTCTTCAGACATGCATTTACATTTTATTTGAAATAATTTACTTTTGAAATAGACAGATACAGTTGTTTATTTTGCTAACATGCCTACTTGCTTGTTGTAATTGCATAATCTGTAGAATTTTAGTGCATGCTTTGACTAACCTTTGTGATTAATAATCAAATGTCACATACTATGATAAAGTGTGTAATTGACTGGCATTCTTTGCTATGACTCACTTGGATAAAATCTCTATTTTGATTGGGCGGAAAGGTGGAAGTTAATTTTTGGGTTTAGCAGTAAAAACCCAGTTGAAATGATGCCAGATAAAATTACAGACATTTTGAACAATAGGAAAAAATTTGTTTTGTGTACTCTCTAGTTAAAGGATATAAGGTGGGGTTGTTTTGTAATTGCATTCTTGATATGTGTTCCCTTTTATTGGAAGTAATTATATTCATGCCTGACTTGGCTACTAGAAGTTTTTTAAAACTGTTTTAAAACCAGAAGTTTTGAGTGTTTTTCTTTTTTTTTTTCCCTATAAGTGATAAACTTTTTGGCATTGTACTTCAGCACTTAATTGAAAAAATACAAATACTCGATTTGGATGAAGAGCCCTTGCTGCAAGTATATACTCTTGTTTTTTCCTTTTCCTCTCCAGTGGGCACATTTTTTCATTACTTTAGGCTTTATCAGAGCATATTCAGTTTTAATATATCTGTACTTTATGCACTTACATAAATCACTGTCTCTGAAGACGTTTGATATTAAAATTTTTCTGGGTTTTGGCTGGGATGGAGTTAATTTTCTTCATAACAGCTGGTATGGGCTGTGGTTTGCATTTTTGCTGGAAACAGTGTAAATGACACAGGGTGTTTTTGTTATTGCTGAGCAACTCTTTCAGAGAGTCAAGGCCTTTTCTGCCTCTTACCCCACCAGCAAGGGTACTGGGGGTGCACAGGGAATTGGGAGGGGGACACAGCTGGGACAACTGATCCCAGCTGACCACAGGGATATCCCATACCACAGGGCTTCCTCCATAGAGCAGGAGGAAGGAAGGGGGGACGTTTGGAGGGACCATTTGTATCCCTAAGCCACTGTTACACACGATGGGTCCCCCGATCACCTATTGCGAGTGGGAAGTGGTGAATGAATTCCTTGTTCTGCTTTGAATTCCTTGTGTGCACAGCTTGTGCTTTACCTATTAAAGCCTGTGTGTCAAGCCTCACTTTTACCCCATCCCACCAGAGGGGACTGCGCAAGTGGCCATGTGGAGCTCAGTTCCTGGCTGGGATTAAACCATGACACAATGGAACCTAAAAGTACTAGTGTACAAATATAAAAAACAAAAAAAAAAGATTTGTGGTTTGGAAACGCCATTGTTCCAGACTGCAGGAATGCTGTTGCTCTTTCGTTGTATGGCTAAGACCAACAGTGTCACCTACAGGTGAATCAAGTACATTCTTAATTTTTTCAAGTGGAGATATTGGATACACAAGATAAGTTAGTTATTGAAAATGGGAAGATCTGATTTAATAGCTTTCCAGTTAATATCTTAAATCAAATTTGCTGCTTATTATTGTTATGAAATTAAGTGCACATACATAATGCAAAATATTTTTGTAAGCAGTACTAGCTAAAAAAGGTTTGAAATAATTTTTTAATGTGTATAAAAATGATTATTGGTAATATTCTGCCTATTTGCTATTTAAAGTCAAATTGCACTGAAAATGCATGTGATTTATGGCATTAAAGTACATTTAGCATCTGTTTTTATAGAGGTCAAAATTCATTGTTTGTCAATGATTCATCTCAATTCATTGCGGCAGAATGTTGCAGAAATGAATATGAAGTAAAATGTTAGAAATATTGCATTGAAAATATCAAATTAGTAAACATCTTTAAATTTGTGTCTGTAAAAGATTGCTCTTAGATTATTGCATGTTTCTTCAATACAACAGATACTAACAATACTGAAGTTTTTCTGAAAATAGCACATACAAACTTAATGTATGTTAAGAGGGTGGGCTCTTGTTCTTTAGCCTTTTTGTAAAGGTTCAGCATCTTCCTTTCTCTGTTGCCCGGTTTTTAATTAAATTGTTACTTTTTAAAAGGCCCTTCTTCACTTGGGCATGACTGGGACTAGTTGAATCAAATTCTGTCTTGTCATGACGGATTTTTAGATGTATTGCTGCAGTGATGTGACCATCCAGTGACAACCAAATCACATGAGTTGCAAAGTGTTTATAACGTTTTAAGCTAGATAGTGAGTAACATATTTTAAGGTAGTGGCATCGTCAGGCTGCTGTGTAATAAAGATGTGTGACTGTGGGAAGAAGAAAGCCTGGTTGGAGCTGCTAAGTTGCTCCCACTTCTGCAACAGAATGATGAAGCTCCTAAGGGGAAGCTGCCTTTGAGCTTTCTATTCTTTCTATTCCTTTTATGTCACTTAAATGAGGAATATATATATATATACACATCACAGTCTTATGGACTTTGAGCTTAAAGAGATTTGAATGGCTTTGTGTAGACTCTCATGTGTTGACTAGTCAGCTATTGCATTTAGAGGCCCCGGTGTTAGCTGGTTACCTTTCATAAGATTTAGTAATAGGCTTGTGACTGTTTCTTGTGCCTTCATAGGCACCAGTTTTGATGTGTGCTGGTTTTACTATGGCTTTTTGTCATTTAAGAAAATAGTAAGACAGTGACAGTGAAAACCAAATGATACTTCTTCATGTCAAAGGCACAATGCTAAGCACAAGATCTCTTTGCTTCTCCTTCTACTTACTTGGTCTTATTTTACTGTGTTTCATCTTATACTTGCCAAATTGTATTTACTGCTTCGTCTCTCAGATAAATGTAACACTGATTGGGCAAGCTTGTTATTGGGGTGGGGAAGAGAGGGAAGAATTCCTAGTGTAGTAGAAAGTCTCAAAGACTTTTAATTCAGTTGTGTGCTGATACACCAAAATTATAGATCCAGTTTTATTGCTGTAATATGTTCAGTTAGCTCAAGACCTTTGTGTATCATGCAGCATGATTCTTGAGCTGGAGTCTTCACTTAACGCCCTTCAGAAACTTCATTGTTTGTAAGGGTATTATATGTAATGTAGCACATTATATTATATGTAATGTAGCACATTACAGCAATATTTTCTACACTCCACTGTAAATGACCTAGTAAGTGATACTAATGAGTTCGATAAGCTACTTCAGTATTTTTTTAATCTAGATGGAAACTCAAAGTCTTTCAGACTTTAAAACTCTCTAGGAATGCTTTGTACTTCTTATTCCTGCTCAATGCCTCCAAACTCAGGAGTGCTCATCCTGATGATCAGCAAGTTAGACAAGAGTGTCAGGAGACCTACAGGATGAAAACCAAACATAAAAAGGAAGCATGCAAGAGTGGATGCAGGAACAGTTGACCTGGAAGGATTGTAGTTGCACATGTTGAACATGAAGGGACAGGATAGGTAAGAAAAAGCCCAAGAGCGTATGTGAAGGGCAGCAAGAAAAGCTTCTATGGGTGTACAATAAAAGAAAAATTGGAGAGAACCTCTGCTAAATGGAGCAGGGTACCTGATGACAAAGGGCATGTAAATGGCTGAGGTATGTGATGCGTTCTTTGCTTCAGCCTTTATTGTTAGGCCTGGCTTTCAGCAATACCAAGCCCCAGAGACAAATGGGAAAATCTAGAGAAGGAAAATTCAACAGTTGGTGGGATAAAGTCAGGTTAGGGAATGTGCAGACAACCTGAGCATGATACAAGTTAATGCAATCTGATGATATTTTCCCACAAATCCTGGGGGACCTGGTCAAAGTTTTCATGAGGTCATTCTCAATTACCCTTGAAAAGTCATGTAGATCTTCTGTGAGGAAACAAAGCAATTTTGCAGATGGCACAAAACTGAGAGGAGTGGTTGACAGATCAGATGGTTGCACAGTCATTCAGAGTGACTTTGACAGGCTGGAGAAATGGACCAGCAGAGATCTCATGAAGTTCTAGAGTTCATGCCATGTCCTACACAGAAGTGAGGGAGTAATTTTATGAACCCATCCAGGCTGCAGACTGGTGAGATGGTAAACAGCTTCCCAGGAAAGATAATGAATATTCTGGTGGTTCCTCCCTGCTCAGCCCTGGTGAGACATCTGGGTTCAGTTCTGGGCTCCCCTTTATGAGAGGAACAGGGACATACTAGAGCAAGTCTGGCAAGAAGGCACAAAGGTTATTGAGGGATAGAACACCTGACACATGAGGAGAGATAAAATAAGCTGGGGTCATTCAGTCTGGGTATGAAAAAGCTCAGATGGATGTGATCTGAGTGCATTGTGTATTTATGTGTAAAGAAGACTGAGCCAGATCTCAGCAGTTTCCAGTGAGTGCAAAAGAGGCAGTGGGCACACACTGCAATACAGGCAATTCTCTGTAAATGTGAGACTTCGGTTTTTTTTCCTGTAAGGGTGGTCAGACACTGAAAGTTTGCCTAGACAAGCTGTAGATTCTTCAAAGACTTTGAGTATCACGTGAGAGATACTGGATACGCGTGTCTGTATCAGCAGACTCCTCTAGGTGACCCTGGTTTGAGCAGTGGGTTGGATTGGTAGATCTCCAGAGGTGACTTCCAACCTTATCCTTGCTGTAATTCTGTGAAAATCAAAACTAGTCTATTTAGATGGAGTTGCCTATCTGATATTTACTGCATGTATCAGTAAAAGATGAGCAAGGAACATTTTGGACACTATTTTGCCTGTTAGAATGTTCCTGTGTAATCACTAAAGATGACATTTTGTCAGAAAAAGTTCAGATTTTCTTTTCTAGTCGTGAAATGCTAATAAGCATTTTTCTTTTCATATTTTTATATGTAAAATTAAGACTAAAAATCCTTGATACATTGTGTGAATGTTAAATTGTGAAGTACAATGAATCTCGATAAATAACAATAAAGAATGCCTCAATTTAAGTTCTTAAACTAATATCAGAGAATCTGAAATTGAAATACTTTGTAGTATGAACTAACTGCTCATCTGCATATGATTAACTAATGAACTTATTAAAAACATCAACTAAAATATTATAAGTTTTGTCTCAAGCTTTTTTGTCACTGAGGATCTTCAGTAAGAGTTGGAGAAAAGTAATTTCAGGAGTCTCTATTACCATTAATGTTTTATCTATGAAGAATTTAGAAGAATGATTTACTTCTGTTTGGTTTAATGGTCTTTTATAGCTGAAAAGGTTCTTTGCAAAAGGTGTCTACACGTCTTTAAAATTACTTAGTAACTGTTTTGCACTTCCAAATACTTTTTTAAGCACAGTAAATTTTACAGGGTGAAAACGCAGTCTTTTATAGTTAATGCAAATGATGCATTAAGTTAGACCCTTTTCCCAGAGTACAATTTAAATGTACTCAGAAGTCCAATTATCTTTGATTTAGATGTAAAAATTGCAGAATAACAGCTGTGCCGGCTGAGTGAATATTCTTCTGCAAAGAGATAGCTTATTTGAGCAGAGTTGAGGACAGGTTGCTCAGGGAATGTTTGCCTCTTTTGGATCTTTTTCAAATTTAACGGCTTCTGGTCAGTTGAAAATACAAGTAAATTACAAAATAGCATCAGGGCAATTGAGAGTTTATATCCTCTAAGTTGTCATTTTGCACATAACAGAATATCTTAGGTTGTCTAGCATTTATTATGATTTATTTGTGGAACAAACCCCAGACATTTTACTTCAAATTAATGCTTACAGATATTGCAGATAATAATGATAAATTTGACTGCATTTAGAATACAGATTTTTCTATACTACATCAAAGAAAAGTTTTAAGCACCTCTGACAGTGAAGAATCACTTTACATGCAATAACTATAATAAAATATAGTCTAATTTACAATAAAATTAGAATATATGTAATATTAGTATAAAGTATTCTTATAATAATGAAAAACATTTTGTTATCATGAAGTGCCTAGTGGTTTATATTATAGCATGCAGTACTAGCAGGGTATGTATTAGTAGCATATAAAATTACTAATAGAGAATAGAATATATTATCTAGGCTAGATATTATACATAGTTACCTAAGTTACCTATAATTGAAATTTGAAAGGTGTTTTTTAATTTGTTTTTATTTACCTTGTAAGCTGATCTTAAAACTATACAAAATGAGAATTAATCTAATTTGTCCTTCTGAGAAAACAAATGTAATATATATATTTCACTGTTGATAAATATTGCTCTAATTTCATTTTACAACACCCTGATAATGGAGCTTTCCTAAACTTCCTGATAAATCTCCTTCATGGTCTACCTGTCTTTGTTGTTAAACGATTTTTTTTTTAAATGGAAGCCTACTTTAAACCTAAATCCTAATCAAATTTTGTTACCACTTTCCTTACCTGAATGTCTGTCTTCCCCTGTCACTGCTATTTGCTTTCTGAAGTCTCTTGCAGTTGTAGTTATCTCTGTTCAGACATGTTTATTTAGCCTAAGCATCAGTTTATTTAAACTTTTTGTAAAGGTCATGCTTCATTTATGTTTAGTCATTCTCATTTTTCACTTCTGGACTCTCAGTTGGTTTGCGCTTCTTGAAATAGTTGCCCGGAACATAATTTATTGCCCCAAGATCATACTGCTGCTGAGCAGAGTGGAAGGTTTATTTAGCACGTCCAAATAGCAGCATTTCTGCTCCAAGGTTTCAATTTTTGCATCAGCAGAGCATTTTTGGTTCATGTGCAGACTGATCTGCTCTGTCTCGTTTTGCTGTCCAGCTACTGCCTTGCCAGTTGTTTTACATCCTGCATTTGTTGGATAGTTATTCCTAAGGGTCAGATTCATCTACTTTGGCTTTAGCCATGTAAGAGTTAGGCAACTGGTCTAACTGGTTGCACAGATTCATAGGGAGAACACAACAGAGAAAAGACTTCTAAGGCTGATTCATACTTAGATGGATGAAATGAACCAGCTAGAGGGAGCCTAGACAGCTAATTTTGTGGGTGATTTTGTAAATTAACAGGTAAGATAGGCAAGATATCCTCAGTGTAGAATCTTGAAATTATATTACTGACTCAGGCATTAATGCATCTGTTCTTTACTTATTAAGGCATTTTAAAATTCTTACTCCATCAACCAATGTGTTTGCAGCTCTGTCCAGCATAATATCAATGTAATGTTTAGTGGATAAAATCTGTAGTTCATTACTAGGATTACTCATGAAAATATGCAATGATATTGAGGTAAATAGACTCCTGTGGAGCTCTGTGTGATTTGATCCTTTCATTACAACAGCAAACTGTTGATATTTCCTCTTGGTGCTTGAAGAATCCTGCTGAAATACAAAGGGGATGATAGTTCTTAGTTAATGTAACCAGAAAATATAAATGTGACAATCTTGCTGTAGGTCTGTTACAATCACCTTCAACATTGGTTATCATTAATATTAGCAGACATAATTTTCTCTGGAGTGTAAACTTGAAAGGAAAATTTCCATGAAAAAAATTTGCACGCAAGCAAATGAATTGGTGTTTGAGTCGTCGTTTTGTAAACAGGTGTTACAAAATTGGCTTCTAATGCAGTATCCGTTTAATATCAGCATCTCAGCAGAACCAGGGCCTTTTCTTCTTCATCATACACTTAGTATGTCTCCTTATCAGTGATTTGCATTGATTCTTGAAAAAGCCTGATTGGAGACAAAAACACTAAGTTGCTCCCTCTCGCATACAAATCTGTGATAGAAAATAAAAGTATTGAGTAAAGGTGTGTGAAAAAGGATATTTGGAGCAAATGTCACTGTTGCTCTTTGGTCCTTTTTCACCTAATGTTGGGTTAATCCACATCTTGGGGTAAGGCTTGACAGGAGCAGAACAGGGGTAAAATCTGACTAATCTTAAAACATAAATAAATAAAAGGTTATCATTATGTCAACAAAGTTATTCTGAACCTTTTAATATTTACAGTTAATGAGAATACAGTTAATGAGGTACGGAGGACCCCTGTGATGAGTCTTAAAAGCATACCAGTATAAATAAATTGAAAAAAGAGGGAGCTGAGGTAGTCTTTTATCTTTGTCTCCTGAAGCTGTGCAACCAGAGCCTAAAGTTTCCTTGTAGAACAGAGGAGTAACAACTTTGAAACACTTTTCCTTGCAGCTATGAAAAAAAAAAAAAAAAAACAGAAAAAAAACCTTACAAACTCACAATTATCAAACAAAACCGCCAAGCAAACAACAATATTGGATTTCTCAGAAACTTCAATTTCCAAAAAATCTCCTTGTTCTTACTTTTTCCTTGTAAGTTCTTAAACAAACTAACCATCTTATCCCAAGTATTGCTATAATGATATATAAAAACATATACAAATGTATTCTACAGTCATGTTTCATTGTTATTCTGTTGTATCTCTGTTACATATGAAAAAGGGACTAGGGGAGAAGGAAATGCAAAATAACACTGGGAGGATTTGAAAACAAGCAGGCTGGATGCAGTGTCTCAAGAGACAGGCACTTGCTCAAAGTTGTCAGATTTGATTAAGGGAGCTTTTGGCATCAATCAGACCTGACAGTAGTATATCAGAGGTTAGTAAAACTATAATTGGTGAACTGATTAAACAGCAAAGAGGAAAAGAGGGTAGTGTCTTGGATCAAACTCTTTTAAAACATTTAGATCATTATTTAAACTTGAAGTCTTCGTAGCTAATTATATATCTTACAACATAAGAGATGAATTTCACAAAATCATGCAAGCTGTTCTTCCTCGCTGTGGTTTTTAAAATAAGGTTTGTACTGACTTTAAACAGACTGTTTTGTCATGGGGAAAAAGAATATAGGGAGCAGGTGCTCATATCCTATTACTCAGTACAACAGTTGTGATTCTAATATACATTGTTTTTTGTAGTTTCATCTCAGATTAATGCTACTGCTCCACATGAAAACTACTCCATATTCTCTTAGTAAGACTATAAAAAACTTAAGGTGAGGGCTTTCACATTAACAGCAAAAGGAAATTACTAGTCGTACTGTCTTATCCAGTTTATTTGTAGTGCCAGAGTCTGCTGTATTGAGGTCTAAAAGTAGTACTGGAAATTAATTTTGTAGTAGTACTTCTAAATTAATTTTGTAATCTCTGGGACATCCAGGATTGTGCTGAAAGCATAAAATTTCAAATCTTCACATACGAACTTAAATCTGTTAGTCCTAATTATGAAACTGAGTAAGCAACAAATAAAGTAATACTGAAAAAAATCAATTCAACAGAATGTGTCATAAGTATCTTGCTCTGCTAAGTCAATGTGCTGATACATTGTCAATCGGTTGCCTTTTCCTTAGGTGGAATAGTTGGGTTCTGTAAAGGAACGAAACCAATGTGTGTTCCTAGGACTCATTATAAAATAAAACATGCTTAACAGAGTTATGTTGCTTCAGTTAAAATGTCATTGGATATTTTAAGTTCTGAGTGACAGCTGTTACAATCCCTTGTTGATTTCTGTTGTTGATTGACAATTGCTGTTAGCTTTGATGACTTACTAATTGCTTCTAATATGCATCAATATAATGCACCTCTTTTGTAAGTCTTTCTAGCATGATGAACTCAGTCTTTTGTGTTAATACTTCTTGTAAGTATTAACACCAAAGTCTTATTATTGACTATTTCTAAGATGCATATATATATGTATCTTTATGTGTGTATGTGTGGTCTTGTATTGACATTACTTTAGACCACAAATACATGTTCAGATTTGTTGGAGCATCCTCTGTTCAACTAAATGGGCATACTGCTCATCTGCATATCTTTGTATGGTAAGGAATCTGCTTTACTAGAAACATAATTCTGTTTTAACTATGTGAAACGTATCATCAGATAGTTGTTTGTGATCTATAAAGAGCAAAATACTTGCATTCATTATTTATTACTTCCTACCTCAGATTCTTGTTTTGAATTGCTGCCCTCTGCTTTACTTTCTGTATGTTTATTCGACTCCCTGCCTGAGCTCCAGCTCACATGAGGTTTTTTAAATGCTTGAATAAATCACAGAGTAAGAGTGCAGTAAAAAGAGGAATAAAACCTGCATTATGAAAATGACTTGCAGGTTGCTGCTCTTGTAACATGTTTTGATGGAGTTTTACCTCAAAGAGTGCCAAACTGGTAATGAGTCCCTCATGGGGTGTGATATCAGCTATCTAATATTAAAATTTGTGAGAAACTCCAAAGTATCACTTATTAGAAGGGAAATATTTTCAAATCATATGAAGCCCCAGCATAGCAGCTCTGCCTACAGATTTGCAGAATGTGCTGCATTCCAATGAGTGCCTGCTCAGGGTGGATGGGTGTAGTTGTGTGCAGTTTTTTGTGTCTCCATTTTTGCAGAAATTAAGATCTTGCAGTGAGTTCCCTGCCAGAACAAACCACCAAGATAAATAGTTACAGCATGAATTGAGTAAACTGTGTAGGTTGCCCATGCCCTCTTGCCAGAAAGCTGTCAGAAGATGAGGAGCGCTGGCTGTGACTGAGCAAAGCTTCCTCTAGGATGAGGTAAGGGCAAGTTGTAGATGTGTGTAAAGGAGCAGGAGCGTAGAGAAGACCAGTAGCAAGGTGAAAACAATAAAGACAAGGAAGTTCTACTAATAGAAGTAGACAGAAGTAGATCTTTGAGAAAGCGTCTTTGAATAGTAACGATAAAGCAGCAGTGTCTAGAGCAGAATTCTTTATTGCCATCCATTCATGGTGAATCACTGTGATGGAGACAAATTTACTACAGGAGAACAGAGAAAGGGGCTGCTTCCATGCCTTCCAAAGCTATTAGAAGCTTAGGGCTAATACAAGCCTTAGGGCTTGTATTTCGTACATATGCTATGTTTTTTCTTTATATACTAATGAATTGCACCTTAAAATTGTTTCTTCTCCAGCATCTAGACACTTCAGAAAACACTTGTGTTTGAAAGTTTACTGAATTCCCCTATTTCGAATGATGCTTGATTTCGTCACATTTAATTTTAGTAAGAGAATTCCTTCTAATCTGCAAATGATAAAATTCTTTCCAGTTGTATCTAATCGTTGTTTTATGTTGTTAAAAGACAAATTTCTGAAATACCTAACATGCTTTTTCCAGTGTGTAATAAATATTTCAGTTAATTCCAGGTTATATTTTAGCTGCTTCTGTCTCTTTGCCTCCCCTTAGTTTTGGCTGTCATGTCTTCAATGAGACTTTTTTGTGCTAATAACAAAGTGAGTAACTCCATCATCATTGGTCACTGAGCAGGAGGAGCACAGGAGGAAGCCTTTAGAGAACAGATGCTCACATAGCCGCAGGCATCAGGGTGTTTTTTTGTATATTAAGATTCAGTTTTCTTTTTTCTTTCCTAAGGATACTGTTATATTGAGAGTTACTTAATAGAAAGCAGGAAAGGTACAAAGAAATGTTAATGCAAAATGAAAAAGAAGTGACTGTTAAGAGGATAAAGCAAATAAAAGATGAAATTACAGTAGAAACTTGCATTTCTTGCAGATTTAATCCATGTTTTGGGAAGCAATATTGTGAACTTCATGGAGAAATATAAAATAAATGAAATATTTGCTGTTTATTAATCATAATTCTGATGGTTTCAAAGAGTTCTTTTATATAGGTATGTTAAATATGAAATTATCTCTATTGTGCTGCAGGTATGAGATGGCATATGGTTATGACATGTTTCTGGATCTTGATCCAGCTTTGGGAAGATAATTTCATTTTGGAAAATTCCCATAACATACAACCTTTATTATTGCGATCATTTGACATCCACAATGTTTTCCTGATGCAAAGGCCTCTGGATTTGTTCATTATAATCTTGAGTTTATTCTACAGTTTCTTTGTAGAAAGAATGATAGATTCTAATGCTCAGCATGTATAACAATATGAATTCAAACTTATATGTCAAATGTGTGAAAGTGTGTGTGTGTACCATTCTATTATTATTGATATAATGAAGGAACCCATATTTACATCTTGTGTAAAGTAAAGGCACTGTATTGCTGCTGCTCTGTTTTCAGTATGGCAGCATGCAGGCTTACTTTTGGAATGGTGCTGATACTCAGAACACCCAGTCTCAGTACAAGATACTTTTCTACTTTTTATGTTATAGAAATATGTGTAACCACATATTAAAATACATCATCCTCAAGCACAGGGCTTTTTCCTGTCATCCTAGTTGATGTTTAAGCTGAAATCTGAGTCAACTAGTACTTTATACTTGGTTTGATGATACCTGGCATGTAGGAAGAGTAATCCAGGTATTTTCTGATTACTTTATGGCAATTATAGTAGTCAGGAAGTTGGGGGTGAGGTAGGGTGTGTGTCTGAGTTTTGATTTATTGTGTATATGAAAGGGACAACAGGTCAGATGAGTGACAGATGAAGGTTGAACTGGCTTAAGACAGAAAAATCGTTCTCAAAAATGGTCTTGAAGAACTTAAAAGCAGTGGATTTTGTAGTATGGCATGCTATAACTAAGTTTTTTATGTAGTTTGTTCTGAAATCTTTTCATATGTGGTTTGGACCTGTGGGAGTGTAAATCTGAGGGGATTACAATAGTTTTTCTAGGCTCAGAGTGAGTGTCCTAATTATTCAAGCAGAAAACAGATACTAGTTATGGGCAAAATGTATCTGGGAGAACTTAGAAGTAGCAAAGAAATTCAAAGAATTGAGAGTAAGCTATTGGAAATATAAACCTTCAGGGCTGTGCCAACTGCTAGAAATTATTGTTTGCCCCATAGAAATTAATGGAAGATCATTTGATTTTAGTAAGACAATAAGCCTTTTCAAATTAAGAAAACCCCCAAACAATGACAAACCCCAGCGTTTTCAACATGTTGACCTTCTGAAACTGTGGTGAAAATGTAACTTCCTTTTACCATGAAATCTGGCTTCAAATGGGACTGAAGAGAACCTGAGAAAAATAATTAGCAAATCATGCAATTATAGAAAAATGCATTTTAACTGTCTCTTGAAATTTTGTAAATTGATGTTGAAGTTGTCAACTAGTGTTGTCCCTTTTGATACAATTTTTCAAAGTGAAATAATTAGTTCTTTTGTTTGAGTTCTTACCTGAAAATTATGTAAAACCTTCTAGGGAAATATTAAATAATCCCAAAGCTAAGTGACATAATTTTGAGTTGAAATACTTGGATTGTTTCTTTTAAGCAGGTAACTCCTTTGATGTAATAGTGAAATTGAGTGGCAATGCTCACTTAAGACAGAAGACTGTGAAAAGCCCATGTTTCCCTAGCAGAAAAAGTCAGTGTGGAATTACAAATGATAATCAAAAAACCGGTGGGAAATGAGAAGTATGTGTGCGTAAAGAAACTTAACCTGACAGGAAAAATATTGACAGTTAACCCATTTCTATTCAGCCATATCCTAATACAAAAACCAGATTGAAATATCTTGCATGAGTTGCAGTTCATTAAACAAATGTGACACTTTATTTTCTAGCTATTTCAATACTGAAAGAGGTGAAGTGGTGAAATAGCAATATAAATGAACACTCTTCTCAGTGTGCTGAGAACTCAAGTCTATGTAAAAGAAGAAAATATTAAAAAGATTTTTTTAATGTTTGGTTTCTGCGTCCTTCTCTTGCCCCCAAACAAAAAGCAGAATCCTCTTCCTGAATCTGAGTTTTGATTTTAAAACTTAAAGGACAAAATATATTGTCTCTGAAAATTAATTATAAAAAGAAATGCCACTACTGCATTTAAAACTAATAATGAGATGACTCATAATGCTGTTCGGGTTATTATTTTAATTGAAAAAAGTGATCTTTGTTAGTCTTTGCTGATAGCAATTTCTTTTAGGTGATATTTTTAAATAACGTTTTATATATTTGAATTCAGTTTATAATTTGCAACTACAAAGCTGATCTGTTTGGGTGGGTTTTTTGAGAATTTTTTTCCCCAACTGTAATTTCTATCTGAAAAATAAATGTAATATTCTCTAGCAAAACATTCTCTGGAGATCTCTTTTCTTACTTGATATACTGTCTCATTTAGTATAGCTTTTAATTCAGGTCATTGCTTTGCATACATTGCTATTTTAAAATAAGATCAATCACCGTTATAATGGATATTTAGTCATCACTCAGAAACAGAAGAATTAATGATACAATTTTAAATATATATTCTGATAACATCACTGACATTTAAAAAAAAAGCTGTGATCTGAATGTTGTCAATTTAGATTTAGCAAATTAGCTAAGTAGCTTGCATTTGTAGTATTTCACACCTTACAGCCTTAATATGCATTGCTAAATATATTTCCTCACTGTTTGCTAATTAATGTTGTGTGGAAGTACAGCTGCTAATATTTTGTGGTTGATATGGCTCATTTTAAAGTGCTAACAGCTGCATCTGTAGTAGTGTTACATTTCGGTTCATAAATTATGGACATAGATTTTCACACCTACTATTTTGTACAAGCATTTGAAAAATCTCTATTTGCTAACAAAATGCACCCAGTAATATTTAAACAAACCACGAAAATACTCCCCTGGATACCACTACTCTCTGAGATAATACTGACTCAGTGATTCTTTCATGTGTAAAGTTTAAAATGTTGCTGGAAATTTCTTTTTTCTGTAATATCACAAAGTGTCTTCAGGAGTAGTCCTTGGTAATTAGTAAAGACTGATTCATTCTGATGGTAAAATAATTTGACCGGAACAATATTGTGTGACAGTGCAGGGAAAAATATTTTTCTGAGGAGAATAAATAAATACTATCAGAATCTATCTTGTGGAGAAGACCAAGAGAATAAAAAGTATTCATAAATGTGTTTTGTAAGAAATATTTTTTTCCATATTTTGAAAGAAACATCAGCACAAGCAATCCAGGAGGGTCCTGGAGTGCGCTGATGAGAACTTCTTCCTCTGTAGATAGGACTTGGAGGAGAGGTGCTTTGCTATACCTCATAAAAAAGGAGGATCTTATTTGAGGTGTCAGGATTGGAGACAGACTTGACCAGAGCAGCAATGAGATGTTGGAGTTCAGCATCCTGAGGAGGAGGAACAGGTCAGAAAGGAGGCTCACAACCCTGGAGTTCAGGAGAGCAGAGTTTGGCTACTTCAGAGATCTGCTTGGCAAAGTCCCGTGTGATAAGGTCCTGGAGGGAAGAGAGGGTTCAAGAAACCAAGAAAGCTGGTTAATATTCTTCCAAGTTCAAGAGTAGTCCATCCCAGCGAATAGGAACTTGGGCAAAAATGAATGAATAGGAACTTGGCAGGGGCCTGTGAATGGCAAAGGACACAGAAGAGGCTGAGGTAACGAATGCCTCCTTTGCCACAGTCTTTACTAGCAAGGCCAGCCTTCAGGAATCCTGAGTTCCAGCAACTGGGGGAAAGTGTGGAGGAAGTAAAGTGTACCCTTGGTGCAAGAAGATCAGGTCTTAAGAGAGCAGGGGACACATATGTCCATAGTCGGATTGATTTGCATCCACAAGTGCTGAGGAACCTGGCTCCTGTCATTGCAGTGCCACTCTTGATAATCTTTGGTCAGCCATTGTAAATGGGAGAAGTGATCCAAGACTGGAGAAAGGCAAATGTCACTCCTGTCTTCAGCAAGGGCAAGAAGTAGGACCCATGGAATGTCTGGCTGGTCAGCCTCATATGGGAAAGTGATGGAACAGCTAGTCTTAAAGCAGTTTACAGATACTTGAAAGACAAGAAAATCCTATCATTAATAGTGTGCTTGGCTTCACCAAGGTTAGTCATGCTTGGCCAGCTTGATAAATTTCTACCAAGAAATGGCTGGCCAGGTAGATGTGGGAAAAGCAGTGGATACTGTATACCTAAAGTTCAGTAAAGGCTTTGATAGTGTTTTCCGTAAGATCCTCATAAAGAAGCTTGATGTATGAGTTGACTGAGCAGACAGTGAGGAGAGGCTGATACACCAGAAGACTGTGCTGTCATAGAGAGGGACATTGACAGGCTGGAGAAATGGCCTGATATATCCACATGAAACAATGAAGTTTGGAAGTTCCATATCTAGGACTGGTGGAAGTTACTCAATCCGTTTTACCAGTGCAAGGATTAAGATATCGAAAGGTACAACTTGAAAGTATGCCTTAGGGAGAAAGCATTTCATAGGGAACTGGGAACTATCAGGTCAAGCTTAGGTATGAGGGGAGGGTCTTAGTTGTTTACTGTGCTGTGAAGAATGTTAGAACTATTTTATCACAGATGATTTTAGTGAAACACAACCAATAAATGATTATATAAGTAGTTCGTTCTGGATAGCTGTTTCAATGTTTTCATGTGGAAAATGTATACAAATGGTGCACAGTAGCTTGAAGTTATTAGTTGATATTTCCAAATGGTTTTCCATACTGAATCCTCCTAATGGCCATCCAACACACGTAGATGCAGCAAACTGTCAACCTCATATATAAAGTAGATAAAACTTAAGATAACTTTAAGTTCTACATTGCATTTACTCTGCTGTATGTTAAATTACTATATTTTAATAAATCTGTATATGCTTAATATTTCTTTTTTTTTCTGCTCTACTAGATGCTTGTGACTACTCCAGAGAAATGGGATGTAGTGACAAGGAAAAGTGTTGGTGATGTAGCCCTCTCTCAGCTGGTAAAACTCTTGATTCTTGATGAAGTTCATCTGCTGCATGAAGACAGAGGACCAGTACTCGAAAGTATAGTAGCACGTACTTTAAGACAGGTAAGAGAGAACAGAATCTTCAAAATAATTTTGTTTTGGTCAAGAATAAATAGATATAATTGTAAAGGGTAACATACTTAGACAATTAAATAGAAATACTTAAGCAGTTTACAATTTATTTTATAGCTGTTCTGTTTTAAATCTGTGTATTAAGAATGCGGAAATTTTTTTGTCTTCTACTTTCCTTTCTGTATTATATCAACTATCAGATTCCTAAGATGCGTAGTTTATTACAGTGCTGTTTCTTTACTTATAATTTATTTGCCTAATTTATTCTACTGTGCAAGTAACAGGAAAATTAAACATTTTTAAGCAAATAATAATCAGGCTAATGTTTTAACACAACCAAAATTGAAATTATTTTCTTGCCAGGAATGCTCATTTTCAATTAGCAGTTTTCCTAGGAGAATTTCCTTTTTGTTTTAATTAAGAGTAGTGTCTTAAATCTAGGTAAAACTTTCAGCACTGCTAGAAAAATACTACATAATTTTTAGTCTAGCATAAATGGTCCTTTTGTTTTTCCCATGATTTAATGGTATTTTCTAAATACCAAGATTTGAAATGGAAAAAAAGATAAAAGGGATTTTTTTCTTGAATCTTTTACAAAAGAAGAATTCAGAGTAGGCAATAAATAAGATTGGTCTCAATGGTGAGATGTGCTTTTACAAGTAAAGGAAAACGTGGAATTTGGGGATGATAAAAAGGAAGGGTTTAGGATAAATGAATAACGGGAAGAGGGAGGATAGAGTGTAATTTTTTTTTTTCTCATGAACAGCAAAACTCTATCCATACCAGTAACCTGTAACAAATTAAAATGAAACAGTTTTTATGGCTCTGTTTGTAGCATGTTAAATGTTTAAAGTGTTTTACCTTTCAAGATGCTTTTTTTTTTGTTGGTAAGGCTATACTAGCCTTTTTAAGGCTTTTTGAATCATCTGATCCCAACTCTGATAAGAACAGAACAAAATGGATATCTGCTCTAATCTGGTACAGCAAGTGTAAAGTTCCTGTATAAAGAACAATATGAGTAACAGTTCTTTAGAAGAAGCTAAGTTTAGACTACCTCAAAGACACTAAACTTCAGCTGTTTCATGTCATAGTTTCTTCCTTAAATGGTTCTGATAACCTTGTTTCCCTTAGATGTCTTTGTAGTAAAGCATCTCAGGTTTTAGCAGTGACCATGATAATCATATTCTTCATGTCAGATTGCAAGACTTACTCATTTCTTACTGTGAAATTTTGTGAGACTTGTGAGATAGGGTTCAGCTGTCCAAAATAGATGTTGAGAGCCATTTTATCTGTCCTACATTACTCAGCTTGGCTGAGTAATTCCATTTCTGCTTGCTTTGGACACAAATCTCCCATAGATCCTTCCCTCTTGAGTCTGTTGAGCCTGCACAGGTAACTTAAGGAATATAAAATCTGAGGCAATTATGTCTTGGGTTCTGGAAATCCTATCTTTAGTGCATTTATTGTAATATAGCAGTATCTTGCTTCAGCACTCATTTTAAAAATAGCTCTTTTAAAAAAGGATGTTTTAATCTCCTAGGATTTCAAGGTTTGTTTCACCTACCGAGTTGGAATTTAATTCACCTGGAGCTGAAGCTACCCAGTTGTAACCCTTCCTTAAGTGAAAGAGTTGGGAAATAAAGCAATACACAAAGCTTGAAACTGACCATCTCACCACCTTATTTATTCTAATTTGATAAGAAAGACAGTAATGGAGACCCATATGTATCTTTACAAGTAGGTAGCTTAGGAGAGGGAAAACTTACAGTATAAAGGTACACTGAAAAAACCCACAGTTAGAAAGAAAGCAAAATTACTTGTAGAATTTTTTAGAATCGTGCTGTAGGAAACCATTGCTGACAAAAATATTTCAAATTACAAACCTCCCAGAGAGCCTGGGGACAGAGAAACAGGAGATGTTTTGTACAGTTGTTTTGGTTTTTTAATATGAAAACAAATAATAAGAGGATTACTTTTTAAAATTACACTGAAATGTTATACTTCTTCATCTGAGCTTGCAGGCATAGTTCTATGAAGTTTGCAGTATACATCCACAACTATGAAGTTACTGGAACTTCTACGCAGATAAGAAAGATAACATAATGTTTCTAATTTCAGGATAATTTCCCTGGAGTTTAGTGAAAATACTGTTATAGATTATAATAGATAGTAATATTACTTTGTAATATTTTATGTATTTTGATACAAATCCATAAATGTCTCTGGAGCACGAAAAAAAGCCAGGATATTCAGGCCATCCCTGGAGAATGTTCTTCTGTCTTCAATGATTCCAATCTCCTCTCCAACCTTTTTGAAAGTAGTTATAGAACTTAATTTTCATTGATATGTATAAAAATATCATACTTGTTCAGTATTCATGCACACAGGAATTAAGAATAATTGTTCACTTTTTGAAAAACAAAAAATACCCCAAGGACAATATTAGTCTGAAATATCCTTACATCAATTACAGCAGTGCAGTAATTGCTGAAGTCAATTACCTGATCTGTATACTGGTTTCAGACATGCAAAATATTGTCTATTTTTTCTTAATTTATAGTAGAGGGACAAATAATTCAAAGAAAAATCCATTGCAGAGTAGTAGTCACTAGATCAGAACTGGAGGCTGTAGTAACTGAGATCTATTTTGATAAATATCAATGACATTTTCCCACTTTCTGTACTGTCACTTTTGGCTCCTGCAGGAGACAGTGCATCAAGTAGTATAATTTTTGGTCTGACCTGGAACAGTCATTTCTTGTATCACTTCTAGAACAGAACTGGGATAAATTTCTTTGAATACTACTTCAGCCTTTTCCATAAATCATAATAATGACTCTACTAATGCATGTACCTGTAGTTCCATCTGGATCATGCTTCCCTAGCTTGTATATGAGATGATGTCATGATTCCTGTGCAGGTCAGGATGTACAGGGTAGTGCCTTTTACCTTTTGCAGGGTTTGTTATCCTGTCTTAGAGAAAAACCATTTCTCTTGTTTCGTTGGAGGTATGAGGGATGTTCTGTTTAGATGGTGTAAAACAGAAAAAAAAGACAGTGGATTGGGGGGTTTTTGTCTGTTTAAGAATTAGTATTCAATTAGGTACTTGGGCCTACAACTGTGCCAGAAAAGAATGTTTTGAGATCCGTATTGATATGAAGTAAAAATACAGCTATCCAAATGCATTCTTAAAGCAGGAATATCCTGTCTGTCCTAATTTATACCTCAAAATACTTGAATGATTGATGTACTTTCCCCCAGATGAACACTGAGTCACACCACTTACTGTAAGAGTTTAACACGCTCATTTTAACTTACGGCATTTTTTAGAATTAGGTTTTATTTAAACCTGGAAGGAGCATATATATTGGAATTGCTGACAGTTTTACTTGTAGCAGAATGAAGGGCATATTTGTGCATGTTTGCACTTTTCAAATTTTAGACAATGTTTTTGCAAGTAATTTAAATTGACTTTGCTAAACATTTTGGTGGGAAAATTGCTCTGAGCTCTGTTATATACTATAGGTATAACATCAAACAACTTACTTGAATCAAATTTTTAGCTTTGATGTTTAAAGTTTTAGTCCAGAGCATAATGCAGATGTAAAACTGAAGTGCTTAAACTTTTTAATCAAACTTTCCACACTACCATAATATACTAAGGTTATTAGCTTGAAAGAAAAAAACTGACAGTTTTTACAGGCCACTAAAGTATTCTGTTATAATTATTCTGAGATTTTGATTACTTCCTTGCTGCTTATGGGTATTTTTTCACAAAAAAGGCATACTGAGTACTGTACTTGAGTTATACACAAGTTTTGATACCTGCTCTCAATATGTGAATGATAAATAAAAGAAAATCCATATTAAAAGCTTTCTCAGATTTTGGGATAGCAAAACTGCCATCTTAGATGTACAAATATTGTTCTCAGCACTGTCTCGTTCTTCAAGTTGAACTTTGAGTTGCTTTGTGTTTTTGTATTAGATCAACAAAGTTACCCTTACTGTAGGTGGGATAACACAGCAGTACAAGGAATACAGGAGATTCCTGGAATACACTGATGAAAAATGCCTCCTCCAGGTGATAGAGGACTCAACAAGGAAGGGTGCTGTGCTGTACCTTTTACTTATCAAGAAAGGAGGGGCTTGTTGGGGAAGTGAAGATCAAAGGCAGCTCGGACTGCAGGGACCACAAGAGGCTGAAGTTCTTCTTCCCCTGGAAATTCTCATGTTTCCTTTCTGAGCTTTCTTTCCTCATGCTACCTTATTTAAGGAGCTTTTCCTTTCAGCTGTAATGTAGTTTTCTTTGCTCTTTCTTTGCATTTTCACTATCTGTAGTGCCTTATTATTTCCTCTACCTATTTTTTTCTGTCCCTTTCATTTGCTCTTTTACCTCTTACTAGAGCTCATTGGCAGACAAGTTCAGATGTTTATCACGCAAAGCCAAATGTCTAGTTGTTATCACATTAGGAATTTTTATGTGCTTGGAATCCCATTCTTGATTTTGATAACGTGATCAGTTTAAAAAAAAAAGTCAAGACTGATAGCTAATGACATAAAACCAGCTGCTTAGATCTGTATATCTTGTGTCAAATGGTAGCCCACTGTAGTTCCTATAAGGGTCTTTTGGGACTAGAATGACAGTGGCATTTCATTTGGTTGTTCAGTTCTCATCTTGTGTGACTTCTATTAGTCTTTTGTCTCTTTGATATTCCATGTATAAACTAATCAAGTTCTCCGCATCTTTAATTAAAGGATAAACCAAACGAGGTTACTGAAGCCTTCTGCAATAATTTTTCCATAACAAACGATAATATTGTGGGGTTTTTTTCACTGGACTTTCCTATATTCATGATTGTCTTTGTAAAATGTGTCAGCAAAACTGGATATAGATAGAACTTTTGTGTTAGTTTGGTTCTGGCAGATACAGAGGTAGAGTGATTCCAGTCAATTACGCAGTTCTATCCCTTTTATGCCTTTAAGAACTACATGTACTGAATTTGCTCACACATCTTCTTTGGAGCTTGCATTGAGGTACTTGTTTGTTAAATCCTCAAACAAACCTCTTAATAGTTGCTGCAGGATTAGCTCATTGATACAAGAATGTTTCCTGAGAATAGCGTCTCATTTTGCAGCTATGGGGTGTTATAGAATGAGCTAAGTGAACAGAAATTTAGTTTGAACAGGGCTATCAACCTAGATTTATCTCTATGGCTGACACACACATCAGTTATATTAATTCTGCCAATCACCTGCCTTTCTTGTCACCAGTTGTTTTGTATTGCATATCATCAATAAAATTATAGAATAGTGTTGGGCTTAAAAAGCAATTAGAGGAATCCCTTTTCAATGGCTGCTTTTCAGTTATGCATTCTTTTAAAATCTGTCAGTTCATCAGCTTGTGATAAATTTAATACATGTTGTCTTGTTACTCTGTGATGTTATTTTTAGGCAGTATGTTGTGCAGCCGTATGTCTAATGAGTCTTACATGAGTCTGTCTTGTTATCTTTTTCACAACCTTGTAGTTGTGCAAAAATTACTTTTTTAAAACTACTTTTTCAAAACAACCCAATCTCCATTGTTTGGAAAATGCTCTGTGTCAGACATTTTGATTAATTTTCAGAAGCTTTTGTCTTACGTTGCATGGAAGGGATGTCAGGAAGTCATTCTGCATCTCATTTTTTATTATTGATAGGTGACTGTTTTTCCATTTTAGTGATACACCTGTGGAGTTTAAAAATGTAATAGTGATTGTCATACATTTTGTGGTCTTTCATATTATGGTAAAGCAGTGAAACTGCTTTGTAGAAAGGTTCAGAGGTATTTTTGTTTCTTAGTTTGGGAACAAAACAGGAAGCATAGCATGAAAAGGCATTCTGTCAATCAGAAAAAAACTGACACTGTGCTAGGTATAGAAGTCTCTTAAGAGATATATGCAAAATGTCATTTCTTAAGACAGAGTAATGCATACCTAATATTTAGCCGAGGGAGAATAATATAGCTTCTAATGGTTTAGTGCTTTCTGCATGGTTACATTTTTTCAGTACCTCTAGCTTTTTAAATATATTCTAAATGGAGGACTGAGATCACAGTATTTTCAGGGTTCATTGGATGCAGAGTAAAACTAATAAAATTACTTAACTAGATGGTTGCCTAGTAACAAATGCATTCCGTGCAGAGTGAGTTGTAGATAACGTCCTATATAGAATCTTCAAAACTGTATTAGTAATTGCATTTTTACTATGTACTTTGGTTTTGCAATTTCACTGTTTTTTCCATTGCTGTTCTTAAAATTAGACAGCTGCACCTATGTGGACTTATTGACAATTTAACTCTTTCATTACTAGTAAACAATATAGCCATAAACAAATAAACACTGATAAAACAGTCTAACAAACCTCCTGCTTAGTAATTTTGAAACATTTAAATATTTTTTTCAATGCTCTGAGCCCTGCTCAATTCTTTTTGCATTTCTGTTTCTCCTTTGTTTTGGATAAATAGCACAGATCCTGTGAGAGAGTGAGACAGAGCCGTTCTGTGGGTAGGATAGTATCCAACTAATAGTGTGAATCCCTATATGTAGTAATTCATTCTTACTACCACTGAACAGGGGACTCAGGGACCTAAGTTAAGGTTCATCTTCTTGCTCATCTGCACTAAAATCTAAGAAATGCTTGTGTCTAATTTTCTGAGTATCTTGTCTTTAGTGTACATCTGAAGGGCATAAAGACTGACTGCAGAGGGTGTGTTGAACTGATTTTGGGTCATCTGAATATCAAATTAATTTCTAACCAGCAGACAATCCTTCAAAGATTAAAATGTGTAAACTTGTCTGCTTCCCTTAATTCTGTGCTCAAGTTGAACAATCAGAGATATGCTTTCTAGCGTGATTGTAATTCATTCTGTGAATGTGATATTTCAATACGTGGAAATGGGAAGGCTGCCAAGATCACAGAGTTCAGGAAGAACTTTAGAAGTCAGATAAAAGAGTATCTCTGTGCACACTCTGTGTGCTCTCAAGTGGTGGCTGTAATGTAACAAGATGATATGCAAATCTTAAAACCTATTAGGAAGAAAATGATCCTGCTGTGATCAATTCATAGTCCAGAGAGGCACTTCCCATACCCGATCCTTTATCATTTACAGCGGAAGCGCAGATGATGCTTGCGTGGAAATCGACACTGAGATAGCTATCTTCTGATTGTTTTTTCTGTATACATGGAATTTCATGGTGTGGTAATCATGTTCTGTGAATGCTGTCAATTCTTCACATGCCATCAAGAATGTTTCTGAATTAGATATACTAATTAGATATGTCAATTAAATACAGCAATGGCAATTTTAGTTCTCACTTCCAGTGTAACATCAAAGCAATGAAACATAGTAAGGCTTTTATAGAACCTGATGAGCAAATACTGTGTCAGTTCAGGTTTTCAAGGAAAGCCTCGTAAGTTTCAAATGGTGCTTATGATTTTACTGGGATAATTAAACACATATAAAGAATGAAATGTTAGAGGCTGTGTTTCAGTAGTGAAGAAAAGGCACTTAGCTGCCTACCACCAGCCACTAATATGCAATGTAAACAGAAAACTTTGTCATCCTAATTGTGTTATCAATAATTTCTACTGCCATTTCAGGAAAAGGCTGTGGGTTCATGATTTCTTGTATATGAAGGTATAATCTCTAATTGGACTTCTAGGATCAAATAATAAGTGATCCAGTAGTTGAAAAATACTAATTTTTGAATGATGTGTATTTACAAAAGGTACCTGCACACTTTCAAGGCTTACTATTCTTTAGAAGCACCTGAGAGTGAAAGATGATAGTGCTTGCTCTTCAAGGAGAAGTCAGAAAAGTAGTCAAAAAATGTATGCAGAGAACTCTATTATAAAAATCTGTTAGAATTCTAAAAACCATTATGGAAAATCAAGTTTCTATAGTGCTTGGATAGATGAATAATAGATACATAGTTGAAACTGAATTATAATCACAGAGAAAATGCAAAAAATAAATTGCGTTATGGTTGCATACTCAGGTAGTCTTTTTTTTTATTTTTTAAGTTTAGCACAGTTTTGAGTCACTGCTGTTTTTATATTGCCATGTATAATTAAAAAATTAAAAGCCCTTTGTTCTCTATCAGCATACGATGATGTGCATAAACTAAACATATAGGTGTTTAGTTTACAGTTTGAATTTGATCTGCACATAAAATAATTGGAAGGATTGTTATGATACATTTTTTATTTTAGTGTAAGTGTCCCTCTTTCTGCATCTTGATTATTTTACAAATTTATATAAATTATATATAGTTTTGGTGAGAAAATACAAAAGTAGATGGCAAAAAAATATATTTTTTTTTGTTTGCATGGCCTCGAAAGAACTTAAGGAAATTGATGGAATGATTTAGAGTCTTATTAAGATTATTAGAGGGATGGAGTACCTTCCCCTTGGGGAAAGCCTGAGAGAACTGGGAATATTCAGCCTGGAGAAATGAAGGTACCTGGGTCATCTTACTACGTTTCAGTACCTGAAGGGCACTTATAAGAAAGCTGAAGAGGAATTTTTTACAAGGGCATGTAGTGATAAGATAAGGAAGAATGGCTTTAAACTGAGAGTAGGTTTTCTTTGGACATTAGGAAGATGTTCTTGACTGTGAAGGTGGTGAGGCACTGGAAGAAGTTTCCCAGAGATGTGGATGTCCTGTCTCTTGAAGTGCTGGGGTCCTGAATAACCTGGTCTAGTGGAAGGGGTTTAAGAAAATGTGCTCTAAATATATTAGTAACCTTAATTACTTGCTTGTGTTAACTGTCAGCTTCAGTTGTCATGTGGAGTGTTAATTCAGGGTTTTCAATAAGTTTTGTAGCTCCAGGGTCAACTGCCAGGTCAGTGACATTAAGTGGCTTCTTTGTTTTACTAAGGTTTTGAAAGTGGCAACTCTCAGTAAATTGTAACTGTTCTCTAGGCACTGTTTTTATTCTAAAAGAAATCTTTGAAAAAACACCTTACATTTAATTGCTGTAAAAATACATATGTCCATGGTTATTAAGCAGTGTTCTTGTTAATTGTTTAAATACTTGAAATGCTTTCTTGCCTTCAGATGGAACTGAGCATACTTTCAAACTAGTGCTTTCAGGCTCTTAGGAGATTTGAAAAAAAATGGTTAATGAATTTAGCAAAATCAAGTAATGTTTTCCAGATGGGTGCTCAGTTACACTTTTAAGATTGCTGTACTTATTATCAGGCAATCGTGAGCAATCTATGGGATACATATATCAGCAAGTGGTAATTGTGCTTACAGATTCAAGCTTAGAAATAGAGTGTATAAACACTAAGTAAATTAAACGTTTGCACCACAGATGCCCAGGTGCTGGCTGAGGGGGCTGCAGTGTGGCCTTGGTAAAGGAATGGCTGTGGCTGAACGAGCCAGATGTGGCCCCTTACAGCAGGCTCCAACCACCCAGAGGTGGTGGCACCTCTGGTAAAGCAGGTTCAAAAAAGGGTTAAAACACTGTGCAGCAGTTGTGAGGGAAAAAGACATGAGAAACATCCCAGCAGACACTAAGGTCAGTGCAGAAGGATGTGGTACTCCATGGGACCATGCCAAAACCAGAAAAACCCAAACAGATAAAAGAGGAAACAACCCTGTACAAGTCCCCCACCTCTCAAAAAAACCCCAAACCTCAAACACCTCGAAACTGTGGGGTTGATGATGACTGTAGCCCTTAGGTCATCACATATCCAGCCAAAAAAAGATGTGTAAGCAGTGAGAAAGTTTCCTTGTGCTCTTGGACACTGCTTTCATTCCCTGTAGATGGAAGACTTCAGAAAATGAAGTCTCTCATTTGTCCCACTTTGCATTTACATATCAGATTTTATTGTACCTAGGGCTTTCGTTTGGAAAACTGCTCTTGTGCAAGTGCAGAATTGGTCTGCAGGTTTTCTGTGTCATTTAATTGTTTGCAGCCACAGTTTTAGTGTCCAGATTTTTGCCACAGGGCACGCCTATTACCAGGCAATGTAGTGGTTTTCTGTCTGCTTGTCTTTGTCGTGTTTGGGGCCATGGTTCCTTTTGAGATCTAGTTTAATATTTTGGTGTGCTTCCTATTCTTCAGGTCTGGGTTATGGTGTGGTGTTATTTTGTCTTCCTTGAGAATGCTCTCCATTTACTTTTTAATCATCTATTTTGAAAATTTTAATTTAACTGTTTTAATCGTGTTCCTTTCATTTGAACTGAAAACAGCTGAGTAAATCAAAATCTGTATTCTAAGTAAAACCTCCTGTTTTTTGAATAGGATTTAGCCAGGTGGAATTTACCAGCCTTACTCATCTTGAGACATTCACCCATTTGAGACTAGTTGAGAACATCATATATGGCTTCAGTTACAGTGTCTAAAAAGCCTTCATAATAAAATTACCGTGAACTCTGGTTTTAAATAATTACACTAGTTGTGAGCCAGCCTACGCAACTCCTAATGTTCCAGAAAGAAATGGGAAAATTCTTGTGTACTTTGTTCATTCAGGTCCTCTGTGTGCTTTCATTGCTTTTGAAAATTACCTGAAAATACATATAATATGCAGGCTTTTGTATGGAACAGAACGTTTAGTTGTAAAGCACCATTTCTGTCTCTTAGTAAATGGGAAGGCATGTAAACCAAACATTTGAGGAATTAAAGATTTTAAAAAAGAAGAAATTAGAAGAAAATACCAATTACAGAGGACTAGAGAATACGTTGTCTAAGAGAGTAGTGGAAGCAAAACCTAAGATGGAGAAGTGGCACAAATTAGATTCCTTTTTCTTTCCAGAATAGTGGTCTGATGTGGAGTAAGGAAGAAAAGACACTGAATCGTGTGTCACAGTTTTGCCTATAAATTGGACTATCCTTTCTTAACAAAGCCAGTTTTCTGCTATTGTTCCTTCATGTCAGTTAATGATGAGCTAACCTTTTGGAGGGCAAAAGTACAATAAAATTGAAAGATGAATTAGCAAGATTTGATGGAGTTGTGGAATGCACTGGTTTCTTCAATACAAGATAATCACTAACTCACATGTATTGTTCACCTTTTGTAGAAAGTATTAACTGTTTCTTTCACATTAATGTTTTGTAAGGGATGTTTTAAAACTCTGTGCTTGATTCCTTGGCTTACAACACTTGGAAAATTTACAGTTTTTCTGATTTTTTTTAATAGGTTGAATCTACACAAAGCATGATTAGGATTTTGGGCCTTTCAGCTACGTTACCCAATTATCTTGATGTTGCTACGTTTCTACACGTCAATCCCTACATTGGATTATTCTACTTTGATGGCCGTTTCCGACCTGTACCTCTGGGACAAACCTTTATAGGGATCAAGACAGCCAATAAGGTAAAGAATCATGAATGCCAAAAAAGGGTTGCTGTTTGTGGTCTCTGTTTTTTTGATGGTGCTTCACGTATGTATGTGTATGGGGTACTGGTTTATTATACTACAGGAGTTTTTTTAAGCATATTTTCTTTTGTATAAATATATACATAATTGAAAGGTGCTTTAAGAATCTTCTTTCTTAGGTTTCCCATACTTGTAAGCAGGCCTTGTTGCAGTTGGATACAAAGTTATTTAACTTTGCATTTCCTCTTCTTTACTACTAAGTTTTGCTTAGTGAAGAAGAAATCATCACCTTCAACTGCAGAGTCATGTTAGCAGCTGATTGTTATGCCTCTTTCATTTCAGGTTTCCATGTGGTGCATCTTGTTTGGCTGTAAGGATGCATGAGGAATACTATAAGAAAAATACTAATTTTTTTAATCTGGAGATAGATAGATATAGATAGATATAAACACAACATGCATTAATACTAAAGTTACTGATGAAAGCCTTTCCATGCTAAGCCATTAATTATCATATGTACATATTTGATAGAAATTGTATTTAAAGTAATCCCTAAATAAGCTTCTTTACTCTTTGTGCTATTGCTCAGTTCAGGAAGCATTAAGAAAATAGTTAGGTATAATATTCTTATTAAAAATCATTAGTGCAGTGACACTTGACACATAAATTATAGTTCTTTAAATACAGGACTTTATACAAACACATTGCATAGATTTCCCATGCATGTCATTAGCTTATAATTAAGGTTTATGTAGTTAAACTTTTCAAAAATATTGTTCACCTGTGATTTAAATTAATAGAAATCAAGACATCTTCAATCAAAAGATAATTTTGTAGCTTAATCACTTATAGCATATTATTTATTTTTTGTAAAAATGGACATTGCCTTTCCTACTAGGATATTTAAGTAGTCATTCCATCTGCAGTGCATGAGAGGAACTTATTTTACAACTGTAGGGAGATGTTTCAAATCTATATGCATAAGAATATTTTACCATATGGTGCTTACCATGATTTGCATATTTTAATCTCCATTAATTGCTTTTAATACCTTCACTCTTACTTGCTGTTACTTTCAATTAATCTTTCACTGCTACTCGATTCTAATATTTAGTTTATTTTCACTATATAGTAAGAAAAGAGAAAATACTCGCTTTCTTCATACTCACTTTAGAATGCATTTAAGATTCAAAAAATCAAAGGTATAAATATATCTTGTAAGATTTGAAATTATTAAAAAACCAGTAATTTTCTAAAGAAGCATAAGGAGATGAGGAAATATTAGGAAGTAATAGTTATTCTGAAATGTGAATACCTGGCAGACTGTTTGGATAATACCACAGCCAGGAGTTCTTTTGTTTTTCAGAAGATTGTCATTACAATTTCGCAGAGCAAAATATATTTTACAATCAAGATAATACACTTTACAGCAAGCAAAACGTAGGAATATTAAGCCTCTTTGAAAAGGGATTGTATTCAGGATAATACTAATACTAAAGCTGCCTAATTATTGCCAGTATCCACCTCCTTGTGGTCTTCATGAGAGGAGGAGAGCAATGTAAGAAAGTACAGGATCAAAAGCTGTTATTGCAGACCATCAGCAAGTGCAGTCAGTGTTATGCACAGTCTATATGCACACTAATGAGTTGCAAGGAGATAGAAGGCTGTTAGTTACTTTGGGTAAATGCTTTGCCACAGTTTGCTGAAATCCTGCATCCAAAAAAAACTCACCCAAAGTTTGGAGCTGATCAGCAATTTATGGAGCCACGTGCAAACTGTAGGCAAGCTTTCAAAGGCAAGGACAGAATGATGTATTTATTATGCATAGAAGTTATCCAGAAAAGCTCTTAAAACTCTGTATGTTGAAATTCTTGAACATATGGCACCAAGACTAAGGTTTGGCTTCTTCAGTCAAGGTCTGTTAATGTCAGATATTTTTCTTTAATATCAGTCTTCTTTCTTTATGCATGTTTATGTTTTTCTCTTCAGCTATAAATGCAAAGAATATGTAAAGTTAATTTTATAATATGTATATGTGTATATATATATCCATGGGTCTTTATGCACTGCTCTTGTAAGTTTCTCCTTAATGATTTTCACTTGCTATTGTTTGAAAAAACATATTTGGTAAAATGCTAACCTCTCAATTTAAGAATGATTAGACTGAGTGGTTGTCTTTAACACACATGCCCATATTTTCTCATCTCTATATTACTATATTTGTACAGTTTCAAATACAAATGTTCTCTTTCCTCTAAAGCTATTTTAAGGCTGTGTTTTTCAACTTTCTTCTATTCTAGTACTGACTCCAAGTATTAAATTTCCATTTTGAAATTTGTACATGCTTTGCTTTTGTAAAACATTTCTTTGTGCCAAAACAATTTGGTCATAAGACACAAATGCACAAATGAAGAATGGAATGATTGCTATGATAATGGACTTTATTTATTTATTTTGATTTGTCACAACTTTAATACTGAGGTGTATTCAAGTAGATATGTGCTATTTATATTGTAATACATTAAAGAAATAGAAAAAAAATCTTTAGAGTACGTTGAAAAATACTCTTTATTTCGACTGGAATCTTTCTTAAACATTTTATTTATCTATAATTGGAAACTCTCTACATGGTACTCACAATGTTCTCTGTGCATGACCCAACTATGACGAAATCTCTGTTCACTATGACAAAAAAACTATCAGTAATTTCCTGGAGATAAAAAAATACAAATGTATCCAATGTAAAAACTATTTTTATATACCAAATATAAAGCCTTAGTTCTAGATAAAATATATTAAATTTATATTTCCTCAATATCTGGTAGAAGTAAGATTCCTTATTATGAAACAGATAAATTAAAGAACTGGGTTACTTCTCTTTGGTCATTAAAAAACACCAGCAAAGTAACATAATAAATTTTCTATTAACTGCCCGTACTTATATTTTATTTCTCTATTTTCATGTTTAATTTCTGAATTTAAAAGCAAAATGCTATTGTTGGAATGGGAATTGATATACTGTAAATTTAATTGCATAATCAAATCTTCCATAGATCACTCTGAATTGCTTGATACATAGTAAATAATCCGTAAAGATAGAGATTATTTTAATATGGATGTGATGTTTGTTTTTCAGGTGCAGCAGCTGAATCATATGGATGAAGTATGTTATGAAAGTGTGCTGAAGCAAATAATGGCTGGACACCAGGTATTTATTTTTTAGTTTAGTTTCCATTCAGACCATACATAAACAAGTTAAATCATCACAGTGATGTATTAAGAATTATTCTTTTATGATATGTCACTTCAGAGGTGGCCTCTAGCCCTACAAATACATCATAGAAACAGCATGCAACAAAATGTAAACTGACTAAATAGTATTAGCTTCTAACAGAGGTCAAAATTCCCAGTACTTTATATATCCATAAATTAATTAATGTGCATTTATGTCACTTAAGAAAAAAATATCCTGGGGTTTGTGTTTTGTTTTCTTTTTAAAGGAAGTAATTATTCATTTTGCTTTACAATAGAAGTTTCTGCAGTGAATTTTCTAGTCTGGCATTCCCCTCAACTAAGAGTATGGGCCTAACTCATTTGCCTGAATGGTTTTTCATTCTGTTGTGATTGTGGTCCTGAAATAATCCCACACAATGTCTCATTATTGTTAGAATTTTGCATGTAAAGCAGGTATGGCAGCTCTCTTCCATGAGAGAAGCAGGTATGGCTTCTCTCATATTTAAGCAAGAATAAATGCTAGTTGCTCTATGATTCTTGAAGGGGCTTTTCAGTAAATAATATTTATATAAAGGAGGAAAACTCTGTCCTGTACAGTCACACTAAAAAGTGCACATTTTTTCCTGTTCACCAAAAATTCATTGTGTTTTTTGAAAGATGAACAGTTGGTTTATGACTTGGGAAGGGAAAAAATACTTCAGCAACAGCCTCCTAGTCCTCCTCCCCCACTGCCTTGCTTTAGCTCCATCTTCCACTTATCTTCTCTTGTTGATACCAGTTATTTGTTACATTCAGAAAACTTCCATGAAGATTACTTATGGAAATACTGTTATTTTCCTGAGTGGAGACTGTTAATGAAATTTTTTAGCAGTACCAAGGGAACGTTTATTTGTTTTCTCCTCCTTGTCAATTATGCAAAAACATTACCAAATTCCTAACACTGAAGTACATTTAGTTTCTTATCTTTCATTTCTTGTTTTGATTTTGTTTATTTTCACTTGCTGAAGTGCAAGTGGCAGAGTCTTTAAATCAGTAGTATCTAAGTAATGTATCTTGGATTCCCAGCAGGGAAGTCTGTATGCCGTTTTGGCATATTTACTGCACCTTTCCTCCCCTCTCTTTTCCTCACACTGAGGAAAAGAGTGGCTGCAAACATATATGACATTATTTGAAAAGATTCAAGTACAGTAAGTTGTTCAATTCTAGTAGAAGGTGTTTTTGTAGCTTTTCTTGAGAATAGTTTTAATTTTTGTGCTAGCAGCTGAATGCATGAGTATTTTGTTTTAAGGCATTAGCTAGAGTTTTAAGAGGTGAAGAACTGTAGTTACTTAATGTTACAGTTTCAGCGAAGGACACTGTTGCAGATGTCAGTTTCTGAAAATTGTATTTCAAACCAACAGCCATATAAGTGTAATTTTGGACAGAGCAGAAGTGTGGTTTCCCTTGCTATATAAATTTTGGTTTGATTTCAGAATGCTTTGGTTAATTTGATTCATATGATTGTAAATTTGCTTTGTTTGAAAGTGTTCATTCTGCTATGTTGCAGAACTCTCATTTAAAACATCTAAATAGCAACCAGTTACACCACTTTTCTTGGGACTATTTAATTCATATTGGTCTTGATATTTATGAAACTAAGTGTCATAACCTGAAATGAATTATATACAAGTACCAGTATACAGACTTGGACAATGCAGAATCAAGCACATCAGCTCATTGTCTAATTATAATATGTATACTGTACCACATGAAAAACTGGAATTTTCCTTTTAATGAGTGTGCTATGACAAATGATCTAATCATTAGACCAACTGCAGATGTTTAAAAAGTGGGGGGACAAAAGGTCACGTAGATATATTTAAATTGAGATGCCTGCCCCATAGTGGAAGATGAATATTATGAGCAAATATTATTAATATTACACTAGAAAGGTTTTCTTTAGTGTCTTTTCACAATTTTGAGAATGCCCTTTGATTTTCTGTTTCCTGAAACCCATTACCTTGTGTCCACATTCACCATAGGCTGTTATCATTATTCTCTGTTACCTTTCTTAACTTGTGTTATCTGAAAAAATTGTATATATTAACATCATATATGTGCGAACTTCATATGCTTTTTAACAAAGCTTTGGTTGCTTCTGAATATAATTTTTAAAAAGTCGTATTCATCTCTTCCCCCCAGATGCTTAAGAAAATATTTCCATAGGTGCTGTGTATCTGTATGACATTCAGGACATGGTTGCGATTTTATATCTATTCAGGCAATAATGTGTGACAGACACAGATCTCATCAGCAATGCTCCAGAGAGCCTAAAATCTCTGTTCTATTTTATACTGAAATGCAAGAAAAATACCAGAACCAGAGGAAAACATTTTCCCTCACTAAAATTGCTTGAGTTAATGTAGATCTTCCTGTGGCCATCAAGCTTTCACAATGTTGTCTCTTGTAAGATTCTTGACCGGAGTCTTTGGAATGTCTTAATGAATTAAATTCAGCATTGTTTATTCTGCTGTTCTGTTAACTCATTCTCAAAGAATTCTACCATAGCAGAACTAAATAATTTACTCTTATGGAATTCATGCTGATATGTCACTGTCTTATTGTAGGTTGCAGTGTGGGGTTTGGCTACAGTTACACATTCATGTGTTTTTATTAGATGTATGTGTATTTTCGTTTTTCAAGGCTAAGGTTGGTAGGAGTAGTTGCATTCTATAGGCATGTGTTTTGACAGATGGAGAGAAGCTTTTTATGTTGATTTTTCAACATTCATCCTCTGCAAGACTTCAAGCTCTTCCTGGCTACTGGGAAATTAAGAATTGGTGATTCAGTCTTTAATTTTGATCCATCTGCTCAAACTAATGAGATATCTCATTTGTAGACTTCACTTTGAATTACCAAATGCAACTGAAACAATAACATTTGTCTTATAGCACAATTCTCCTCTTGTTTAACTTTAGGAAGTTTGATAAATGGCTTGCCCTACTGACTTTTCTGGGGTTTTTGTTATAGAAACTTCCTTGTGTGACTAAAGAAGATCAAAAAATGTCCCAAAGGTTTCCAAGTACTTTTTAAATCAGTGTGCTCATTTGGAAGGATTGCTAACAGTCTAGGAAGCTATTGGAAGTTTTCTCTGGCAGATCCTACCTCCTAAGACAGCTTTAAGTGAGAACCTCTAGTGCTGTAAAGTCTGCTTTTCTGTCCTTCCACATTTGATATTAGTTGGTGAATATTTGTTTTCATGTCATACTTTGAATTTGCTCTGTTCTGATATAATCTAAAAGATGTTAGATCTTTCTAGACTAATTTGCACTGTCAGAGTTGGGTTTTTTTTCTACCTCTTAATAAACCAAAGATTCTTTAAATGAAGAAAGAAGAAAATTTTACACCATTGGTCAGAAAATATGATTCCATGCTCGGTTGCAGATGGAGTATTTTTCCAGCATTTCTTTTCTGGGATGCTCTTCACTTGAAGACTAGGTGAAAGCTACGTGACTGAAAATTATCATTCCCTCAGTGTTATTACAGCTGTCTTTTTTCAGACAGTCACCAGTAGTGGGCCACATTAACCAAAAGGATTATTTCAGATACGAAGATTAAAAAAAATAGACATAATACATGGGATTTCCCATACTGTTAATCTCCAGGCCTAGGCAATCCTAGCCACAAGGTTACTTGAGTGAATCTACCATCCTCCTCACCACTCTTCCACTTTTAATCTTTTCCTTCTAATAACAGCTTAGGACAATGCATATCATACTGTATTTATCTTAAGAATTTATGACAATAACATGACACTCTGGTCATGTTATGATTTGAGAAATAACAGTATTTTTGGGAGTTTTGAGAAATAACATAGTATGTTTAAGATTTTGGGTATTCCTCTGAAACATATCATGTGTAAATTTTGATTTCATGGTAAATTCCTTTATCTAATATATTGAACTGCTGCTCTCTTTGTCAAGGTTCAGTTGTTTAAGTTAGTATCCTAGGGAGTTAACTGTTTTTCTCTTTGACTCATAAATTCACATCCACTATGTCTCCTGCTGTTACTGACCTTCTGCTGGTTTATCTCATTAGCTTGGTTACTAGGAGATAATCTCATGTTTCTCCCATTGTCCCCATCACCTCTTAAATATTTTTGCCGTTATGAGTTTGTCAGAACCCTACTCTTTGCTATATATTCTTTTTTTCTTTCTCTTTTTTTGGTCTGAATTTCTTTCAAGCAAAAAAATCCCATACATTTCTTGTATTATCAATTAGAAGAGTTGTTGCTGAAGTCCTTGAAAGCTTTTGGAGAAGGTTCTTCCTCAAACTGCAGTCATAAAACTCTTCTTTTGCCACTTTCCCCAGACTACTCACCTCTTCTGTTTCTCCATTTTCTTGGTTTTTTTTTTTTCTTATAAGTGATTCTCTTTGATATTACTTAGACCATCAAAAGACGTCCTGTGTTTTCTTTGCCCTTGGTGTTGTTTCAGCAGGTCTCTTACATTTTCTCTCTGCACCTTATTTTCCTGCATGGCTTTTTTTGCTGACTTTCAGTACTCTGTTCTTGTCTTCATTCACAGGTATCTAAGTTTCAGTCCTGGTTCCATATCCAATGCACTTTTCCCATTTTCTCTGTTTATGACAGTTTTTAACTTGGAGTGCCTTTGGCATTCTCTTATCTTCTGAAAACTCTTTTCCTTTTTAAGACAATAATTCCTGTTTTCCCATTCCTTTCAAGACTTTTCTGTGTAAGTCTGACATGACAGTATCTTTTCTTTCAGTAGCTCTGGCACCAACTCAGGGAAACTCTAGGAGTTGGACTTGACAGTCCATGAGTGTCCCTTCCAGCTCAGCTTATTCTGTGATTCCTTGAAAGTTCATTTTCTCACTGAGCTTGGTGTTTTCAGTTCAGAGCAAAAACTGGCTGTTCTGTGGGAGTTCTGACACCTTTCTGTGGTTCTCATTGCTCTTGCTGTTTATGGTTCAGGCTATCTGTACCTCAATGCTGAGGAGACATCATGGCTTTACAAGAAGTGGTTTCACTATGCATGGAACAGCTTTTCTAGTGGGGAAAGATGCCAAATTGTCTGTTGCAAAGAACTTGGATTTTTGAAATGCTGTATGGAATTGAAAGCCTCAATACAACATCACAAAGGGAATGCAGTGGTAGTAATTGTACAAAATGAGCAACAACTCCACTTAACTAAAGCTAATAGCTGCAAACCAGTAGAGATACAACAACCCTTTTTTGAATTAACATGCTAGAAATCTCACTACTGGGATGAAAAATGTAGATGAAAACTAACAATGAACAGCTTTATACAAACCATCTGTTCTTGTTGATGCACTGTGTGTGGTGATTTTGAACTGTCCACGTAGTGCTTATTTCAGTTCAGTTTTTTTAACCTTTTGAAGAAGTTGTTTTTTGAAGTACATTGTTAGTTTCTGAGCTTTTACTCTTCTCATTTGAGCTAGTTTTTTAGGTTTAGCTGGATTGTGTTCTCTTCTGCTTTTGCAGTATTGTCTCAAGTGCATCTGATTTACCTGTCACAAGATTTTACCTTCTATCTTTTAAAATTAAATGAATGTGCAGAATAGAATCATGTATAGTTGTAACATTTTTAATTAGTCTATGCATTGGGTGGTTACTATGCAGTTTTCTGGAGATCAAGATTGCTTTATTAATTAGAATTTATGTTCTTAATTAAAATGTTGTCTTACGCTATTGGTCCACAGACTGGTTCATTAGAAATAATTTTGAGGTGCAATACATTTAAAAAAAATTTGGAATCATTTCTAAGTGTCACCTTGCACAGATTTTTAATACTTTCGTCTTTCAAATCAGGATTTTTGTTGTCTCAGATCAGAAACAAACTGTACTTAAACTTTTATAGTCAGAACTGGTTCTGTGATGTATATTGCACATAAAGCATTCATTTTGTCTGTAATTGTTCTCTGTGTACAACAATTGACTTGAACTTTGCAGTACTTAGAAGTGTCATCTTGTTTTTCTGAGCTATCTTAAACTAAAAAAGAAGCAGAGTCGTTAATTTAAATCTATTATATTAAATTGTCAGCAGTGAATTTGACAGGTATTAATTTCATCTGTAAAAATGATGGATTAAATTTCTTTATTATCAGTTTTCCAGCTGTTATTTGGCTGCAGAAGCCGTGTGAAGATAAAAGTTTAATAAGCTTAGTTACTGGAGCTGTTGACAATGCTTTTATAGCCGTGTCTTGAGATAAGATTTAATAAAACAGTATTTTCTTCAGAGGTCTCTCTGGGACTTAATACCTTGAGAATTAAGCTTGCCCTAGTATTTTTTCCTGGGTGAAATAGTGTTTGTAGCATGCTTTGGACAAATAATTCTGAGAAGTTACAGAATTTATTAACATGTATTCTTCATCTAGAATGGGTTTTTTTCCTAGGTCTTCACTTTAGAGCTTAAAGAGTTTATTTCAGCCTCAGTTTTTGTACCTCTATATCTGTACAGATTGTTTCTCTTTCATCATCTGGTGTAGCTTACTTGCATATATATCTGTATATATTGCTTCTACATTTATATGTGTGTGCATGTGTGAATAAAAATACATAAATACAGAAGGTAAAGTGACCTGGCAGGATAACTGAATTATGACTGATGATTTTAAACATTATTTCTCTGTCAGCTAATTAAATGAAGAATTGAGGTTTTGGATTGTTTTCTTTTGCAGTTTTTGCACAATTAGGGCCCAATTCTATGTGTGGTTTCTTTAACAAAATCACAAAGTAATTCAGTGATGGTGCACTATTTTTATGTTCTGCCTCTTCATCATTTATTTATGCTCTTCATTTCCACAATAACTGCCTTTTCACCTTTAAGGATATAATAGTGAATATAATCTTATGCCTATATAAATGAAATAGTTTTTCTCACTTTAATTGAAAATAGTATATTGATGTGCTGTGCACTTCAAAAAGTGGTTTATACCAGATGTTTCATATTATTGTCAAATGATATGTATGTACTATTTTTCTCTATATTTTCTGGTCAAATTCATTTGACTTTCAACATATACCTTGTCAGCTGCCTTTATAAACAGCTGAGGAAATTGCTGCAAATGGATGCCATAACACTTTATGTGTATAAAACCCCATAATTCTTCAATTAGGGAGCCTTCTAAATGTCTGTGTGCAGTATGCTAATTTTTGCATGTATGCTTTTATTTATATAGTACTTTGTCTATATATGTGTACTCAGGTGTTCACAATGAATTTATGTGGACCAGAAACACCAATTTAATATCTTCTCATTAATTTTGAGTACATGAGGTGTTCAGTTTATGTCTGCGGTCTTGCACAGCTACACAGTGTTGTTAGTATTGGTAATTACAGCTGTTTAAGGTAGCAAGTGCTACTATTTAGAATTATTCTTCTTCTGTTATTATGAATTTGCATTGAATCATTAAAACAAAAAAAAAATCAAATTTAATTCCAGATGAGCAACTTCTCATAGCCCAAAATTTTATTTAAATGAAATAATTGATAGTTACATCCTGATCCAGTTGGCCTCTTGTGTATGACCTAAGTGTTAAGTTGCAGATTTACTGCTTGCAAGTGTGGCAAAGGCAGCTTGACCAGTCTTGCAGCCATATGTGACGGGTTTTAGTAGCTCTATGTTAAAAGCTGGTTTTCTGACACTGCAGACCATTAGCAGTCTAGAAGATTGTGGGAAGCTAGGTCTGTGGATTTCTGTCAGCTCCACGTTATTTTTCAGTAAGAATTCAATGACAAGGTTAAATGATACTCCAAAAGATACGTTAAGCATTGCCAGTGGTTCAAAGCTTTTTAAAATTCTTGCCCTGTATTTCTTTCTCTGAAAGTAATGATTCTGTGGGCTTAATTTATCATGATAGTATCAACTATATGAATGAACTACCTGATTTTTGTCAAAACATACGTAAATTATTACCAAGGCAGCTACTGTCCACCAGGACCTTATGACTGTCACAAACTTTTAACAGGTGCCACCTGAGAATCCAGTGGTAATGTCATTGGTGAGTTTCAATTAGAAATACACAGAAACATAGGTTGCTGTAGAAGAGAAGGTATTTTGAGGAATCCATAATAATGGAAAACAAATTTTCGCTTAGATGTATCAGGAAATTCCTTTTGACTTTATACTTCTAATCGCTTTCCAGACTATGAACTTTCTCATTTATGTAGTTCTGTGGTGTTGAGAGTTTCCTTTGTGCCTGCTGAAAAGGTGATTCCAGAATATATTACATTAGGAAAATTGCATGCCTTCCAATCATGAGGTATTTATGATACTTTTATTTAGGCTAGGAAATTTTGAGAAGGACTAGGTATGTAGCATAGTGTGAGTTTAGGAGGGAGATTCTATTTGTTCTAGCACAGTTTACTACCATTAACAGTAAATGCATTATTTAAGTTCTTCATAACTTATTAACTTTCATATTAAAAACACTGATTGTCCTTTAAAGCCGTTCTTTATTTTTCTGATGACATAGAAAGCCTGTTGATTAGGATCAAAAATCTGGATAAAGGTCTGTCTTTAAATCAGTACTGATAAAAAATAAATTAGAAATCATGGCTGTTCCTTTAATTGTTTACTAGATTTATGTTACTGAAACCAGAAGATAGACAGTTTGACATGGCAACTTTCTTAATCTTTTTTTGCTTAAGTAAAAGTAACAGGAATAGATATAAAGATTTCTTCAATATCATCTGTGTTCCTTTCCTTTATTAAAGCTGAATAGAATCTGCTTATGACTAATGACTCCTGGGTCATTTTTGCATATTGTGAAGGTTATACTTGTGAGTATAGATTTGAAAACATAAGAAGAGACACAGTGAACATGACAACTGTTAATCTAGAGTGATATTTGCTGAAAATATAGTTTATTATATCATAGAAACATATTTTTTTTATACAAAGTCAAAATAACTGGTGTCAAAACAGGACAAAGGGAAATGCTTAAAACAAATTATTGCATGATCTTGTTTTTCTAAAAAAAGATACAGTGAAAAGCTGCTTATAATTTTGAATAATAATTGTCATTCAAGTCCATTGGCATCTGCAAAAATGCAATTGTTAACTGCCTAATGACATATATTTGCATAGTAATAGACTAGCTATTCTTGCTTAATTTTCTATACAAGAATAGTTATTGCTATTTCTATTTCTATCCTGTCAATTAAAATTCAGAATAATTTCTATTACCTGTAGAAGTCAGTAAAGTATTATTTGTTTGTCTTATTTTTAATTCACCCTCCGCTTTAATTTTCACTCTATGCATTTTTCCTCTGCAATTTGTAATATATTTTGCTAACTCTACAAATGGAAGATAGCACAGATCCTATTATAGTGCTCTGAAACCGGTTTTCTTTAGTGGAAAATGTATATAACTGTTGTTTAAAGGCAGAGTCATGAAGCTTCATGTGGGCAAGTAATTTTCACTCGAAGCATCCTCACATAGGTGCTGCTGTGTGAACACTGGCTGTTCTCCAGTGTAGAGGTTTGATGTCATGGGAGTCTCCTATTTTAATGCTAGAGGCTAAGTGTCACTTGAAGTCCATAACTGTTTTATCCATAGCCTTGAACAGAAATGACAGCAAACCCCTCTGTCTTTCAGTTTTACATAGTGGCAGAGGACACAATGTCACATTTTACATGGGCATAGCATATATCGCCTTACTGTTTTGATTAGCTGATGAAACATTATATATTTCTTTGTTACTAGTTAATATTTTCTGTTAAAATATTGTGTGGTATTGTGCAGCTTTGTTCTTCAGTACAGTTTCCTAAATATTTCTCTTGAATGTACAGATGTTTTAATGGTGAGTGTTGCTGAAATTTTTTGGGGCATTTTTGACTTCTCAACTTTGAATGAAAATTAATATATTCCAATCCACATTATTTAGTGTTATGTGATGAGTAAATGCCGTCTGCTTTTAAATTGTGAAGAATTTTTTGTAGAAAAGGAAGGATATAAAACATGTCTCATTAGCACTGGTTTATAGGCAGCTTAGTAATCCTTCAGTTTTCTGTAGTAAATCTCAGTATGCATCCAAATTATATCAATATTTCTTTTAAATACAAGATGTACTAACATTAATTAAAATAATTAGAAAGTAAATTCAAATTATCTTGGTGCCTTAGTAAGTGACAGCCTGTTCAGCTTTTTCCTTTCCCATGGTGTTGTTTAATATGCGGAAAAACTTTAATATGCAAAATACAAAAATCTGCTAAAGCAAAAATAAGATTTCTATGTTAAAATTTTTAAGATTTAATATAGGTCAACTTATGAAATTCCTTATTTTATTGCTGTTTTTTTAGTTACCAGTACTGGATGAGTATCTTCATGAGTTACCGGATTTGGTGAGAGGAATGGGAAATCACATTTATACAGTGCTGTGATACCAGTTAGATCTGGTAATCTAAAATATCCTGATTTAGCATCATTTTTGATCAAGAGCCATTAGTGAGCTCTCTGTGTTGTATTCGTGTATATTTTGGATGTAATATACTTCCCATTCTGTAAATGTTGGCACTGCAATTTTGAACTGTGTCTTGGCAGTTAGGGAGAAATCACAGCATGAGAGAGAAACAGTTTTATTACTCTTTAGAATTAGGCTACATGTTAGTGAGTTTTACTTAGTCTGTAAGGTGGTTCAATTTAATGATGTGGAGGGAGATGTTTTCAACATAAATAGGTGCCATTAGCAGTCCTTGGGGAAAAGTGTTGAAACCTTATTAGGAATTGAGTTTTGTAAAACACTTAGATGAGTTCTCATGCTGACCTTCAGGGAGAAAACGTTTGAACAGATTAATCTGTTGATCAATATCTCAAATTATTAATTTTCAGTAGAAGTAATACTCCGATCAAGAATCACATAAAAGAACATGTTATAAGGATTTATCTGTGTGAAGCCAAGCAGTGTCTCAAGGCTAAGATATAGATGCTTGTTTACTTACCATATAATTAGTATCAACATTGAATTGAATAAATCCATTCTTTCATCTTAGTTTCTTTGAAAGGCATGATGCAAAGTGGATGGCAAAACCTAGCCCTTCTCTCATTGAGGAGAGATGTTCAGTAAGAGAATTGCTGAACTCAAGCATTCAAGTGATCAGCACTTTTAATAAGAAGATGGAAAAATAACTGAAAGAGTCAGCATATTTCCCCATAAAAATGATGCAACATTTTAAGACTATCATAGAGAATATCACTTTGAGATATGTATTTTCCAGTAGCAAAAGTTAATCTAAGCATCTTTGCTGTCCAAGGCAGAAGAAATGTGTTTCAAGGTATTTCAAGTACCTGATTATACATTTTTAGTAATAATAGCACACTTCTCTGTGCTTTGGTGATGCACTAACATGTTTCATAAAGATTAAAACCCAGAATATGCAACTCCTTGGGGAATGCAAGCAGTTCCTGCTGTGAATTTTAAAGAAAGTTTTCAGTAAAAGGTTTGATTTGTTTTATCCTTTGCGAAAATTCTGAGGAGGTAACCTAGCTAGAGACATTTGCTTTCTCCTTTCTTGTGTATTTTTTATTATTTAAAAGCTTTGGTTTCAGGAGAGCCGCAGCAGACGCTTTCAGCACTAGGGCTATATACACCAGAGCTGGCTTTGAACTGCAAAGTACAGATCTAATTACACAGCTTGTAACTGTGGAACCGCTTCTCTCTATTCTAAATTACTTTTCCTAACTTATTTGCATAATGTAATGCACAGAGATTTTGCCACTGAAATATAATATTCTCTGACACAGTTAGGACAGGCTAAATTAACCCTCCTAAGACTACATTGCTGTCTCACAGTGTATTTGATGAATGTTTACTGACTTTATTGGGGAAAAAAACATCCAACAAGGTGTTGTATGTCAATTTTTAGCTAGGGCTGGTTCTTTAAAAACATGTTGTGATGTACAGAGATTACAAGATGTAACAAGATGCACAGAGATTGTTGTCTGTCTGAAAAAGTCTTTTTTTTTTTTTTTGTCAACAATTTTGCAATCACTTTACATTTTTTCAGGTGTTGATATATGATCATTTAATACATAAAAGTCAATGAATTCAGCTGTGCATTAATAAACCAGTGGCAGACAAATATCAAAGAGAAGTGCTGCACATCTGAAAAATAGGTGTCTATAAGAACTGTAGAAAGGGTTCTGGGTAGAGGACAGTTACACAATGCTTGTTTCATAGTTATTGTCTGCATACTAAGGTCTTAGGTCTTTTTGAATGAATGATTGCTGTGGTGTCAGAGATTCTCATACATTTAGGCAGAACTTTTAGAAATCATAACTGAAGTTTTATTCTAAGCCTCTGCTAACTAAAAGAAGAAACGTGCACTTTTTTTGTTTATACTTGATGAATTTTTTTGAAATTTGTTGAATATAATAGGCAGAAGAGAAAGGGAACTCAGTGCATAAAATGCAGTCATCCCAATCCATCTGTTCTGTTCCAGTTCTTGAAGCATGTATACTGAGTGCCTCTGACTATCAAAGTTTCTAAAGCCCACAGGATTGTTTCTAGACATGTATTATGTCAGGCAGTAATCAGAAAGGAATATTTTAGTTGTTTTTTGGTAAAAGACTCCAACTCTTTTTTGAGATCTCTTGACATTCTCAACAGCATGAAAAAATGTAAGAACATTTCTCTCAAACATTTTGATTAGTGTTTTCATGGCTTTTGAATATTTTATTAGTGGTCCTGCTGTTAACAGTGGTAGTATTCTTGTGGGCTTTTAACTGTGAGCATTGCACAGTAGTTCTGTTCTGTTTGATTGGTTCTTCTTTTCTCATACAGCCAAGTTGTAGCATCAGAATGTTTAGCAGCCTACTATTGTTTCCAGATCATTTAGGATGTGTCAAATAACACAACTCTTTACATCAATGTTAATCTCAGTACTTTGTGAAGATGAACTACTTATGGCCAACAATTGTTCCCTATTTTTAAAGACTTAAGAATTTTTAAAAATACAATCTTCTCAAAAGCTCTTGGAAAATATTAAATACAATGTAGGCAGGATCATCCTTTAATTGCCCTTAAGTGGCATTAGTCTTCATCAGTATGTCATGTATTAACTAGTTTTTGTCATTCCCATAGGGAATATTTTGTAATTAAAGCATTTTCATTATTTGATTAAACCTTTTTTTTTTTTTATTTCTCATTGGTCCTGTTTCTTTCTGTCTAAAGGTGATGGTGTTTGTTCATGCTAGAAATGCTACAGTACGAACTGCTATGGCTCTTCGAGAAAAAGCAAAAAACAATGGTCATATTTGTCACTTCTTGTCACCCCAAGGGTCAGAATATGGACAAGCTGAAAAACAGGTAAGTGAATAATTTACACTGGTAGTCTTTTAAGACTAATCAAGTCTTGGAATTGATATTTTTTACAAGACAGTCCAGGGCAGGAATAGATGCAGCATTTTTGAGCTTCTGGGAAGATTTTGCTTTGAAAAGTCATGTGAAGTTGCTGAATTGAATGGGGGAACAGAAGGAATAATTAGTAAAGGAAGAGCAAAGTCCTGTTTATTTTCAGTTTGTTAAGATAAAGGTGATAATTGTGTTTTAAGCAACTTGCACTACTTGACAGTAACCCTCATCTTTACAGCTCGGGAAGTCCCTAAACCACCAGTTTCAAGGAATATGCTAGTATATCTGCTGAAAAAATATTTCCATAACATTCTTAATTCTGTGCTGTGTGTGGCATTTATATTTGGTGGTATCAACTGAAGCCTAAAGATTAGAGTTAGCAGTGTCTTTTTAACATCCTTTGAGAAATAAGGTTTCTCTTTCCACAACTGATTTCTGCCCATGAGCATAGAGGAGATACTTACTGTAAAAGTTTTATACATGTGGGAGTATACCTTCTTGCACTGGCAAATGTATCGATGAACTCTTCAGTATTTTGGACCTGTGAATTACAATCTTCTGAGGGTTTTACGTTCTTGTGTCTGTCATTAGTTGTAATAAACATGTTACTTTATTATATACCTCTGAAGAGAATGTGAAAAGATTCATTCAGTCTTAGTAATTATGAATGGAGCATAGATGTTACATTTGGTAGAATCAGATTTCTGAAACATAGAGAAATCAGGATAAATTCTTTTTGGCAAGATGCTTCTGAGAGCTATAATAAATATTGTAAAACTATGTGCTTATAAGTTGATGTCATTATATTTCATAGAATAGCATATTTTAAAGCCCCTCGTTTTCTAGTAGATGCTTGTATCTGCTGTATTATAAAAATAACATCAAACCTGAACTTGAAGACCCTAGGTTTCTACTATAACACTAATTAATGCTGAACTTTTTTCCATTAGATTTCTTAGAAAAAAAACCTGAAACTCTTCATTTATTAAAAAAATGTTAGTTTTTTAACGGTAGTACAAGAAAAACATTAAGCTATTGAAAATACTAGTGCTTATTTAGACAGTCAAAATTATTGCTAAAGAAATTAAGAAAAATTTTATGCTTATTTCAGCAGTGCATGTTTTGTGAGATATCTGTCAAAGAAGTATTCATCCAACTCACTGTGTATGTCAGTGAAAACAGCCCCTGTATCTTTAGTTTTACTTTTCATTGATTAAGTAAATTAGATTAAATTAATTAGAAAGCATAATCCTGTATCAATGGAAACCACAAAACTGTCACAGAGAAAAGTTGTAAGCCTGTTTGGAACATGTGTGATATGAATGTGGTTTGATGTGCTGTAATGCTTATTACTTGTGGATATAGCAGTGGATTTCATCTCTGAGGCAATGCATCATATGCACCGTACTGGAAAGCACAGACAGGAAAGTGGAGGAGAGGGAGTTGTGTTCTCTGTTAGGTTGATGTTGACTGTGCAGAGCCCCACAGTGAAATTGGACATGTGCAGCTCCTGCCTGCTTCAAGGCTGGAGCAGAAGGAGGGGACAGGGAAGTTCTGGTTGAGATCTGTTGTAGACGATCTGTCCAGGCAGACACTGGCAGAAGTCTCCCCACTTCATTTCCAACCATTAACTGGTATTATTCAGGCCACCCATGAGGTTCATAAGCTACACTAGAGACTGCTTTTGAGTCCAACCAGGCCCCTGCTTTGCTGCTCAAGAACTGGCGACAACCATTTCCATGAATGGCAAATTTTCTTGTAGTGATTGAACTCAGTATTCAGAGGAGGGTTATGATGGTAAACAGACCTTGGTCTTTGGGAGAGCAGACTTAGGCTTATTTAGAGAATTACACAGTAGAATCTGCTGGGAAGCTGCCATGAAGCAGACAAATCTCTCTGCTTTTACACTGAAGAAATGGCTTAAATAGGGAGGTGTTCACCTTCAGTGAAAACAGTGATGACTTGGCATCATGATTCAGGAAGTGAGGAAGAAACTGGGAAAGAAAGAGGTAAATGAAAGTGAATACTTAAGTTGTAAGATTTACATGCTATTCATAAAAAATGCAAGTAAAATACTGTCACTGTATAGGTTCATGTGAAATGTACTTGTTATTTTAAGCAAACTCCCAAGAGAATTTGAATTCATGTGTGGGAATACTACTCTTTTAATATGAAAATGTGAGTATCATTATTTTTCAGGAAAAGCTGTAGACAAGATCAGTACTAATGGTACACATTTCCAAGTGTTCTTACAGAGAGAAACTTGAGGCATGAAAATGTAATGCGCAAGATTATGGAGTCTCCCCCAATAGAATTTTAAAAATTCTTTATAAATCAGTACCTAGGAAGAATGTGGAAGATGAGGCAAAATGCACTTACAAACCAAGCTGGTGATGATTCTCTGGGAAAGTAAGAACAAGAAATATGACTCTTAATGACAGAACAAATTTTTAACCAGATAAGGAGGAGCTGTGAAGACCAGAGTGTCCTGGTTCCAGCCAGGATTGGGTTAATTTTTTCAGTAGCCAAGAGGGGACCTGGAGGTTATTCCATAGCAACTGCTATCATTGCTGGGGGCAGGGGGAAGGGAGTGTCTTCTGGGGAGAAGGGGTTCCTTCTGGTCATGTAGGTGCAGCAGAGTAGTTTGGTAACACCGGTTCCAGCAATCACACGTGTGTGTCTGTGTCGTTAGTGTTGTTGCTGTTACTGTTTGTTTTCTTCCCTTATTGCTGTTTCCAGTAAATTGTTCTTATCTCAACCCATGATCTTCATCTTTTGTGCCTCCAGTTCTCCTCTCCAGCGCAAGGGGAAGCTTTGGGAGGGGGAGAAGCAAGCAAGAAGTGCATGGTTGTGAGACTCTCAGTTGGAGAGCAGAAAGTTGGGGAGTATCATCCCTAAACCATGACATATAGCAATGAATGAGAGGGAATTGTGTTCTCAAGCAAGGATTACATAACCTTCTTGTGTCTGTCTTGAGTCTTGCAATGGCTATGAAGAGACAGAAGAACTCATTAAACTCTACCAGTGATCAGTGTATGTCATATGCACATATTACATGAATATACATGTGGATTATTTTACTTCTTGTGCATGTAAATATGATCTAGATATTGGGGGAAAATATTATTTTTTTGGTACACCCAAATAAGATACTGCAGTATACATAAGGGCTGCTTCACTAACACACGTAAGTAAATCAGTAATGGGAATACTAAAAATAAAGTGAAGGCCTAGTCATTAATCGGTAGCAAAACACCCTGTGTAACTTTTCCCAACATATTTCCATTTGTCCTCTTTCAGGATCCATTCAACAAACAAAGCCAAATTATATTCATTTTATTTACAATAAAAATTAAGTATTTTGTTGTTTCTGGCTCTGTTACCTAATACTTATTGTCTACAAAAGGAGTTTTTGAGATATTGAGGAAATTTGTGTTCTCTGTTCATCAGAAACTTGCTGTTTAAACCAATGTGAATATACTGTATTGAAATAATTATTCACAGCATGTATCTGAAACATATTTTTATTTATATACAGTTAGCACCATAAAGATACTAATCAAATAAGATATATAGTCTGCCAAGGCAGCAACTATGCATAAACAGCCATCAATAATCATAAAATGAGTAATATGCAAGCAACATTTCTCTGAGCAATTAAGGCTCTTACATATGAAGACTTATGAGTACACCAAAGATTTCAGTGATTAGAGCATGTGGTGGGTTGTTATTAAAACTATTACTGTTCAATCTAAATTTTCTTTTTCTTTCTTAGCAGTAAATATTTCCAACAGAAGTAGCTATATTAAGAGCAGTCATGTATGTGCATCTTACCAAAGGGTTTTGCCATCATGTATTTTGTCACAGGAACTTTCAGTGCCAGTATTTTTAAAGATTTCAAAGTGTAACAGATAAAGAAAGACACAAGGCACAGTGAAGGCAAGTTGTGTATAAAGGAGTTGGTTATTTTCCTTCACTTTCTGCATTCTTTACAATAATCCATCCTGGAATTAAGCATCAGAGACTGGAACAGCACTGTCTGGATCAAGTACAATGCACATCTACATTCAGGTAGCCGGAAGGTGTAGAAGTTTTCTCCTTCAGCAGTTGTTCTAATGCTGGAGAGGTTTACTGGCTAAGGTACAAACTTCAGTACCACATAGGTGTACACACAGAGCCTGCATTTGCAGGCTTAAGTGACTGTCATCAGGAATTGTATCTGTACAGTTTTCTACCATTACAACTGCTAGAAAAAAAAAATAAAAAGAAAATGTTATTGCAGACAACTGTGGTTCTAAACAGAACAAGTCAGAGTTGTAGAAATACTGCAGGGACACACTAATAGATTCATAGTTTTTGTGTACAAGAAGGACCAGCTGTTGTGAAATGTTTATAATGTGATGTAGGGAATTGAGCAAGGCACAAAATTCTGTTTGAGCTCAAATAACAATTTCTGAAATGTTTATGGCCTTGACGTGTGTAATTCTTCATGTCGGAATTGGCCTGCCTAGTGCTCTAGACCCAGGATCTTATGCTAGTTCTCTTCACTGACTTAAATTTTTTCCCTGAGTTTTTATTCATTTAAATAGCAAATTATTGTTGTTAGAAGTAGATCAAGCTACTCAGAAAGTCTTTCAGTGGCAAACTTAGAGTGACCAAGAGATTATACTGGGAAGAGCATTCACACTCCTCTTCCTTAGGCATTTGCTGTTCAGAGAAACTATTGCTCTAGACAGACTGTGTGTCTGACCTGGCACAGCAGTTCTTACACCTTACACCATAAATCAGATACATTTTATGCAATAAGTTGAGTATTAACATGATAAAACATGACTTTTAAGAGCTTTTCTAGATTCTTTTTAAAACACATTCTCCAAACATGACCTGGTTTCTTTGTTCCTGAAACCTCCAAGCTCATCTGTAGGTGAGCCAAGTGGTGGTGTGGAACTGATCTGTCCTTGCAAGCACTTAACCATTCCTTCAGAGTGTTTCTGATTTCCAAACTGTACCTTTAATCTGCATGTTCATATTTTAAATTTTTGATCACTGGTACAAATATTAAATATCCATAGGTCACACTGGATCTCTGAAGAACTGCACTGGCATTCTGTCATGTGAAAGTTCCTATATACAATTAATTTCTTCAATCATCATTGCCTGATTTTAATCTCTTTAATAAATGAAATTAATTTTATATAGTGCTTAATTCCCAATGCCACACCATATAAATGAAATTTCTGACAGAAGTCTAACTGTATTATATCCGTGCTGTGTGATGCAGAGTGATTAATCTAAACTTCATAATGATAATATCATGTTTGTCTGACAAGAGCTATCTTGTATAAATGGATGTTTATTGGCATTGTTCCCAAATTTATCAGACTACAGGCCATTCAGTCTTGCCATTTCATTTGACATGAAATTTAGCAATACCTGGCAGAGAATAATCATAATATAATACAGTCCTTATTTTGTATTCTGTATGCTGTTTTTGCTGTAATGGATGAATAACATGCTTAGAATCATCTGAAATCCAGTGTATGACTTACAAGAATAAGTAATACTCAAATCATGAATGTTCTAGTCTAGACACAGCAAATGAAAGTGAAAGCTTCCTACTTCATCCTATTTCACAAGATGAACTAAAAAAATAGAATAGTTAAAAGCATTGTATTATTTACTGGCCTTAAAAATCTGAAAGCAATTACTAATCCTCTTAATTATCTGTCAAACATTTTTAAACTATTAGAAATTAATTTTTAGAGAGCATTCATCAAATATTTAATGTGTAATCATTTGCCTGACATTTAATTATTTCAGAGCAATCCTCATTTTATTTTTGTTTTACTAATAACATATCTAATATTTGATATGCCATTAAAAAAACTATAAAAATAAAATGAGGATATGTATTCAAATACATTAGGCTATAATAAATGTCAAAAATATATTGGAGTTTCCTATTTGTTTTATAATTACTATATTTTTTACTTTTGAAAAATATTTGCTAATTGTTTCTCAGAGAAGGAAGTAAAACTCTCTGTATTTTGTTCATGGGATATTTTATTCGGTAGTCCTGCTTGAAGGTCAGAGACAAAATTCATTACAAGATGTGGTCCTAACAATTCACGCATTAAAGAAAAATGTGTTCTGTATACAGTGATTCCACTGTTTTAATGAATCCTGAGCTGTGGAATTTAGCATTGTTATTCACATGGTCACTTAGATTTTGGGGAGGGCTTTTTACAGAGGGATATATTGTGAGCAATAGAAAAATATTGCCTTCAGGTTTTCTAGCAGTATTCCTAAATATTAAAGTTAAGTGTTAACTGTTGTAAACTGAAATAAAAAGTTGACAGAAACAATAAATTTCTTTTTGCTTTTGCTTTTCCTGACCTTTAAAATGGAAAACCACTTGAAGTTTGATGTATATTTTTGTTATTATAATAGTTACTTTTTTATGTATCATTCTAGAAAATGTATTTGCACAGCTTTAACTTCATAGTTCTATTTTCAGTTTGATGCTCTGTGTAGTCCTGTGTATTGTTTACAGTCTGCTGGAATTTTCTAGTGTTTTTATTATGAATCAGAAGGTATAAAATATATGGTATAGATTGAATTCTGTTATCAGCTATATTTCTGAAAATCAGTCTCTTATCCAAGGATTTCAGACTTCTTGTCTTGTCTCTCAGGCTCTGATAGTACAGCACTGATGTAACAAGTCACAGTCTTCTGCTGTCCTGTGAAAAAATAAAATGGACTTTTTTTCCCCCCCTAATCTATGGGCTTGATCGTATATTCTGTTTTATCTATCATGAGTGTCAACTTGATATGCAACAATGCTTAGTTTCATCCTGTTTATCACTGGAAAGCCACCTCATGAATATTTGTTCTACTTCCAGAAGCTGCACCACATTAGTAATGGATCTCCTAGAAGAAAAATGGGTTAGCAAACCCTTTTCTAGAATGATCTCTGAGGTTGCAAATACAGCTGACAGGGGTGCTGATGTTTTTCTTCAAGGAACTACTAAAAGACATTTTATGCTTTTGTACAGAACTTCTCAGCTATTTCAGAGTTATTCAGGTTAAAATCAGGGATGGATTTAACCACTGTAAATATAAGATTTAATGCCTTTTCTTACTAATCCTCCATGGTAATGCTCTGATAAACTCTGGGATAATGTGTTGCCTATAGCATCCCCTTTCATTGTTGACAAAATTTCCTATGAAATACTAAATGTGTTTAGTAAGATCATTTGAAACTGTTGTCATGTTTATAACATGATTAAACTTCTCTCCTTAAGTGAAGTCTACCACAATCTTCTGCAAGGTAGTGAAGTCTTTGCGTTCAGTAAATTCAGACCTTAAGGTAAACAAATTTGTTTAAATGCCTTATTAGTGCTTCAAAATACAGAAACTGAAATTCAAAGTTATACTGTTTAAAAGAATGTCTTTAATAGATAATTCTCTTTAAATCTAAGACTTCTTTTAAATAACCGATTAAAATATACTGAAACGTCTTTCTCTGTGGGAGATGGGGAGAATATTAGGCCAATAGAGGTTCCTTGATGTCAGGCTATGACATTGTTTACTGTAATGAGTAGTTCTAACAAGTTTGGTTGATGCACAGTCAGTAACAGCATTATGTGTATTTTTTACTTTTAAATCCAGCATAAATATTGATATTACTGTAAAACTAACTGATTTAAATAAGTGAATGTATTAATGGTTTAATACCTTTTCGTATTTTCCTGTGCATTCTTAGCTATTTCTTATTCTTACATAAGCATTTGTGATCTCTTTGTCTTTGCTGAAATTTTAACTTCATTCTGGGCACTGAGAGAGAAAAGCAATGCAACATTCCTTTTTCCCTTAACTGTGAAAATCTCCTTCAGTTAGCTACTAGGATGTTTTAACATGTAATCCAGATCAAAAAGTTTGCTCTGTCTTTGCCCAGTAGTTATTAATCGACAGCTTCCCTGGATAAGAGGATTTCAACTTAAAATCTCATTCATTGTATCAAGTATATTTGGATATCAAATAGCTATGGTAATCATAAAGAAACAAATTACAAACTTCTGAGACATTTGGGAAGGAAAAGCAAAAGCAAAACCACTATGATTCTTTTAATATTCACAAGTCTGGGGACCAGGACTTCACTCTTTATATTTCAGTAGCACAGCCTCCTACCCACTTTTCATTTTTGCCAGCGCTTGTTTTCGTTCACTATGTGTAATCAAGGTCAGGTGTATATTAAAAATATGTGAGGTATCTTGAATGGATGAAACTCCCTTTTCTTCATTCTGTTCTCTCATTTAACAGGTTCAAAGGCAGGCAATATCCGGTTAGTGGTGAGCACTCCAGCAAAAAGAAATTATAAACAATATTCAAGTCAGCATAAGTGCTCTCTGCCCTAGCCCCTTTTCAGCCCAAAGAGCTCGGTTGGTTCAGCCAGTTTTCAGCTGCTTTCAATCCCTAGAGCCCTAGGTCTTGCTTCCTTTTCTAGTTCTAGCTTGCAGTGTGTAACCCCATGCAGCATGTTCAAAGTAAGACTGTAGACAACAATTTTTCAGACACCTTTTCTGTGTAAGATGCACCAAACTATACTGATGAAGTATTCTGATCACATGCAGTTTTAGTACCTTTGCATGGAAATCATATGCTGACTAGAAAATAGTGTTTAAAGAGATCCTGTCTACTTAGGAATTCATTTGTCAGGAAATAGTGTAGCTACAGTAATTATTAGTAATGAAGAGTAATGATTGAAAAGTTAATAACAATTTGAAGGGTTTCTGCATTGTACACTGACAGCCAATGCTGCTTGTTGATCAGTTGTACTTTGTATTTCATGGTGATTATATTATCCTCCAACAGGCTTGGTGCTGTTCAGTGGTTGACATTCTTTTAGAAAACATTTTTGATTTCTTCTACAGTAAATAAAGAAAGTAAATTTTGCAAGGTCCGGTGAGTTGTTATTTTACATTTTTTTCTAGCATCATGCTTGACTTATAAAGGTTCATCAGAAAGTACTATTCTTCAGGGTTGTAAATGAAGGATGCAGTGTGTTGGTTTTTTTAAGTGGTTGGTGATTGCTTTAAAGATTCGGGCCATCAGAGAACACCCTTTGTAGTTGTCTTTACTGAAAAAAAATTCAGAACAAAACCTGTAGTTCACGGTTATCCTGTAGAATAAATAAATATATGTGCTTTCTTCTAGAATTGCTTGAGGTTTTTCCTTAAGAATATCACTGTTAACTGACTGTGTCCCATTTGCTCCCTGAGGATTCATGTATTTTTTTTATATTGTAAAATGATGAATGTATAGGATGTCTTTGAACTGTGATTTAAAAAAAATGTAAGGGTTTGACCCATTATAATTGCAAAATACGTTTTCATAAACACCTAAGTTGACAGAAAACATCACTGCAATATTGGAAACTGTCTCACACTGTCTCTTTAAAAACATGATTAGGATCAGTGCAAGTGAATAGATTCACCAAGGTAATCTATTTAGATTTAGATCTAATTTAGATGCTTGATTCAGTTTTTCATTTAGAAAACATGATTTTATTAACAAATGGAAAAAATTTAATTTCATTTCATATTCTTGATTTAATTTATTTTCAAAATAATAACACTTTTCAAATATTAGTTTCATTATGGTTTGATGGAATTGTTTAGTTACGTATGTTGACTATTTCAGTTGTAATTCACTTTCTACTTCCAACTCCTCCAAATACCATCATGTAGGCAAATTTCATTGGGCTTTTTAACTATTCCTTTAGTTTATGTGCACAAGATAATAGAACATTCTCTGTGCCCTCGATTCCAACAGAGTTGGTCAGAATTGGACAGAAGTGTTTTTGCAGTGAAGCTGGCAATGACATCTAATTAAGATGAACTGAGAAGTAATGAGTTAAATGGGCACACACTTTCAAGACTTTTAAATGAAAGAATAATTAGAAGCAAAGATAAAGAGGGAGTGATTTCAATTGGATACCCATTCTGGTAATTCCACATACAGAGAGCCAGAGGTGCTTTGAAGAAAACACAATAAGTTAAAAAGTAATTAAGCATACTTCTGGAAAGTTGTGGAGATTTATTTTTAGAGAACTGCCAAATATTTATTGCCATATATTTCTTTCTGTAGTCTTAAGTTTTATTGCATGTATAGTCAGCCTCTGGTTTTTAGCATATCTTTTATATCTTTTATGGAAGCCTTGGTATCTGCAAGATTAGTTGTATCTTCTTTTGTCTTGGTTGTTTTGAATGCATCTTAAGATCCTTTGAACTGGAATTTCAAAAGTCAGACAAGAATCAGAAGACTCCCTGCTTGCTGGGAATCATTGTCTTGGAGGAACGCATTTTGTTATATAAAGCCACAAACTGCTACTCTTTAGAGTACACAGATACCATTGCATGTCACCTTTATCAAAGTAAAGTTAGAATTTTGCCTAAATTTGCCAAATCTCTTTTGAACAACTCAATTATTTCAGAAACATTTTTATTGTTGCATCAAAACCAACAGAAACTGATTATAGAGTGTTTCCCAAAACCCATAAAAATCTGAAAATCAGTATTTTGATCCCACAACTGAGATTTTTTGAATGAACATCATATAAATATGCATTTGGATGCATCTTTCTACATGTACCGTGTTGTAATTTTTGGCTTATTTAAGTAAAAAACTAGAAGTAGAAATTATGTATTATGCTAATGGGAACTAGACTAACAGCATCATGTTTTTGACAAGTGTAGAGTATACACAAGCTGGGCATGAACTATAATGAAAACCGGTAGTTGACAAAATGAAGCTTACTGTGTATTGTGAAATGAAAATAAAATTGCTAAAAATATGGCAGGCAGATTTGGAAGTATGTAGTTTGTGAGAAGATGCTGGAAGAGTGCAGATAGGAAGACAGCAGTATTAGGAGACTTGTGAATTTCAGTGCTGAACTATGGATTCTTAAAAAATTAATGTCCAGACCTTCATCTCTGGACAATACCAGTGCAAATAGATAAAGAATTAACTTTAGCCAGCAAAGCTAAAAAATAAAAGATTTTTAAATTTCTAGAACTTGAAAAACATTAGAACATTGAAACATGTTTGAAGTATTACTGAAAATGCTTATTTGTACCTAAGTTTTTCTGTATTATGGTAGTTTGCCACCTCTGGAAAAAACTACAGAAAGTATTTCAAAATTTTTTTGCATAACTCATCTGGTGAGTTTCTTCAATGACAGAAGGCAGAAATTGTGAAAATGTGAGTCACTGAAACAGATGTCAACATAGGCCAGCCAGCAAATTCCTTAAACACAGGAAGATTTTGATGAAGCTTAGCAAGGGTTCTAAAAAAAAAATCAGAAATTGTCCATGTTTTCCAGTAGAACAACAGGACTAAAACCAAAGTGAAGTTTCCTTGGCTAAAACTAAGTAAAAAAAAACAAAAACCTTTTCCTTAACAATCAAAAAATATCTTCAGAAAAGAAAAATAAATACTTGTTACCTGGGGAAAGATGTTACGTGTACAGCTGCTGATTGCCTGAACTCAGCAAGACCTGAAATAATCCACCCTGCACAGCAGCAAAATACTTGTGACCAGAAGAGCCTGCAGCATCTTGGTTCTTTGAGGGGCGATGTTTGCTGGTTGATGCTCAGTTTTCACTTACAGTGGGTTTTTTCCAAATAAGGAAATGTAATTTCCTTATTTGAGTAAAGATCTTGACCAGCATTTTTTAGAAGCTGCGTTGATTTCTGCTAACTACTCTGAGGATCTGTCCTTTTCTGTTGGGGATGTTGTATGATCTATGAGTGCTAACACTACAAGATGAAACTTGAATTTGCTGTCATTATTGCTGTGTTTAAGGTTATGAACTCCAGTTAGTAATTAATGTGCTAAGGATTCCTCTCTGTCTTTTTTCCTAAGACAAAAACTGTGACTTGCACATTTGGGAGTTCTAAAATGTAGAGAAATGTTGACAAAATGCTAAAATCCTAATACTGGAGGGCAAACCCTGAGGTTCTTGAATTTGTAGTATCAAAAGCATTGCAAAAGCCTTTCAAAACTTTTTGTTATAATAATAATAAAAGCTGGGAAATCAAAGGCTGTTGCATCAAGGACAAAAAATGCTGCACATTTTTTTTCTGTGAGGGTACTTCTGGCTTTGATATGCATGAATTTTGTAACCAAATGTAGAATTCTAGGACAAAGTCTTTGATTCTAGTGATCACTTTTTCCAAGTATTGTGTTCTATATGTTTATCAAAGACAACATTCAGAAATCTGAAGTGTTTGAAACCGTTAATATTGTATTTCATTGCTTTCATTTAAACTGTGGTATTGCTGAATAATTGAACAGAGTCCTAGCTGGTTTACAGTTGAAGGATCTTATTGGAAAACATAGGAAAACTAATGGAAAATAGACTATTGGCTTTGGAGTAAGCCCTGAGGACACAACTTAATACAGCACAAAATAGTGTTTCATAAAGAAAACACAGCACAGTGTTTAACTTTTTGCAGATGTGGATATTCTGCCAGCTTCTGGAACTGAAAGCAATAAGAAAATGCAAATTTGTCCCAGTGATTCAAGGATTTAAAACACTTACATAGATACACCAGTATTGCTTATAATTCTTTTAATGATCCCTTACACTCAGAAATTATTTTCTTGGCTTTTGTTCGATTGTTATAGCTTAGTAAAAAGTGTTTGTACTGCCTTGTAACATTGAAAATGTACCCAGTTTCTTCCTCCATTGGCCTGTAGTTGCAAAACAGCTGTAATAGTTATTTTCAGGTACTCCCTTAGATTTTGTTCCTCTGAGGAGGCATATTCATTGAAGTAACCACCAAGATCTCTTGTCTTAGGAAAATATCCAAGATGATTGTCTTAAGAGACTCCTGTACTTTTCAGAGTGCTATACAGGTCTACAATTTTTTGATTCAGCATTACATATTTACTGACTACTGTCAGATTTACTGAGTGGGCAGTCATAGCCCTATTTATTAATTTTTCCTACCTGTTCCAGTTTCTTTAAATTCCAGATTTTCACACTTGTGAGGAAAACAGATATTGAATGAAAACAGATACTTTCATAACAAAAATAATTAAAGAAAAGGCTGAACGATAGCCAGAAGACCCCACAACAATTAACAAGCCTGTAAAAGGAAAAATCAAGTGATAGTTAACAACCTAAATAATATAGCTAGAGCATATCAGAAAAAAAAAGCTCTATAAGATGCTGTCCATTTACAAATCCATGTTCTCTGTAGAAGCTCCATAGTTTTCATCATTAAATAGAAGTAGTGTTGGTAAATTTTTGAGAACTTAATCAAAAGCAGTATATAAGGTTATTTCAGTTATTTATATATGAATTCCAACTATCAAAAATGCTTCAGTTTTGGGAGAAAGAAGTGACTACAGGAAAATGATGCTGTTATAGTTTGAGCCTAGAAACCTCATTGTTGGAATTTAAGATATCTTTAAAGTACTTTCCTAGTGTGGAAATAAATGTGTCCTAGAATAAGGGGGGTGAAACGTATCTGTTACAATTTTAAGAAAACAATGCAAATGGAGATTTTTATTTCATTTTTCTCGTCATGGTTCTCAATCTTGAGTATTGAGAGCCACCTTGTGGCAGTACCTTTTAATGCACATAAATAACGCTGATTTTATGGTCGGTAAAGCCCCTTGAGCCTTGTTTCACTTCTGAGCATTTTGATGACTGAGAATTAAAATTCATCCGACTTCCAGGCATTTGCCTGAGGTGCAACACTCTTCTTGACCTGAAAGATGGCTTCTTTACATTTGTATGAAATTTCTAAGATAATTTTTTCTTATTCCCTCCATTAGTCTTTCCTTTTTCTCTTCTTGCATCCGTTAATGGATGATAAATGCAGGGCAGATGAGATACTAGTGTAATAACTATAATGTGTAATGTACTTGTATAGTACATATACATATTTATGTACAGTAATATAATACAGACTGCATTCACTTTTTCTTAAAAGATATAAAAATTCTTGAACAATGCATATTTTAGGAAGCTTAAAAAATCGGCAGTTTTAAGCATTTATTTCTCTATGTCTGTTACTCATTGTTTTGATTACCAGAATAACAATTAATAGTAAATAGGAAAAGTCAATATCTATATCTTTTAAATTTGTATTTACCCTTATGAAATAGATGTATGAAATTAGCTTCCGGCATCAGAACAGGGATTAGTTGGAGAAAATGCATAAGGATTAATTGATTGCACTTGAACACAGATTTGCCAAATGGCTTTATGAGTTTCTGTCTTTTTTTGAGAGAGAAATGTCAGCTTTTTTGTGACTATAAAGGGGCTGGTGAAAATATGGGAGTTCATCAGTTAAAGACACAATCTAGATTTCCTCGAGTTCAGTTTTCTGTTCTGTAATATAAAGTATATACTGTGTGCAATGATGGAGGTTGAAAAAGGGTCAATACTCTACAAAACATTTTCTTTTGGGATTTTTGAGGGGGTGGGAGTGAAATTCCTCATAAATCTTGTATTTACTTCTGGTATTAATGGAAATCTCTTTTCCGCTGTGACTGAATTTTTACTCAGGAATCTCATACAGCTTTGGGATTTCACAGTCAACTCATTTTATCAAATACAAAAAAGTCTGGAATTTTGCTCTCAAACTAAAAATTAAACCAATAACTGTAGAAAACTGGACAGATAAGAAAAAAAATCACTTAACACCTCTTACCCTTTTTCTTCTTCAGGAAGAATTGAGATTAACTAGGCATTTAATCCCATTATTTGTCTGACCACAGTTTGGGAACATTTCAGTTGGAGTATGTTCTTATCGGCTTTGTCACATGGAGAAAAACTGGCTTTTCTCATAATTTCAAGTAGCACTATGACCTATACTGAGTCTGGTGATGCCATACTGTGAATTTATGCATCTGTTTGTCCATCACAAAGGAAGGGCTATAGGAATGTAACTTTGGGGTTGCATAATAACATTTGAGGGTTCTAACAAGTCTGAAGTGAGTTTGTGATTAAATAATGTCCCCTGATTAAGTTGCCATTGTTGTCAATAGAAAGGATGTAAAGTCTCCATTCCTGTTTTTACTATGATGTTCCTTAGTTCTGTTATGTTCAGCATTTCAAACGTAGGATGATCTGATTAATTTTAATGTATGAGTATCAGAATAAGCAGAGATTAGTGTGAAGGCAGATAATTTAAGTTCCAATTTATTTGGAATATTGAGTGATAATTAAGAGCTATTAGTGATATGTGCCATCTGGGAGTGTTGGGAAAATGCCACCTGAGTCAGTTACAATAGAAATTTGTTGAAATGGAAAGTTATTTGGGGGTCTAATTTGTCTTTTATTCTTTCCAGGATAATTCTTGTTCATTAGTCTAAATTTGAAATGTGGAGTGCTTTTCCAGCTAAAATTATAGCACAAGGGTTTTTGGAGACTGCACATGGTAACTCCAAATGTGTGATGTGTCTGAGCTGCTGTTGTAGTTGGTGAAGTTCAGTGCCCTTCAGGCAGTGGAGCCAAGAGGATGCCTGAGTTCAGTCATGAGCAGACATGGGAGAGCAGAAACACTGCACAGGCTCTGCTGCCTGATCCCCACTGACTCTGCAGGGTGCTCAGACTCCTCCTGCAGAGCTGCAGATCTCTGTGTGGACATCTGCAGAGTTTTAATCTCAAACTGAACCCTGCCATACCAAGCTGATGTCAAGTGGCCTGTCTCAAATGGTCATGCAGTTGCTTAGCTTTTGCTTAGAGATATTTCTCTGCACCAGACAGCATTAGCCAGCCCCCTTACCTTCCATACTAGCAGCTTGCAGATTAAACAAGTATGATGGAACTAACTGCTTATCTTAAATTATGCCTTCTCAAAGAAGAAATAGAGTAGGGAGTATGTTCTAGGTTGATGTCAAGAATGAAAAGGCTGTGCCAAGAATTATAAGTCATCAGTCCATTTCTATAGGTATTATCAGAAAGACTGTCTGATAATGTTGTAGAAAACAGGCTCAGTAGGTTTCCCTCTAGCAAGGAGTCACTGGGGTTAGCAGAGATACAACCAGCGTTAGAAGTAGGTGTAAACCCTCTCTTTCCATTCCATGTAAAATGTCTTTGACAACAGAATTGGCAATTCCATATTTGGAGTTGAAAAATCAATTTTAAAAATAGCTGATATCCAAACAAAAAAGGAACAAAAGGAGACACCTTTGTTGAATAACTCCCAACATTTAGACTGGAATTCGCAAAGTAAAATATTCTTAGATACGTAAACCAATTCCTAAAGATAAGTAATGATATGATATCCAGCTTTGCTTTGCAGTATGAATGTGAGCCTGCAGTGTGCCCAGGTGGCCAAGAAGGCATCCTGCCCTGTATCAGCAATGGTCTGGCCAGCAGGACCAGGGCAGTACCTCTGTACTTGCCCTGGGGAGGCCACACCTCCGATCCCGTGTTCAGTTTTGGGCCCCTCATTACAGGAAGGACATTGGGGTGCTGGAGCGAGTCCAGAGAAGGGCAACAGACTTGGGGAATGGTCTGGAGCACAGGTCCTGTAAGGAGCAGCTGAGGGAGCTGGAGTTGTTCAGTCTGGAGAAATGGAGGCTTGGGGGGACATCATTGCTCTCCACAGCTACCTGAAAGGAGGTTGTGGATAGCTGAAAGTCGGCCTCTTCTCCCAGGCAGCCAGTGATAGGACAAGGGAAAATGGAAAATGGCCACAAGTAGCACCTTGGGAGGTTCAGGTTAGATATGCAGAAAAATTTCACCAAAAAGGTTGTCAAGCATTGGAACAGGCTACCCAGAGAAATGGTGGTCTTAACCATCCCTGGAATTATTGAAAAAAGAATTGGATCTGGCACTTCACAATGTGGTTTAGTGGGCATGGTCATATTAGGTCAAAGATGAGACCTTGGAGGTCTTCTTATCCTCTCTGACTTTGTATTTTATATTACTACTTATACATGATGTTGTTTACATTCATTTTATATACAATATAGCATATTTTACGTGAGTTTTCAAAGTGCAAAATGAGAAAATCAAGTGCGACTAAAAGTTTTAAAACTGTGTCACACTGATTCTAATTAAAAGTTTGTTCAGAGTGCAAGAGTCAAAGATTCTTCACTCCTTTTATTTTGATTTTAATTCATAATTCATTATTACCATCTTGAAACCACTGAGGACTGATATCCTGGTGATAACCCTGTAGTGTGCATGTGTTACATAATGCCTCAAACATATTTGCCTTGGCACTGAACCATGGTGTGTGGTTCAGTTCTGTACAGATCAAGTGCCTGTCTTTATCTAGGAAAGCTACTGATATGTTTTGAATGTGTTTGCACATAGTTATAGATAATTATAGAACTATTTTTACGTAGGTAGTATTAGCTTTCAGTCTTAATTTAGGGAAATCACTTCTTTATGTGTTTTTACTTCAGGCTCAGTTATTTTTTCTACTTAAAATGGTAAAAAGATGCTCTGTTATAAAATACTGTTACTTCAAGTGATACGTTATTCGGACTAATATATGTGCTAATAAATATGTACACAACACTACTTTAAGGCAAGGGTTGGCATTGTTTACTATTTGTCTTATGGGGATTAGAGGTTTCACCTCCACAAATACAAAAACGCTCCTGCCCTTGGCTGGTGGAGTGGGGATGCAAACCTGGCCTGAGCAAAGCACCCCGCCAGCTCCACAAATGGCCAACTGCTTTGAATCACTAACCTTTAACATTTCAGTCTCTCACAGGCTGCTCTTAAAAGAGCAGAGTTGTGAAATGAAAAGTTCTTTTAAGATGACTAAATGCGTGAAGCATGTAATGATTTGAACAGATACGACTAATTGTACAGAAGAATGTGAATATGATTAAAATATTAAAGAAAATGAAGCTCATAGTGTGGCATCCGACACTTTTGAACAGTCATTAGCACTAATGTATGCAAGATAAGTAAACAGAGTGTGAAAAATGGAAATTAATGAGGGTTGGAGAGGGACTGTGCAAGCAATCAGCACAGCAGCTCTCCTCTCACCTGTTTTGTGCTGCTGTGTTAAGTGAGAAAGTAACAATCTCCTTACCTCTTCCCATACCAGATAATTTGGTCTCCATGGTGTGTTTGATATGTGAGATATTTTCTTATACTTCCCCTGAGATTTACCTGCTATATAAGACAATTAAAGTTAGCTTGATGAAGAAACTGTATATCCTGCTTTAAAATAACAGTATATGAATTACATATATGAATAGCTTAACAATCACAAGCTCCTCAATTTTGCAGAGGGTTTCTAATCTTGTTTATAAACTCCAAGGCAGATGGATAAATTAACATCAATGCAGTATTTTTTTCCTCAAATCTCTGTAAATATGTTCTAAAAATTACTTGAACAAGAAAAAAAGTATTCCTTTGCTCAAAATACCAGCCTTGGGTGGGAGGTATACGTGCTAGGTTATGTAAATGCTTAAAGAACTGTAGATGTAGAAAACAGTCTTTCAAAGCCATATTTAGTTATACATAAATGTGTTCATTTCTGTGATTTCTAAACTTTACAAAGCAATTATGTTGCAGGCTTCATGAAGTATCAAACAAATGTTAGTAAGTAACATTAAATATTGGTACCATAAGGGTTGAATTTGAGGGGAGGGTTTTTTAAGAGAGGAGAGTAAACAAACCTGATTTTTTTCAGTAGATTTTGAAACTACAAGGATCTTGTAATTTAGCAGAGGTCTGTGGGAAAATACCCTACATTTGAACAGGATCTGGGAGTAAAATTGAGCTGCTTGGAGGTGACTGCATGGTGCTCGTCTGTTGCATCTGCTGGTTTCCTCTGGTAGCAAGCCTAATAGCTGCCTCAGTTTAGCTGACAAACTGACTCCAAATTCCCAAGTCTGCTGGCCATAAGAGCATAGTAATAGAAACCTTCTTGTTCCGTCACTTACTAGGTGCTACTTTTGTGGCCTTTCAGGTGCGTAGAGACATCATGTTACCTTTAAAACTGATTCTGAATGATGTTCAATAGTCCACAGTTTTCACAGTTGTGCACTGAATTTGAAGAACTTGAGAGTAGTCTGCAAGTAATTTTGAATAAAACTAGCAAAAAAGACAACGTTGTTGTCAAAGGTGTTAGTAATAACTGGATTGCTGTGTTGAAAATCAGGATAAGCCTTACATATGCCTATTTAAGGTGTATTTTTTTGTCCTGAGGGTGCAGTGGAAAAGTTTATGAAACAGTAAGGCAGTGAAATAGTTCTGGGAGAGATGAGGTTAGGGAAACCAGATTAAGTAAGCATTTGAGTTGGGCCAGAGGCACAAGGAATATAAAAATCATAGGAAATCAGGTTTTACTGGTCTCACCCCTAGTAAAGGTCTACTAGTTTCTTAATAGATTTGTTTTTTCATTCTATATCAATTAAAGTAAGTAATTACCACTTAATATAATTAATCAGATGCTACTGTATAAACATTGCAATATGAAAATACATAAACATGTGTGATCCTTCATATCCTTTAGAGAGTTCTGAAAACTGCTTTTCTTGTGAGATTTAACATTCAGCAACCCTAAACTGCAAAGGTTATTAAGGAATTCCCTAAGGAATCTGTAATAGCGAAGGCACAGGAGGAATAAAATCTCTTTAGTTCTGAGACTTGTTTAATATTAGCATACCAATAAAAAAAACCAAAACCTGTAAGTGATGCTAGTTACATCATGGGTATTCTTATGGGTCTTCATATTACACTGGTATCAGTGAAAAAAGCTTGGGTTTACAGTGCTGCAGATGGTCTGATGTTCCAGTTTGTTTCTGGATTTTTCTTCTTTATGTTTTTTTCTTGTTAAAGTTCAAGTTACATAGTTCAAGTTAGTTAATGAGGGGCAAATATAATTGTGACATTTTTTAGTTTAGGAATTTCTGTAACTTTTACTGACTGACGGGTTTTTTTGTCATGTCATGAACATAGTATTGTTATGCTTATCTTCTATGCTGTGTAGGACAGAAGTTAGAAGAGTGAAGAAACCAAGCCACAATACCTAATCAAAAGACATTTAATATTTCAGAGTCTCTAAAGTCTCTCTAAAAACTACTTTCCTGGTTTAAGATAAGGTTCAGCTTTTCATGGCCATGCGTAATGATGCCAGTCGACAACTATTTGAAAACCATGGAAACTAGTAATTCATACTGCACATTCCCTATTACCTATAAGAATTGTGAGAAAAATTCCATTCTTCTGGAGAATCCTCAGTCTGTCCCTTTACATAGCTGTGAAGTTTAGTGGACATTTGTGGTTTAATTAGGAAATGAGAAATATGATTAATGTTCAGGAAGTATTTTTCTTGCAGGTTTAATAATGTCTCAATCAATATAGCCTTTGAGGAGGAGTTGCAGTAAAAATAGTTATGATCTGTATTAAGTAAAGTGCGGCAGTATTGGAAAGAACTTGAAAATACTTTCTGCTTTCATTGTTTCTCACTAAAAATACATTCCGCCTTGTCATGGCTCAGCAGTGTGGCAATTTTGAGTATTACAAAGCAAAAGATGTGTTCCCAAATATATCAAATATTTTTGTAGGCAAGATGCAGTACTACTTTCGTGTTGAGGCAGAAATATTGAAATCTTTGCACAGTTAAGCACAGCAACAAGGTTTAACTAGGTCTCCAGAGGTTGTCAGTGTTCAAAGTGAAACCAGTAAAAATTCAGCCTTGCATGTCATGAAACTCTTTCTCTATCAATTTCTTTCCATGCTGTGTATCTTCCTCACCAGCTAGTTTCATACCACCATACTGAAAACTTCTGCTGTCAGTGAAACAAGATTGATGGGTTATTTTTTATCTGTGTACTCCAAGTGGTTAGCAAATATGGCAGCAGGACTTACTGTCTCAAAGGCTGGAGACAAACAGACACTTTGCTGTATTTTACATGTTTCATACGTCTCTTCCCAGAATGAGAGTGGTTGAATTCTAAACTGATGAGAAAGAAAGATTTTGACTAAAATTATTTTGCATGCCATTTAAAATTGTGATGTTGTATAATTAATTCAGTCTTAGTTGATGTGCATTTTCATGTTGTTGTTAAATTGTTTTGACACTTGTCTTAATAAGATTTGAGATCATTTAGTCACAGATTGGTGTCACGGATCTGGAGAAGTCCAGATTTTCAGCATACTGAAGCAGTACTAAAATTTCTCTATATAATTTCTATTTCATTTGCTATAAACAAGAGATATATGCTTATCATTGTACAATATATGAAAAATATTGTTATTTTCACTGAGAGGTGGCACTTAAACTGGGTGATTATAATGAACATTTCCTTTCTGTCTAAACCTACTACTGGAATTATTTTTCAATCTAAGTTCTTAAACCTTTTTATCTGAGAATCAATCATTTATTCACTTTCAAGACAGGCACTGCAGTCTGGCTTGAAGTAAAATGTTAGGTTACATTGGCCCATGATATAAAATTCTGGCTCAGGTTGAGGTAATGTATTGTCTATACAAATAGTTCCTTTTTTTGCTTTATTGATGTTTTTTGCTAGGCATGAAGTGAGGTAATTGGAAACTATGCCTGCATCCTCGGTGACTTGTTGCAAATCCATCATTTGTGCATGATCAGACTTGCATTCACGTTTCTTTCATTCTTGGCTTGTCTGGCTGGCTCAAAAATGCAACATTTGAAACATTATGCTACATTTCCTTAGCTTCTCTGATCAGTGAGGTCTGTAAACACTTCTGTCTAATGCATTATAGATTATAGACCTGAGGAATCAAAGATTATATTAAATGCTCTTGCTCAAGTTTTTAAATCTGAAGGCTGTGCCTCCATTTCCCATAGAATAATTCATTTTCTATGAACCATGTAACTTTTCCAATGAAAAAAAGATGGGGCTGCTATGGTATAGCAGTGTACTGTAAAAAGAACACACTGAAAAAAGCAAGACATTTTTGGACACCATACCAATCCCTTCTTTAACTGGTAGTCATCACTCCCTAAGGTACCAACTGGCTGAAACACAACCTTATGCAATAAATAAGTTAGGATCAATGGTAAGGCCAGGGCAAAAAAATGTGCCAGAAATTCTGCCTTACACCTCCTTCCTTTGTGAATCAAAAAGAGAATCAGAGGAATCAAATTATAGGAATTCTTTTTAAACTGTTCTGATTAAAACAGTCCCACTACTCTCCTTTCTTTTTCCTTCAGAGGTGTTTTTCAAGCACTTTACAGAGCTAACTGGGGTGATATCAGTAAATTGATCAGACAGTAACTCATAGGTTAAAAAAATTCTAACTTTAATACTGTGAACTTAAATCGCCAGAGGGAGACAATTAGATTATTGACTCTTCCGGGAGAAATTCAAACTGATTCACGTTTGTTTGTTAGAATTACCATCTTCAAATAATACCTTGCCAGGTACCAGCTAATTATATCCCAGTAAAAGAGTAAGTGTTGAACAGAGATACTACTTCAGGATAACTATACAAAGTGAATGGTTAGATACATTTAAAAAGTGAAGATGTAGAGAATGAGCATGCATACTCATTAAGTAGAATAGCATATTGGGCAGCCTGTATCCCTCCAGAAATTATCTGCTAGGTTATGTGTGTCATCTTGGTGAGGAGAGCTCTCAGTAGCTTTTGAGTTGTTTACAGGACCCAGTTGCAGGATGAGCAGTCAGTGAAGCTAATGCCTCTGTTCCCAGGAAAGAGCAAGGAAAGTAATCTTACTGCTACCCCAAAAATGCTGCTTTATCCTTGTCCTAGAAACAGCTGCTGATAGCTTAATTATTATGCAAACAATACAAGTAGATTAATACAAATAACAGTTCTAATTCATAAAAGACCAGTCCTCAAGTAAGATCATTGTACCTCAAATCCATACCTTTTTTCCTCCCTTTAGACTCAAATCTGTATTTCTCCATACAATTGTTGTCATAAACTGTAAATAATGTTACTGCTTATCTTTCATAGTATTTTCTCTAGGTTTCACGTACTTCTCTAACTGCATATAAAGGAGTCCCGTGTTTTTTACCTGTAACAAAAAATTACTGTATTTTGAATTCATATTTTAAGACAAAACCTCTTATGGTTTTATTTACACCATCCAAGTTTTGATCTCTCCCCTTTGAAACAGAAGTAGAAAATAAAAGAATAAAACTTTTATATATAGGTAAATTAATATGCAATATGAACACAGTAAATTATGAAGAGCAAAAATGGTGAATGATCATGCAATCCTTTGATCATTTCTTTCCGTTTCTCTTATACTCAGATCTTTTATATTTACGGAACAGTAATAAGCCCTTGGATGGACTCTTCAACTTCCCTTTTTTCATTCTGCTTCTGTCAGCTGACCTTTACTTCTGGAGTAGATGGACACTTTTTCCATCCTACCCTGATCTCATAAATTTTGAAAGACAGTCAGTATTCTTAAAATGAACCAGCAGAGCAGATTCAGCAGTTTTAGTAAAATGAATGAGGCAGAGGAGGCTTTTGTCTTGTTGGGACTTAAAACAATTTAGGTCAGCCTACAAATTACATTTTCGGATGTCTTGAGCGAAGTTACAAAACAGTTACTTGGATATATTTGAACTGTATTCATCACACAGTAGTAGTACTAATTATAACTGCTGTTCATTGAAGGCTGCAGCAAAGGATTCCTCACTTTGTTTGGTGTAGGTGTCTGTGATGTCTGTGCTACCTGAGCTCCAACTCTCATCAAGTGAGGCTAATGAGGCCTCAAAATTAAGAGCTGCTACTTTGCAGGGTGTCAGGACAGTGCAGAGAATGGAGCACGGGAATAAATTGCTCAGAATTGCTCAAACCAGTGAACAAATATAATGGTGCATTCGGAAAAAAACTGCAAGTGCTGCCCTATAGTGAACTCCACAGAAAGGAAATTACAATGATTGAGTCATATGGTCATGAGCATGAAGTTTGCTATAGTAAGGAGATCGTGAGAAAAATGCTAGAATAGCCTGTGCCATTTTTATTATTGAAAGAAAATACATGAGTCAAAAACTGCGTTATTATTTGGAAAAAACACCCAAATCAAGAATTTCAAGCAATATCTTAAAATAAGCAAGCATGAAAGAAAAATGAGTAATCTACAGAAATAAAAAAAAAATATCATAGCAAATAGTGATGATCTACTTTGTTTGTCCTAGATGAGGGTATCAACTGGAGATTAAAAAAAAAAAAACCAACATAAATTCGTGTTTCTTATCAAGAAGCAATTTATTGGCAGCTGCTTCTCATAATCAAGCTTTATTGCTCTTTTTTACCTTCTTTTTATATAAAATAAGAAAAAAGGTATCTATAGGCCTATTAAAATTTTCATTCTTTAGTTCACTGTATGAGTATTTCAAAGAGTGTACACCTTATAGTTGTTATGAATGATGATTCCTTTGTGGTACCAGATGCATGAAAAGGGTAAGGAAGGGTGTTAGCTTTCATAAGTCTTTAGTAGAAAAAGTTGCATTTTTTTTTCCTGCTGTGTATGCGTCATTTCTTATTAAAATTAAGCAGGGCATTTTTTAATGTCTAATTGTGACATTTTTAATGTGTTTTAATCAAGAGTTGCATGAAATTCAAAACATTTAAAGGCAAAATATAGGTGGCAGCAAGCTAAACTGGGAATTTATTTAACACATACTGTTTTAGATGCACACACACATGTAAGCAAAGGTCATAAATCTACAGCCCTCTTGAGCAATAAGGGAGGGGAAAGAAAATCAATTCTAATCAAGAGACCAGTGCTATACCTCATAATAACAACTTCTCCATACACCTGAGGCACTTAGTAACATTTTGTATAAATTTTAAGCAAAACCTCTTAGTTTTATTCTGTAATAGAACATGGTGGAAGCAGTATAACTTTTTATAGTTTCACTTCCTTTATTTAGTAGTTCTTGGTTTTGTTGTCTCTGTAACCATTAAAATCCAGATTAAATACAATAGCCATGCACTTCATTATCACAAGAGTTTAAAAGGTTTGTTTAAAAGCAGATATGCTGCCATTAAATGAATACATAGTGTGAGCAATAATTCAAGGCATCACTTAGATATGGGAATTGTTTTTTTATTTTGTTTTCTCAAATGAACTTTATAAAATTGGATTATATCATTGTTCTTGAACTAACTTGCCTTGTATCTTTGTAATCTAAAGTGAACACAAATTTATGGGAAGAAAATTAATTCCATTTCAGGGCAGTTAATAGAATCATCCAGGAAAACTAGCAATTTTATTTCCTCAGCATTTGGTTTTTTCCTGTGTCAAAAGTGAGCTGTGATTTTTTTCATTTAAAAAAGTTCATCATCTTCTGACTTGGAAAAAACTATTCATATATTTCTAACCTGTTAGCTGTGTAGACTGGAAGTCTAGCACTTTACAGATTCAATAAATGAACATGTACATATTAAATATTTCAAAGATTATGTTTTAGAATGTGTGGTAGATTTTAGAACTAGGTTTTTATTCTTTCTAAATGCAACAAGATGGATACATGTAAGTGTACCTATGTATTTTTGAACAGTTGATTAAACTTAAGCTTGTAAGTATTGTATTATAGTCAGACTAGCATTGTTATATCTTTATATATCTTCTGTCACAAACCTTTCTCCTTCCTCTTTCTTTTTACTGTATTCACAAGTTCCTTTCTTTGAAATTGATGAAATTGTACTTCCGAAAACCATAAACAGTTTTTTTCTATATGTAGTACACAATTCTACTATTCTTAGCTTTCCGTTTGTATATTGCCCTGTCTTTCAATACATTAAACAACAAAAGCAATCAAGTTACAAACAAAGGTATGCAATTTTTAAATTGTGAGTATTTGAGAGCAAGGTTCTGCTTTTTTAGCTAAGATTATAATATTTAAGCTGTAATGTTTTTTATATTGAATAATTGTGGTTTTTGAAAAGTAAATGCCTTAATACATATAAAATAGGCATCTGACACCAATATACTTTTACTAAAAAGTGAATTTTTTGATGATTGTTTAATCACTTATTTAAGAAAAGAGCTAATTCATAGTTAAATGCTTACACCAAGTTCCAGATATAGTCAAGATCAATCTAAATTTCTGTGTCACAGTTAGGTACGCAGCTGAAGTGAATTTTCCACAACCTTCTGTGAATTTTGTTGATAATCAATAAATGCAAACTTTGGTGCGTCTGTGTTCTTTATGAAATATTTGTTTCCATTTGTTAGCTCATGAAGAATAAGCTTCATGAACTGCAGGGCCACTTTATCAATTTATTATTTATTCATTTTTAAGCACTACAGCAGTTAATTAAATTTGCCAAAAAGTCATGTGTAGTTTAAAAGCTGAGTTTGATTTCCTTTAAACGAATAGTAAATAATTACTGCTAAAGCGGGAAAGATCAGATATTGAGAAGCTGGATAATTGAGAAACTGAGAAATGTGGTTTTCCTACAATATTTTTCTTTTCATGTCCTCCTTTTATAATTGCATTCCCATCTCTCTATTTATTTCTGTGTTTGCAGAGATTTATTGTTCATGTTTGGCAGTTTGCCAGTACTGTGAACCATGTTTTGCTTTGCTTTACCCACTCTGTATCCCATAAATCAACTTTTCAGTGGCTGTGTGTCAGGAAATGGTAAATGTGAAGATATAACAATATCAACAGTAACAACAAAAATAATCTAATTTTATCTAGAATTAATTCACTATAATATGCATGGCTGAAAGTACAGTAAGAGTCAAATACTGCTTAACCTTTATGTGGTTTGGAAAAGTAGAGATTCTCTGTGGACAAAGATAAAGAAATCTGGTTTAGAGAAAGAATAGAATCATCATTACCACAACCCTTTTGGTATCATATTTAGCAGCAATTGATTTTGGAAGGCAGTTAGTGCAGCAGGTAGGAATGTGGAAGAGACAGGCAGAAAATCACTTTGTGGCAAATTAGGGAAGTATATTAGTTTTTCATGACTTAGAGTCAGTGTTTGGTCTAGATGAAACATGATAAAGCCAGCACCCAGAAATAATGCTCACAGAGCTCATACCCTGCAGGACGCTGGAGGTTCTGCAGACTGAGATCCCAGCCTCATGCCTGTGGGAAAGGAAACATGAAGGGTAGATGAACAGTTTGATTCCGTACTACGAATTTACTGATTCACGCCGTGCGGCACCCATGCAATGGCTGGTGGTGGGGAAAGGTGTCCCCTCCTTAATGTGAAGTATAATGTGTGACCTGATGCCTCAAGCCTGTCCAAGCTGCCTGCACAGTCTGGAAGAGTTTATTTTAAGGAAAAGTGATAAGTGAGTTCTCAGTTTCCATGTACTCCTGTTGGTTAACTTTAATCTCCAGTTAAGTGAAACTGTACTTCTGTACAAAGATTAAACTTCTTGCACTCTTTTATGCAATCAAGTGCATTCTTCAGAAAACAAGTATAGAAATATTAATTTATAGAAAATCATCACAAACTGGCCTTGATGGAAAGTCCAATCTCAATAGAAATAGTTTCTTATGACTCATAATAATATTCAAAGTTTTTCCTGTATTTTTTAATACAATACTTCTTGTGTTGTAATTAGAAGTGAATTTAATTGCTATTCTTGTCCATTCTAGGTCCAGAGATCCAGAAATAAGCAGTTACGTGAGCTGTTTCCAGATGGATTTAGTATTCATCATGCAGGAATGCTGCGGCAAGACAGAAGTTTGGTTGAGAACTTGTTTTCTAATGGACATATCAAAGTCTTGGTTTGTACAGCTACACTCGCTTGGGGTGTCAATCTGCCTGCTCATGCTGTTGTTATTAAGGTAAGAGCTTCCCTACTCTTCAAGGGGTTATCTGTCTTAAAAGAAGAAACCTGTGAAGAAGTATAGATAGCAAGATCTCATGTGAGTTTTGGGCCTGGAGGGGAAATATCTGATTGACTTGAAATGTTATTTATATCTCATTAAACTGATTCTCTCCAGTGGGAGTCTAGTTTGTATAGTAAAGATTTAAATATATCAAAGATTATGAAAGGATTAGTTAAAGTACACTTCTGAAATCATGCTATATTTGCCTAATTTCAGTATTCAGCTCATCAGGATTATATCCATGTTTATTTATGTTAATTTTTATTAACTTTTCCTCAACCAGGGAACACAAATATATGCTGCAAAAAGAGGCTCCTTTGTTGACCTTGGAATTTTAGATGTCATGCAGATATTTGGCCGAGCTGGACGGCCTCAGTTTGACAAATTCGGAGAAGGCATCATTATTACAACTCATGATAAACTCAGTCATTACCTGACTCTTCTTACACAGCAGAACCCAATTGAAAGCCAGTTTCTTGAAAGCCTTGCAGACAACTTAAATGCAGAGGTAACTTTTGATTTGTTTAGAGAAACTAGCAAACTTTAAAGGACTGACATTATTTGAAAAAAAATGCAATATTGTCACACTTAATAAAATTTTCATTGTACATATTTTATTGCTGTTAGTGTGTAGGGGTGTATGTTTAAGTGAACTGCTATGTATGTGAAAATGGGGGGGGTCTTTTACAAAAGACAGTAGGTATTCAAAGTAGAATGGAGGGTCAAAATACCATTAAGATAAAACTGTAGCAATGCAGCATTTACCTTTTAATCAGAAGTGGGTTTTTAGAATCTAATAAGTGTTCTGCATAACTGAAAAGTAAAATCCACAAAAAAATTAAAGCCTGTCTTTCTGTATGTAACCAAATTCACGTATTTACCTGCAGTGTAGGAATAATAATGGACTTGGCTTTAACTTTTTTTTCAAAAGCACATTTTTTCAGTTGAAGTCGAGCAGTTTAGCTAAATCAAAATGTCCAGTGACGTAAAACTGCTTATCATTTTGAAAGATGTGAGGTTTTTTTGGTCTATTAAAAATAATCTTTTAAAGATGCTTGTTATTTTGTCTACACAGTTCTTACATATTTGTTTATTTTAGCTTTTCATCACTTTTGCAATTTACCTATCTCTTTCTACTACAAAAAAAAGAGGAAGAATAAACGGAAGGCATACTTGCAGCAGGCAGATATATTGTTCTCAACCATTTCCTTTTGACAATACTTAATGATCCTGGAGATAGACACCTCTGAATATTCTCTAAGTGGAACTGGATGGATATTCAGTTATTTAAAATTGTGTAGCAGCAGCTTACACGTTAGCAGTAAAAATTTACATCCTAAAGTTGGTTGTGTAGGTCAGGATTATTTGTGGTTATTGTCCAGCACCACAGTTAGTCAGGAGAGAGGGATCTGGTCTTGGGATACCATGTGCCTTTTCACTAGGAAAAAATCCAGCTTGATTTCATAAAAGAGTTTTGTTCTTTTCTTTCAGACACAGGAAGTAGACAATGAAACAAGCATTGGGTAGGCTTTCCTTCACAGCAGAGGAGTTTGTTACTTTCTTTTTTAAGTATTAGAAAGTTAGTCCTTTTTTTCTGATTTTGTGTAATAGTAGTAATCTGAAAAGAAGTGTACTCATGGCTTTTAAATTACCCCAGATTCCATAAAGTGATACAGTTACAGAAGCTGAAGATGCAGTCAGAATTTTGTTAATCACTGTGATGAATGATTATTAGTAGAAATAGCAAAGGAGTATGATAGTACAGCAAGGGCATGAAAGCAACATATGTGATATTACTTATCCTCCTGTCATAACACACAGGAAAAATTAGTGCCTGCCAGATTACAGGTAACTAATACTATGAGCACTGACAAGGAGTTATTGTGTCAATGTTTTTTGGAAAGCAACTATCATTTCCTTATAATTGGAGTCAGTCTAAACTTCCGTGTGTGGTGATTTGATCTAAGATAGTGGAATTCTCTGAGAAAAATACAGGTGGTTTAGAAGAAATTGTTAAGTTTATCTGGAGATGACTATTCCAATAGGCTGCACCATTCTGGGAAAAAAACACATTTTAAAATACATGCCATCATATGATTAAGTATATAGTCTTAGGAAGCACATTCCATTTTAGTCATCTTCTGCGCTTTGGTAGTAACAAAGCACTGTATGGATACAAAATACATGGGTTTTGACTGATTTGTTACAGAAATCAAGACAAGTATGTTGATGACCACTGTCATCTTCTCCATAACAGGGCCCATTGTTAGCACCAGGAAATCTGCACTGATGGATACTAAAACAACATATTGTAAGAGCAGAATCTGCTTTTATTACAAGTCATTTAGGAAATCTAAATGCTTATTCTCTAATAATTAAAGGCCAGAAGCACTGCTGAATTGTTTAAATTCTTAATTTGTTATGGACACACCAATAGCTGAAAGAAGGGCTGATAAAATGAAGGCAGCAGTTGGAAGTATGGGAAGACTTCATGTTTCTACAAGAATATGAAATTCCTTTTATCTAGACCAGGTCTCATGGCAGAAATAGGTAGATGGTAAGAATGATTCAGATATTTGGGGTAATACAGCATATAATCCTAGCCACACAATTGCTAAGTGAAATCCAGGGCCTTGAATTTTGTACCTAGGCTTATGTGGTGCAGGAGAGAAAATTTGGGCAATAGTGCAAAAAAATTGCTGTATTTTTAATCCCTATAAAAAAAATCATTTTCTAGAAGCAGGAAATTTTCAGAGAGGATGGGCAAAGAAATAAATCAATTTCTGTGAAAGGAACCCACCAATTTTTCTGTACGCTTCAGGAGAGAACAAAAGCAAATCAAGATTATATGACAGAGTTTTGTGAAGTAATAAATGAAGTAATATGGCAAAGGATTGCTTGTCTCCTGAGACAAGAACCAGGATGTTTTGGCTGCAGTGAGCCAGTGGCAGGTTTAGAATAAAAAATTATGTCAGCTGGGTGGTTAGACAGTGGAACTCTCTACAGGGAGCTGTTTCTAAACAGAAAAGGATTTTAAAAACTGTCCACAAATAGAGTAAAAATCCATTTAAAGATACCAAGTGGAAAGCCAATACCTTTAACTAAAGACCTTGAGATGCAATAGTTAAAGAATTTGGGAGAAACGTATATGATACTTCTTCCTCATTGCCGCATTTTCCCCTTCAGCACTTGCTGTTACCTACTCTCAGAGACAGCTGGTCTTGATGCTTCAGTGCTTTTGTTCTTAGGAGAGCTACAGAGTGGGAAAACCTGAAATATATCCAACTTCTTTGAGTTGACACCAAAATTGAGACTTTGAATGTGTATATCAGCATGTCAGTCCACTGTTAATTCTCTCCTGCAGATCTGAGTTTTGGTTTGGTTTTGTGGGGTTTTTTCTCCTAAAAATTAGCAGAACAGTAAATGATAAGTGATGATCAACGAAGGCATGGAGTTGCCCTTTTCGTTTTGTTGCTGAAATTTTGCCAGTGGGCATAATAGGATATAAAAAGGAATAAAACAAGCAGCTGGTTAAGGTACTTAGTTGAGAGGAGCAAGTCCTGGGGCAGTTGACCAGCTGGCAAACAGAATATACCTATGGCTGTCTTTTCTGGGAATACAGGAAGAAAGATAAGATGCAGGGGATGTGGTTTAATTAGACCATAAACTTTAACTTATCTGGGAACTATCATCAATAGCTCATACGATGCAGGTCACCATTCCTTCCCTAATGGTTTCCACCTGATAGAGCCCTCCCTGACAACCACAGCTGGACTCCAGCTTGTTTGCTGGGACGACTCCTTTCCCCAGAGAGCTTAGGAAATGATTTGCAGTGCTGGACAGTGGGTATACCTTCCCCAGGGTGTGTGCCTTCGCTTGCATGTGCTTGTGATTTCCCTCTGAAGACAGGAATGTAGAACGTGGTGACTTTTTTAATCTGGACAAACCTCTTAATCTTTTGTCTTGAAAGAAAGGGTTCTCAAAAGAGATGAAAAATTCCTTCAGAGTCCTTCCTAAAAAAAATCACTCAGGAGCTGGGTGACTGAATGGCTGATCTGGGTATGGGGCAAAGCACAAAAGATTCTGTCCAACTTCGGACAATTCTAGTAGCATTAATTATTTCAAAAGCTTTACAGGAATGCGACCATAGTCCTATTGGGCTGAAATAGTAATTTAAAATAGTAATTTAAAATCCACTGGTTTCCAAAGGAAACAGAAAATTGCTTATCAGGTTGCAAGAAAGGTTCTTTGCTCTCTTACCTTAACAACAAATATTTGATTCATATATAGAAAATTTTCTTTGTATAATCTGACTCAATTATACAACAATAACAGACATTATATTTGTAAAAAGGGCACATATATGTAAAAAAGGATGTATTATACTATATAATAAGTTCAGTATATATTATCAGTAATATTTTTATGCCATTTTCTAATCAGAAATATCAGAGAGAAAAAAACTCATTTTTCAAAAACTGCTCCCCAAAAGCCATGCTACTTATATGTGTTTACACTTTTTTGAAAATCAAAACCACCTCCTCTGCAATGTCATTCAACTTGATAAGGTTTGTGGTATAGCATTTGTTAAAAAAAAAAGGGCAAAAAGAAAATAAATAATAATAAATGCTGCTAAGCACGTTGCTCAATGATGGCAACGTCAGTCACTACAAAATTAGTTAAAATTGTGTGATGCTGATTATTGCTGTAATTTAAAATTACACAGTGAGTTGGATAAATATAGTACTCAAAATTGTATTCTGTGGGTAACGAAACACCATTGTTTACATTTGAACTGTGAAAATTCAAATTGTTTTATGCCAACTGGTGCAATTGGACAATACAATGTTAAGATAGTAAATACTTCTACCCATCAATTATTCCATCTGTAACTAAATGCCTAACACACGGTTGAGGAAATGCTGGAAATGGATCATTCATACTGTTTTAATGTGGGATAAATTTTCAGTCCATAAGAACTTTACTTGAACACTAGATGGCAGCAAATATTTAGAAATTACTCTGGTTTTTTTTGCATAATATTACTGGGGGAAGAAGGAAAGTGCAGTATTAGATTTCAGCACCATATCTGAAACCCAACTGTATTTCACAATTGCTTTTTTCCTTCAGTTTTGCTTTTAACTTATTAAAATAATTAATTAGAATAGAATAAAATAGCAGTAGAATCAGATATTTGAACAAATGAGTCAAAGAAAAAGTGAGGGGTGTTTTGTTTCGTTTTCTGTCAGACTTCATGGCCCTCAGTAACAAGAATATTGTGTTTTCATGATTGTGAAAGGAGTTGTTGAAATTGCTAGTAATGGACTACGTTGCTAAGCTATTTTAAGTTCTGCACTGAAAGATATTTGAGTCATGCAAAGAAACCAAATGCTCCAAATAACCTGTGTACTAATCAAGTAATAGTAACCTGTGGGCTCTGTTCCATGTTCTCCCTGTAGCAGTCTGTGAAGAACTGAATGCATTTGTAGCTACTTCAGTGCATTATGTAGCTATATGCCTTGACAAGCAACACAATGGGTCTTCCCCCAACCTCCTTATGCTTTTGAAGAACAAAATACCACTCGAAAAATGTGTTAAGCAAAGCCTAGGGTTACTCCATGCCATCAGACATTGATATTAACAAGGTTTTTCTGGATTTAAGTTTACTTAAGGCAGATATGGCTTTCATTGTTATTTTTCACCAGATACTTACGTTGTTTGAAAAAGAATGTCAGTATTGTTATTAGGGTCTAGGTACTTCAGTGTGAACATGCATATGCCCTCAGTTCTATAGGCTTTTTTATTATTATTTCTGCCAAGTCACATGGAAGATTTATATGAAATCCAAACACCAATAAAACAAAAATAGCTTTAAAAATACAGTAATGGATCACAAAACTTTGGGAAGAGGGACTTTACCTTGTTTTAACAACCAGCAACAACCAAAAAAGGTTTGTTCATGGGACATGCAGGAAATAATAAAATCTTCTAGTAAAATCAGGTTAACTGGAATTAAACGGTAAAATGCTTCTTGTGAATGTAACCGGTACAAAACAGAGCTGAAGTTATCAAGTGAAAATATGTGTGTGTTCAACAATTTGATGATAAAAGTACTGAAATTTCAGGAAAAAAAAAAGTCACGTAGTACAAAAAATGGTTTGGTATACCTGATTTAGCCTTGAAATACAAATAAACACGTTTTCATATATATATTTATGTGAATATTACCTGTTCAATTTTGTTATATTTTGATATAACAAAAATGTAGCAGGCACCTGTATGTTTGACTTGCAGCTACAAAAGGAGAAAACTATTTATAAAGACTGTGTATAAAGGGATTGCCAAGTACAAGGAGAAAAAGACCTAAAGCTTCTTGGTATTGTTTTGTTTAGGACCTGATAGTGCTTTTACACTGGCATGATGAAATTAATCTTTTAAATGTAGATTCTTTTCTTTTCAAGTACTCTTCTTTAAATTACCTTGGCCATATCCACTACAGAATTCTTTTGATTTGTCTTTTTATAACACGCTTGCTCAATAACATCTTTTAATTGTAAAAATCATAAGTGGTGTAGGAAGGATCATTTATGGTCACTGTATCTATAGTATTGTGTCAAAGCAACCCATGTTATTACATGTTCACAAGATAAAGATGCGTAAATTGGTCAAGTTATTAGGATTATTTCAAAACTATTTGAGTTGGAAATATCCCAACACTTTCTTTAATCTCGTGCTAATACTCTGAATTCCATGTGTTTGCAGCCGAGTACTTATGTACAGCTGTAACATATATACTTAATTTTGTCTCTTCTCCTATTTCCAGATTGCTCTTGGCACGGTAACTAATGTGGAAGAAGCAGTAAAGTGGATAAGTTACACTTATCTTTATGTACGGATGAGAGCAAATCCATTAGTATATGGCATCAGTCACAAAGCTTATCAGGTATAAAATGCATTTTAAAAAAATCTGTAACCTGTTCTGAGTCTCTAATCCTTCCCTGATGTGAGGATAAATATTTGCTATTTCTACTTAACCTGACATCAGCAATTCTTTTAAAGTGCTTAGAAAAAGGAAGATATTTTCTGTAGCAGAGTGTTTTTAACACTGAATTATGAGGCCCCTTCTGTTCACATAAAAACACATTTTAACTGGTCAAGTTATGCTCCAAAGGACACCATTCATTCTTATCACACAGTTACTGTAACTTAGGCTGTTTTCAGTGTTTCAGTTTTGTGGACTAGATAGAAATGATAAAAGAAAGCATTTTTGAGTTGCTAAATTCCCCCTCACCCCTGTCGGCTTTTGGTTTAGAATGTTTCCTGCCATAATATTTTATAAACTATAAAATAAAATTTTTAATTGGGTGGTATTTTCTTTCACATGATTTATTAATTATAAGATTTTTTATTAATTTTTTTTGAATTTTTTTTTGTTTATTTACAAGCATTCCATGCTGTGATATGAATCAGAGCACATTTACATAAAGGTTTTTTTCCAAGTTTTTTCCATCGTTTGTCATTTGTAGGAAGATTAATAGTTTACAGATTATCTAAATATTATTACCTTTTTCTTTGTACAGCTGTTTATAAGCATTTAATGTTAACATAGTTAGACACAGTTAATTGAGCCTAATGCAGGTCAAACTCACAACTGTGTGGTAACTGGAGTTTATTTCACGTAAAAAATCTGTTCTGTGACTCTGTAATTTATTTTGTAATTGTGAGCAGCATTTTGTTAGGTGACGGTGACATGCAGGGCTATATGTCAGCAGACAGTTTTTTTGATATTTTTTGTCTCTGATAGTGGAAACTGCAGTGGAAATAGGTGTGCTATTGCTTAAGGAAGCTTCTGCAGACACCTTTAGACCTCTGGTCATCTCAAATTTCTTTTGTATAAAAAGCCATATAGTACATTACCATATGTTAATATAACAGTATATTACACAGACCACAAAGTAATAGATAAATGAGAAGCAAAAATTAATTACTTTAGGGCACCCACACAGTAGGGTGCACATCTTTGGTACTCCACATGTTGTCTCCAGGATCTTTCTCGGCTACACCCAGGAGCAGGCTGCTGCAGGTTCACTGCTTTGATTTGTGATTTTTCAAATTGTTTGCCAGAAATGCCAATAATGCCTCTTACTGATTCATGAAAATGGCCAAAATTAATGATGAGCAGCAAGAGAAAACAAAGAGTGGAAGGAAAAAGTGGAGCAAATGGAAATGTTGTATTAGTGAAGGCTGTAAAAAGGTGCCTGGATTAAATAAACTCCTTTGTCTATTTTCTTCTCTTTTTGGTTCCACTCTTTGGTGTTCCCACAGTTAAACAGAGCTTTTTATCACCATAAAACTTATGTTTAGGTATAAAATTAGAGGAGCTTTTGCCCAACATTTCTCTCAGTAAGTTTGGGAAAACAGTGTGGATAATAATGTACTTTATAATGAGTAGTAATGTACTTTATCATGCATTCTTAAAATTCCATATGCATAGTCCAGACCTGGACAGTTTCTTTCTGTGGACATGCCAAGACTCATTTTAAAGAGAATGGCTTAAAGCTGTTCTAGGCTGGGTCCTTTATTCTGAGGATTTCTAATTATGCAAGTTCAACAAGAAGGGTTCTAACCATGGATTCTCTAAACTCAAATATTGTTTCACAGCTTTTTCAAGTTGGTGACCTTTCCTTCAAAGTTAAAACTTTGTAAAAAATGTTAGTGTGCTGTTGCAGCTTTAGCTTTTGTGTAAGGCAAAAAGATTGGCAGGTACTTTGGACTGCCAAAGGAGTAGGGAGTCATTCTGATATTTCTTTAATTTTTTCCCCCACAAAAGTTTTAAGAAATGTTGAACATCTGGCATCTAGATCACTTTTTTTTTTGACCAACTCTGCTCTGAAATTTGACCTCAATGCATGACTTACTGTTGAGAAAAGAAGTCTAGACCTTTGCCATCTTAGCTTTTGACTTGAAACTAAGGCAAGCCATAACTAAGGAGAAACAGCTTCAGGGTAGCAGGCAAACATGGAGTATTAGGAACTGGTCTCACAGCTGCTTTGTGGAGATGACTACGTTTGTCTGCAGCTTCACCAACTGCGAGATGATGTACTTCTGCACAAAGGTGAAACTGAATCCTGGCCCAGGGAAAACCAGAGCAAACCAAGGCACAAGAATTCTTAAAGCCTGCTCCTTTTTGCTGTCTTTGCCATGTATCTCTGTTTCAGATTTAGCAAGAGGGCTGGTATGACTTATTCTGTACGAAATCTGAACTATACACGAGCCCTGAAATAAGAATACTGCCTGTGGACTAGAACAGTGTTTTAATCTTTTCAACTAATTATTGCTTGTCTAATTAGAGCCGTATCTCAGGTGCACATATACCAGAAGGTTAACATAGCTATGAATCCCTTTTCACTCATCCCTGTCAGTGTGGGTATCCCAGGTGCCTGATGTGGAAACACACAATTATACAGCAGTCCTACTCAGATGGGAGTTTTGCCCAGCCTTTTATGTACTAATGAGATAATGTGCATTATTAGTTGGACAAAATGTCCAAGTTCCTGAACTTTGATATGAATAGAAGTGATGTTGGAAGCTCCAACAGGAAGCTCCTTGGTGTGCTTTTAACATGAATGTTACTGTACATCTGTAACTCACTAATTAGAATATCCCAATTAACATGCCAAAGGCTTTTGGGAATGTTAAAGTTTTTTTGCTAGGAAACATTTAAGCCATGCAATTTGAAGCTTAATTTATTATCAATGCAATTAAAGCCATCCTCATGTCAGCTACACAGGAAGGTTTATCTTCAGCCATTTCCATAAACAGAAGGTGCCATAATATGACATGTTTTTGTGAAGTGATACAGTAATGATAATTTAATGAAGAATATGCTATCATTAAAAAATCTTTCAAAAACTTCAATGTAAATTTGTTTCATAATCCTGCTGCTGTTTCATAAATAATATTGGTCTCCATTGTAATGATAATCCCAAATAATTGTAAAAGAAATTTAATTCTGATTATTTTGTCCTGTACATACAAGTTTTGGTCCGTAATGTCAATGAAACTGTTATTAGTGAGATCTCAAGAAAATCATGACTTAATAATTGTACCTTCCTTTTAACAGATTTTTTACTTTGTGTGACTGGATTATCTCAAGAAAATTATTTATATAACACTTCTTTTATGCAAATAAATGTGTATGATTCATGTCTAGATGGATCCAGGTCTAGAAAAGCACAGAGAACAATTGGTTATTGAAGTTGGCAGAAAACTGGACAAAGCCCGCATGATTCGCTTTGAAGAACGGACTGGCTTTTTTTCTTCAACAGATTTAGGCAGGACTGCCAGCCACTACTATATTAAATACAATACTATAGAGGTAAAAGATGATGTCCTGTTTCTGGAGGGTTTTTTTCTTCTTTTTTAAATGTATGCCTAAAATAGTTTTAAAATATTACAGAATATGTAGATGATTTGTTCACTATATTTTCAAATCATATTTACTGAAATGGGGGGAGAAAAAATAGGAAAAAGAAAGAAACTAAATATCAAGAAATACTGAAAAATTAGACTTGGTGTGAAGTGAGATTACAAATTTCTATTGTCTTTTTGACTTCTTTTAGGAGAATTATAAGAAACATTTTTATATTCGTGGTGTGTGCAACCATTAGTACATGATAGCCCGTTGTACTATAGTGTCTGGTAACAGATGACCTTCTCTGGGAGAAAGTCCTATCATGTTGACAACCTTGAACAACTTCTGGCACTGTAATCAGATTGTGTTGTAAACATGTACAAAATTTTGTAGTGTTGGAAACCTGATTTGATGCACACATTCACCTTAAAACATTTTCTTTTTTAGCAAGTAAGTGTTTTTCTTGAACAAAAGCTAAAGACTAAAGAACAAAAGCTAAAGAGGATTAATAATTTTTAACTGTTTACTATCACCGTGTATAATTAGTCTCACATATTTATTGAGTCAAATATGTCCTAGACTTTTTTTTAAATGGCTATATTGCATGTCTCTTGATTTTGGGGTGGCCAAAGCACTGGGAAGGACTGTTTTTCTGAAACAGCTGAAAAGTCAGTATGGAATTTGTTCCTGTTTAAATTGCATCACTGCCCTTTCCAATAACGTGCAATTTAGCCTTATATGCCTTTTAAACTCTTGGCTAAGGTTTCTTTGTTTCCTGCTATACTTGTATTTTCATTTTCAGTGACAATTTTTTTTTTTAATAGACTTTCAATGAATTGTTTGACGCTCATAAAACCGAAGGCGATATTCTTGCTATAGTATCAAAAGCTGAAGAGTTTGAACAGATAAAGGTAAAGAATGTCTTGAAACTAGACACTTCTGTAGTACTTACTCCATAAATATTGTCTACACACACAAGTTGTGTTAAATGCTAAGCACCATTATAAAATGTTTTCTAAGTAAACATAATATGCTCTCACTCAAATTAATACATAGTTCAGCTTGAACTATAGTGCACATTTAATAACTAGTTATGGATCTCTGAGTAATTCTTTTAAATGCTTTTAAGAACTTTTCAGCTCTTCAATTATTAACAGGTGAAGCTAAGTGTCCATTTGAATAGTGTGCCTAAGGATGAGATAGCTCTTCTGTTTGAAGTTTAAGGCATTATTGGATGTCTCCCTGAACAGTTTGCTTTATCAGGAATGAGACAGGACTCACTGAAGTGAACTCTGATATATTTTCTGCAGGGAACAATATTAGATTGGCAGAACAATAAATTCTCATAAATTCAAATCTGAAATCTAGGAAGTTGTCATAATAGACTTTATGTGGGCTAGAAGATTACTCTTCTATTGTACTCAGCTCAATTGCAACCTCCCTTTTTGCCTCCCGTGTGAGTGGGACACAAGGCAATACATTCCAAGCTGGCACGAGCTTGTTTGCCCATGCTTCCGTCTCACGGGGGTACGAGCCAGACTCCACAGGGTTTGTTAGCTTGGGCTCATTGCCATTTTACCACAATTATACAACTTGCAGATCAGAGCTGGCTCTCATTCACCTGGCTCTGCTAGCTGGCAGTGTGAATCCCTCACCATCTACATATTTACATATTTGCACACATTGTCTGGGTATTACCGTCTCTTTATCTAATGGAGAAATTCTATTTTGCTGTAATCTCTTATATTATAGAAGATAATAAGCAGTGAGGTTTCGCAGTCATACTTGGAACATTTTCCAAGCTAGAAGGGTTTTTTTATGATAGTGATATTGCTTGACTAGGTCTAAATTTAGCGTAATTTAATATTTAAAAGGAAAGCATATGGACAATATGATGTGATATGTTTCTATATTTGTAATAAAGTTAGTAGTGATGCTTCTTGACTAAAGCACGGTTTTTATAGTTTACTTTCTCAGATTTATGTGGTTTGGTATTGGTGCACCGTCATTTCCAGATTTTTGTGATTCATTTGCTGTGCAGACCTGAAGGTTAAAATTAGTAACTGGTTTTCACATGAACAACTCAGGATTTGCCCCTCTGTGTGATAGTAATTATGACTTCTGATAAATTAATCACGTTTCCACAATGCCTTTAAAAATTCTGAATTTAGAGGTCTGTAACTTGCCAGTAGCTGTAATACAAATCTGGCTTAGACCTGAACTGTGCTGTGCAAGAGCAGAAAAAAATTATCAAAAATGCTGTTGTAAGCAGAGCATAGTATTCCCCTGAAAGTGGAGTCATCTATGATGGTTCTGTACTCCATGTCTTTGTTTCCTGTGGGACTAGTGACTAGAAAGTTGGGGATTTTAACCCAATTGTCTTAGGGTCTTTTGTATGTCAGGTAGTCAGGTCCAAATGAAAATTACTTTCAGATGGTTCCCTGCAGGGACCAAACATTTGCCCTCTTTAAGTAAGTTTTACACTAACAGACTATCAGTAAGTCAAAGAATATGTAGATTTATGCTAGTTCTGCTATGTAAGGGTCATCAGTTAGAATGGGAAATGTTATGCATTATTCAAACCATAGATATTAATATTTCTTTACTCATATTAAGACTTAATCTTATTAACAGTGAAAATTTTAATATGATGAATCATAGTACTTCACAGTTTTGAGTTTAAAAATTTATTATACCACATGCAAACTGTGTAACTATAATGAGTACATTTAATGTTAATTCAAGATTGCCCTAATCCAGATGGACAGAAGTTTTACTCTGGTCAAATAAAAAATAAAATCTCATCAGATGAAGGATGACAAGGTCACAAGATTCAATTTTTGTGGCATATCAAATTTTTGTATGTCAATGGCAACCTTAATAGATGGTGATGAATAACAAAATGTAATTGTGTCCCTATTAAGATAGTTTCAATTATGGTCTATTAGCTACAGTAGTGGAAGATGTGGGTTTACTGCTTTTTTTCTTCTTTTTTTTTTCTCCTTAAAACTAGAGACTCCGTTTAAAAGTAATATAACTATGTTATAAGGAAAATTTGATTTCAGTGTAAAAATTTTTATCGAATTGCTTCAGCCTCTTCATAATGTATAATTGTGTTGTAGGTAAGAGAAGAAGAAATAGAAGAGCTAGATACCTTACTAAATGATTTCTGTGAACTTCCTGCTCCAGGAGGTGTGGAAAACAATTATGGAAAAATTAATATTCTCCTTCAAACATACATTAGCCGAGGGGAGATGGACAGCTTCTCCCTTATTTCGGATTCTGCATATGTTGCACAGGTAAAAATAGTATTTTCTACGTATTTGTTGCTGTCTTCTGCTGTTTTAATTCTCCCAAATATTTACAATTGTACAAGCAGGTCCTGATTTGCATCTTTTTTGTACATTTTTGTGGAAGTTTCTTTGAAAATCAGAGCCTTGTGTTTGTGCATGCGTGTGAACCATAGCACTTGAGTAGAGAAGTTTTGCAAAAGGCTACCTTGGGAGACTATGGCAGTTTTCGTTAATTATGAATGTCCTTTTTTGTTTGTAGTACCCATGTAGTCTTACTACATTAAGTTTCTCTAACTGTGATTGCACAGAAATTATATTCTCTAAATTTCAGGGTTTTCTTCTAAATGTGAAAAACTGTTGTCTTCATAAAATGTGAAAATTTTATGCTTCATGTGTTTTTATACTTCATTCTGCAAAACATAATTTGTGTTTGATTCGCGTACCTCGGTTTACTCACATAAGATGTGCTATTGTAATTCTGTTGCTAGATGTAATCTAGCAAAAATTGTGCAGATTTACATACCAGTCTATGTATTTGTTTGTTGGCTCATGACACAGAGATATATTTAGGCAACTGGGACCCCAAAAAAGATGTACCGTTTAGCCTGTCTCTCTCTCAATCTTCTTTTTTCATTTAGTAGTCAGCAAAGATGTTGCATGGAATTTTTTTGTCTCATCCTTACAAAGCTGCTTTGGAAAGAGTTAATCTAAAAGTTGCCTTTAGTTGGTACTAAAGAGGAGATTTAAATATTCAAAATTACACATAGTCTTTAGCTACATTTTCATAGTAGCATAACCTTCTTCAGAAATGTTTGTATTTTGTAGCATGTGTTGGTATAAATGAGAAAATGCTGAATTGATTGTGCACATCATAAACATTGTGGTACTTGAACAGCAAAATCATTTTCAGTATGATCCTTTTAATCTTTGCTTTCAAGGCAATTCCTTTTATTTGTCTGTCTCATTTATAGCATGTTTAGTGGGGCAACATGGTCTTCTTCTCAGATCTTCATAAACTTGGTACTTGTGGAACCAGTGCTACAAAGTGTGATTTTTTTTTTTTTTACCTGGATAGTGAGTATTAAGAAAATTATTCATCCTTTCTAAGTAAGAGGAATGTGCTTCTTTAGTAACATATGCTTCCTATCAGAACCAAATAATTTTCTATTTTTTATTCCTGTTGGCATAGCAGAGCCAGTAGGGAATGATTATATTTTATTCAATGAATCAAGAACATAATTCCTAATCCAGACATAGTACTGGTAGGGAAGGAAAAAAAAAAAAGCATAGCTTCATAATGCAGCTTGAAAAGTTTATGAAAGGAATATCATAACTTAGGTTTTCAGGATAAGACTGACCTCATTCAAACTTATGTTAATAATTATTTTTCCAAGTCCAAAGCATATTTGTACAGTTTGGTTATACACTACTCTCAGAATATAGTAAAATATTTTTAAACATTCACTACTGTTAAGCTTCTGTGCAAATGTTGTGAAATCAGTGTGAAATAGGATGCTATTATAGAAGCATAAACTGGAAAAAACAAAACTTGAATTTCCATAAAAAGTGAATTTGCAGGTGTCTGTTATATGGGGGGTATGTTAAGTGAATTTTCTTCGGAAGTGATTGATACACAATAAATTTAGAATTCCATAATGTTAGCATAACTGTGATCAAAGTTCTATGGCAGACATGACACTACAATTTTAATTGGTAGCACATGTTTCTTTTCATAATTCCAGAACGCAGCCATGAGGTAGTTCTGCCACTAGACAGTGATGGAAAAAATAGTTTTCAAAAATGTTTGAAATTAGCTCAAAAAGAAAAATCTATTGTTATGGTTTGTCAAAGATGAGTCTATGGGATCCCTTTCATTTTACAAAGAATATTGAATTACAACAGTTCTGCTTTTTTTTTTTTTTTTTCCTTTTCACTTTCCAGAACGCAGCTCGTATTGTTCGAGCTCTTTTTGAGATTGCCCTGAGGAAACGCTGGCCTGCCATGACATATCGGCTACTGAACCTCAGCAAGGTCATTGACAAGCGGCTGTGGGGCTGGGTCAGCCCTCTCAGGCAGTTCTCAGTGTTACCACCATCCGTCCTCTCCAAGCTGGAGGAGAAGAATCTCACTATAGACAAGATGAAGGACATGAGAAAAGATGAAATAGGTGAGAAACCAGCAAGGCTGATCTGATTAAACTGTTAGAAACCAATGGGCAAGTAAGAACTAAATCTGGGCCATGCATCAGTATTCCCACTCTGGTCTGGAAGCCTTGGAGCCACATACCACACATTAATATGGTTGTCCAATAAAGGTTTTTTCCAGTCTCCACAGATTGTAAAATGGCACAGCTCTGAGGATAAGGCCAGCCCATGTCCTGGTAGTCACAGAACACAGATGGAAAGGAGATGTCTTTTGAAAAGTGTTTACATATATACGTGTATATATACATATTTATGTTGACCTGTTTGCTTCCCTTTCTGCCCACCTTACATAACACACTGCTATAAAAGGCATCTGTTTACTTTTGCCAGTTGGCACAATATGGCCTTTTTTTTTTTTAACTATTAGCGTGAAGAAGAATAAAACCAGATTATTACATTCAGGTATGCTATCAGTAAATGGCCTTCTTGTGTAAGAGTGCATTAATTTTCATTGAACATGGAGAATTCATTGTCACTGGTGCCACTGCAACAAAACCTTAATGGAATTTTTTAAAGTATTTGACAGTCCAATAATAAGAAAATCCACAAGCCTACTGATAGACATAATGACAATTTCTAGTAAGTCTGTATAAACTGTTGTGCGTAAACTGCCCACCAGCTGGTCGAAGTCAAAAAAAAATGCACTTGTAATGCATTTCTTTTTCCTTAGTGTATTTTTTTATTTGGACTTCATTTGCACCTGTGATTACCAACCTGTTGATAAACAAACTGCCATTCTTTGAAAAATCTAATTTTAGGATAAAAATACCATTCATACTCACTGCTTAGAAGCTGTCACATCTAACTTAATATTTCTTTCATTTCCAGGAGTATTACATTCCTAGCTTAGAAAATTATTGTGTGCCTAATCTAGGCTGGAAAAAGTTAAATAAATATGTAACAGTTTGGAGAATTAGAGACTATATTTTCATTTAATAAGTTAAACCAAAAGACTGACAAAGTTCTAGGTGCTTACTTAAACTGCATTCTAATACAGTAATATTAAATGTATTAAAACCATTGCATTTTATTTGAAGTGCTAGCATTATCATTTTTTATTCAGAAGTGTTACAGCACATTTTAATTCATAGCTGTTAATTTTTTGTGCATTTGTGATGTCTTTTAGTGCTTAGTATTCTTTTCCATTAATTCTATTAATTTTTTTTTTATTATGTGGAGCTGTTTTTAGTTTGGGGTTTTTTTGGTTTTGTTTTGTTTGGGTTTGTTTTTTTTTTAATTGTTCTTTCTCCCCATACCCTCACTAGAGAAGCAGGTAATTTTGTGTAAAAATACAAAACCAGTTTTGCTTCCTTCAGTGCATTGGAACCAGTATTGACAAGATGGAAATCCATGTATATATACCTGCAATTTGTCTAGCTTTGGTTTATGTTAATTTAGTTTGAAAGTAGATGAGACATGGGATTTGACTGTAAAAATAGGTCACTGCTGACTGTACATACTGATATTTCATGTTCTTCAGCCTTATAAATATCAAAGAAAGTTGATCTGTGTGTCTCTGTGAAGTAGTTACTTGGCACACTTCCTCCTGCTTGGCCTCTCTTTCTGAGGCATGTGAAGGAAGCCACCGTATTTTTATTTCAAATTCTAAGCCGTGTTGAGATGAGAAAAGGCACAACTTGCAGGTACTGCCTTGTTTTCTTACCCCACAGGGCTAGTTTCAGTCTTAGTGTTTCTTGCTTTTTAAATGTTATTGCGACCTTGGAGGGAGAGTAACAAAGACAGGAGCTAGCTGGCTGACTCAGCCCATGGCTTAGGGGGAGATGAAAGCATCTGATGGGTGGAGAGCATGTTGTGTGCACAGATCCTGGATTCCAGGGTACCATGAATTGATCAACACCAATCTATGAGCTATTGCAATGTAACCATGGAGTTTCCAGGAAGCCAGGAAATCAGTGTGTTAGCTGAGATAAACAGTCCCTTGTTTTTTCAGAATGCAGATGACAAACATTTAGAATAAGAAAAATGTTTTTTTTAGACATACCTATTTTTTTAGTCAGCTTTTGTTTAGAGGTCTTTAATATTTCTTAAATGCCATTGATGGTTTCTCATAATGTGACTACTAAAAAAAACAAGAGAGAGCTTAGCGGGGAGAGAGTTTTATCATATTTTGTAGAAATTGGGAGAGGAGCCTTATTTTCCCCCAGCACATAAGTGTAAAAGAACCTCAGTGCTGTCCTGTACAAGAACAGTTCACCTCACACATTGTGATAAAGGAAGTGATTTTTGCCATGAAAAAGTATACTTGCCTACATAGGTTTTTTGAGTCATGTCTTTGAATATTTGTCATCTGCCTTTATTTAATATGATTTCTGGAGTTTTACCTTTAATTGCAAAAGCTAGGCCCTGTGCAAGTACGCTGTAACTCTGCATGTATCATCCAAGAGTACCAAGATAAAGGGTTTGGTTTTTAATAACCCACTTGTTGGACGTGCAATTATTTTACCAACTGCAAATTAAGCTGATTAAATATGTGTTAAAACTTTTGGTTAGGGGTTTGATTCTTAAGCAAGGTCACCATTCATTACTCCAGAGTATAAACACCTGTGTGAGACAAATCTATCTGCCAATTTGTTAAGAAAAACTGAAAAGAGAAAGTCACTATCAATAAAGAAAAAAGCAGTTTCAAAATGCTATGCTCATAAATGTCTTGTAATTGCAAGAAAAGGTTTGTATCACCTTTACACTTTGCACAAAATGCAAATAATAGGACTTCTCCTTTTCAAAAAAATTTTTATGTTTTTTTAAATGGGTAAGCATGCACAGAACCACATAACAATACCAGAAAATATCAGTAGCAATTGGTAAGGTAGATTTTAACAGGGAGTATTTATGACCATCACAATTAAAATCTAAAATATGCTCCACATAATTACATTAACAATTTCACTGAATATGTAGTAAATAAGCCGTATTTTCCTGAATAAGCCAGAAGGTGGAATAATTTCAATTAAAAAAAGATATTACTACTACATACTTTGTTTTATATTCAAAATGAAGAGCAAGGGAACAGAGATTTGAGCTGTAAAATACAAATAGGACATTTTTCTAAATAAATAAACTCATTTTATTGCCTTAGTTACCATGATTACAATAGAAAATAAAAAAAACGTTGCAGCATTTAATTTTCCTTTGTCTCAGCTACACACTGGTATATTCTCACAGATAAGAGCTGCTGTGAGATGTTTACTTATGTGCATTTTTAACCTATTTAGTACCTTTGTTCAGTTTTATGAAAAGCATTCTGTCTGCTTTGAATCACTACACAGAAATTGTAGAAGTTTGAATTAAGTAGGAAGTTGGTATTTGTGCTCTGAAATAGATCTATATGGCTTGGTAAGAGCCTGGTCAAGAAGTAAGTGAAGGAGAGGGAACTAGCTTGACATAATATTTTCAGTGTGAATTCTTAATAGTTATTTTAACCCCTTTGTTATAGCCAACAAGGGGGTTAATACTGATTTTTCAAGGCTCTAAATTGCTAGTTCAAGTTAAGTATTACAAAATATTCAGACATGCCAGGTCAAGAGAGTCAGACATTTACATACCCAGGAACAAAACAAGCAAGCAATAATACTTCTCTCTGAAAGTCTGTTTGAAAGTCAGAGTTGTATGCTTTTTCCTGGAAATGCAAATTCGTTACACCTAATGTTTTCTTGGCAGGTCATATGCTGCATCATGTGAAAATTGGGTTAAAGGTAAAACAGTGTGTCCATCAAATACCCTCCATCATAATGGAGGCAACGATCCAGCCGATCACCCGCACAGTGCTCCGAGTTCGGCTGAACATCGCTCCCGACTTCACCTGGAATGACCAGGTAAGAAAAGGAGGGAGGAGGAGGCAAGACAAGAAGCATTAGCTTAGCTTCAGTAAAGGAGATGATCACTGGGAGTCCATAGCTGTTTGGATTTTTTTAAAAAAGCATTTATTTTAGCTAAAAAGCAAATTTGATAATGGGAATGGGATGATCTTTCTGACTTTTATTGAAGAAAGTAGGCAAAGATCATCTTTTCATTTCTGTTTAGCCTTGTAAGATTGGGCTGTGTATAACATGTTGAGGCAAATGCTTAATACTGAATATTTACAGTAGTCACACACGGATTAGAGTTATGTGCCCAGAAAGGAGAAGCAAGAGAAAGGGAGACATGAATGGCTTTCTGAACTATGAATGAATGTCTAACACAGAAAGGCTTTGAAATGCAGTTCATGTATGCCAAGTTCTCCTGTTCCTCCTGGCTTCACAAATATACATTCACAATATCAGTGCCTTTTTTTCTGCTGGGACTTGTTTGAACAAAAAAAAAAAAAAAACCCTGAGATATGCTTGGAATTATGTTCATCTGTATTTTATAGTGCAAATTTATATGAAAGGAGTTGTACCAGTTGCACATTTAGCTGTATGCACATCCTTTGATTCAGAATCTGTTCATTAGAAATACATTTAAGATAAACCTAAGTGAAACATAAATGTCCACATGGGGGCATTGTATTGTTGCTGTTACTTCTGAAACTTTCTACAGGAAAAAACAATACCTCCCTGGGCAAACATGATTTTCTTCTTTTAGATTCATGAGATTTATGCTTAAGATAAATTATTTTGAAATGTGGATATTAAGTATCTGTTCTTTCAGTAAATAATTAATTTTAAAATCCCATAGATTACAATTTTAACTTAATCATAATTAAATGAGAGTTTTTTTACACAAGTATTTAAATTACTTTAGAATTTATTTTCCCTGATGAAAGGTGTTTTATTTTCTTGTGGAAGTTTCACCAAGTTCTCTTAGAAATGAGAGATTAGCAATCAAAATATAGAAAGTTTGATTTTGCTTGCCACCTAGATTTATTGAAGAAATATTTGAATGGATGCCTAACATGAATTATAACATGAATATTTTTTTCCTTAGTTATGTTCAATACTTCAGAAGGAAAATAAAGCATTACTTTTTATGATTTAAACAAGTTTTTATTGTTCAGTCTTTCATCCACTTTACCTGTAATCTGCTAAAAACGAAAAAATTACTGTTCTTCATATTAAACTTTATCTTAATACAAAGTAATTTCTCAATCCATTTTAGATTTTCCTAAAAAACCTAGGTTCTATATCTTTACAGGTTGAAAAGGGGTCCACACAGAATTATACTGTTGTTTTGATTCTGAACTTCTAAATTTACAGCAAAATTTTGTCACAAGTCTATTTTCTGCCATGACCCCTTTACACAGTTTTTCTGATGATTGCTTTGGAAACATTACGATTGTTTTATCATTTAAGTTTATAGAGATGTTTTTATGTGAATTTGTTTATTGGTAGTCATAAAAACTTGGAAAAGTATTTTTTGGTTTTTCTTATTTCTGTAATGTGGTGCTGATTTTCCTGTTTCTTCAGTAAATGAAGCTTCTATCATGGTAAATAACTAAAGCTGTTAAATTTTAATAGTCTCTGAAAATGAATAGCTGTTTCAAATTCAAGCATAGACAGTCTGAAACTCCTTCTCTATCATCACATTATTTTAACAAGCTTCTCAGAAGAGGGCTGCAGAAACTTACCAGTATACCTGTATTTGGTACAAAAGTGAGTTGCTAAAGAATTCCATCTAAAGAATTGCAGTAATCAAATAAAACCAGTAATGAAAACTTTAAATACCATGCTTAGCTGAAATACCCTGCTTGGCAAACATTTCATAGTTTTAAGATTGTTCCTTTACCTGGATAATTAATTCTCTAATGATCTCATCACAAACTTTGCACTTGACGTTACAAGAGAAAGAGACGTTTCTGTACTCGTGAGATATGACATCAGCTTGATCTTTAGTTTTCAGTACAGGGAGCCCTTAAGTTCAGTAAAAGCATGTGAGCCAAATCCCAGATTTTAATTCTATTGTTAAAATTAAAGGACTATAAACATACCCAGACAGAGCAATTAAGCCTTAATGCATCCAGGAGGAGTCCAGCAGAAATGCAGAATAATGCAAGTAGGATTAATTAGCTGAGTCATATATCAGACATGTAGTTCTAGGGTGATGGTTGTCCAAAATGCAGGTATGGGCCAGTTCTTAAGAGCTCCCCAGAGTCCTTGAGAACCATTACTGGAGAAGATGTTGTGTTTCCTGTTCCCAGATTGTCCTACTTACCCCATGCAGTTTTTTCATGGGACTTTCCAAAATTAGGCTGCTATTACAGTTAATGATAAAATTTCTGAACTTTGAACTTAATTGCCTTCCTTAATTCTTCTGATCTCTCTTAAATGCTGCTAAACCCAGATGAAATAATAGTCTCACTGTCACTTGTCAAGATGTCACCTGCATGTCATTTCAGTTTCACTGCTTCAGTTCTCCATGAAGCTGCAAGTGAAATTCAAATGTAATAAAAATGAATGATTGTCCATCTATTTGTCTATTGTGCAACTGTGGTAAAAAAAGAAAGAAAAGCACCTTAGTTTCATAACCTTATTCTTTATGCATCGTTTTGTCTTCACAAACTAGTACAGACTCTTTTCTGACACAGACACAGTAATGAATTATGCTGAAAATAATATGTGCTGTGTGAATCAATACCAGATTCCTGGAGCATTAAAATTGCCATTAGAACCAACTATGCACTTTGACTTTTTTTTCTATTAAGTTTAAGAAAAATTCCAACTTTTTTTTCATCTCCTGGTTTTGCGACTTATCACAGTCCTCATCAGAAACACCAGAACTCTACATTCATTTAGTAGTATGTCTTCCATACTCCTTTACCGTGCATTTTTCTTATTTTCTGAAATATTTAAGTAAAATGCTTGTATATTGGCAAAGGTTATTTATTCTGACAAAGAAACAAAAAATCTTAATTTAGCATCATATCTAGCTATGATTTCTGGCATTGCTGGCATTGCAAAGTAAGGTACACAAGAAAGCAAACAAAAACCTAGGTTTAAAAAGACGTGTTGCCAGATGGCAGGGAAATCATCAGGTGACAGCTCTATTTATGTTCTTCTCACTTCACCTGTAACAATGGCTACATCTACAGCCTTCTGAATGCACTGACTGTATCTTTCTAGAGGAGAGGGGATGAGAGAGAGGAGAGGAGTATCACAATTCGGTGTCCAGTTTTTTCCTGAGAGAATATTTTTGACTGAAAAATGAGCAGACAGTTGCAAATTACAATCCTCTATACAGAACCTAAAGGCAAAAGTACAGGGAGGAATAAAGAAAACATTTTCTTTCCTAGGAGCCTAGAGGGAACCCTTGGGATTAAGTGAATTTATAAACAGCTGAGGCACTACCTTCAGTTGAATTTGTATCATGTCCATTTATATTATATGTACATTAAGCAAACCCTTATTGAAACATAATCTTTAGGCAGACTGTTATGATTAAAAATGTTATTTTTCTGTTACCTCTGATTTCTGTACTTCTGTATTCCTTTATGAGCATATGTAATTCAGAAATACATCCACTGTTTTTAGCAAACCCAGAGAATCTTGTTAGAACTAAATCAGAGCTATCTTTTCTACTCATAAAGGTACATGGCAGTGTTGGAGAGCCCTGGTGGATTTGGGTAGAAGACCCTACTAATGATCACATTTATCATTCAGAGTACTTCATCATTCAAAAGAAACAGGTAATGGACTTCATTCAGAATCTCATAGCAACACAAAAACAAAGTTAGTGAGATGTGAATTTGTCAGGTCAAACAATATTTTGACCTAAGCAGATTTTCAGATCAGCAGTACAGCTTTCAAATTCAGATGTGCTCAATCAGCTTGGACTTCACAACAATGATTTCTAAGCTAAAATGTCCCTTTTTCTCTTTCTCCTTTGCTGGGACAGTTATTTTCAGGTGATGCAGAAAGACTGTAATGGTTTTGTCTGTTAAAGAACAAGATGAAGAGCCAGCCTTATTTTTATCTTTTGAAGACTACAGAAAAAAAAATTCCTTCCAGGCAATAAAATATTTTATAAAGATGTAAACATTTGCACACGTACTTTATTGTTTTGTGTTAGCAATGCTTATGGAAGTGAGGCAAACAATGATTTTTCAAGTTACTGATTTTTCTGTGCAGTAATTATTCTCTACATGTTTGCACTAGGTCATTACTAAAGAACCTCAGCTGCTGGTGTTCACAATCCCAATTTTTGAACCTCTTCCTTCTCAATATTACATTCGAGCTGTGTCTGATAGATGGTTAGGAGCAGAGGCTGTATGTATCATAAATTTTCAACATTTGATTCTTCCAGAGAGACATCCACCCCACACAGGTAACTTCAAATTTGATAATTTTGCTTTAATGGATATTGCTCATATTGTTGTTTGTTTTTTTTTTTTTTTTTTTTTTTTTTTTTTTTTTTTTTATGGTAGTGCAATAAGACTCTTACTTCTGCTTCATTGGAGAAAATTTTACAGAAGTTCACTTTGTGATATTTCTTCTCCAGCTTTCTAAGCTTTTCAATTCCTGAACAAAATGCAGGAATTCTGGTTTCATCTCAGTATAATACCAGCCTTTTAGTTACCCCAGATTCTTTATAAACCATAAGAAAACTGAACCTGTCATATAAAACTAAGGAAATCTCTTTGTTACGTTATGTCTTAGCTTAGTGCTTGCAAGCATTACCTTCCTTCTGGACTGGCTAAAAATAATCTTAGACTGTCTAATAAATGGCATTCGGCAAAGAACAAACAATGCTAAATTTTTGAAAATATGAAATGTTTTACTATTTTTGCTGATATGTTTATCATAGCAAGTGTTGTTACAGCACTGAACATCACATTTCATCTCTTCAAGTTGTGGCCTTCCCTTCCCCCTCCTTTTTTAACACTTGGCACAGAAGCATATGTTTATGTTTTGCTTCTTTTTTTCTGGATACATAAATTGCTTTATACATTCATTGGGCCTGATGTCATTGTAAAACCTTTCCTCTGTAATTACATTTGGCTCATCTAGCAGTCTGCTGAGTGCCTTCAGAAATGCACAGTTCTCATACGGTGTTGTCCTTTGGCATGCATAAATTCACATGTGTTTGTGAAGTGTTTAGCTATTGTTATACTGTACCTACGCTGTCTGGAAAAGCATGTGTAACCTTTTTATCTAATTGACTGATCACTGACTACTATTCAGAAGAAACAGAAAGATATTTACACATCACCAGTTATGGAGACTCCAGGATTTATGATAATGGATTTCAATTCCCATCTGGTTCCCACTCAACAATGAAGTACATAGAGGCTCTGCTAGGCAAAAAAACCCTTCTTTCTCCTCAACAGAGCCCGAGAAATCAGTGTTTCAGTGGGAATGATAAAACAGACATAAGGTATCAGTGAAAAGCATGTGAAGAATATTAGGCATCATTGCCTCAGTAGATTTTATGACTCCCCTATCATACCTTAATGTGAAGCACCCTGAAAAGACAAGGAGACCTCCAGCCACAAAAAAAAAAACCAAACCCAAACTTCAAAGCAAGCATCTGCATAGCAGAATCACTGCAGTCTCCTTAATTTGGTAGGATTCCAAATCCAATCTGGTTATATATATCATCTTCCAAATTCCACAATCTCTAATTCTTTGGATAGCAGATGCCCTGAAGATGTATTGAGAACCATATATTAAAAAGCTGTTTGTTTATTTATTATGTCTTTAATTATACATTGAAAGGATAAGATGCAAAAGTTAGCTGTACTCATCTGATTTGTATTACTCCATCAACTTGGAAACTCTAAAGAATCCTTCTTTCTTAAATAGATTTTTCCCCTTGAACCTGAAATACTACACATTCTATTATCATAAGAAGCTGGACATACATATGATCTAATACAGTGAGTTTAGAACTTACTACAAGTGGATAAAAAGAAAGCAGGTATAAGAAAAAGATTAATATATGCAAATAGCTGGTTCACGGCTATCAGAGTACTTTAAAAATTACCTGCAGAAATATTTCAGAGCTATAAAAACAACTTTTCATTTTTCCTTATTAAAGTGAACAATTACCCAAACGTGTGCTCTCTGTCTTGTGAGATATTAAGTAAAACATCTTTCAATGTAAATTGTTTTCCACTAAATTACTGGTTAATATATTTATCTTCATAACAAGCTATGTCATGTCATGGCATCTCTTGTCATGCACTTACGATTATTTTGTGGTTTTAGAGCTTCTGGATCTTCAGCCATTGCCTATCACAGCCTTGGGACATCCTGAATATGAAGTGCTGTACAAATTCACACACTTCAACCCTATTCAGACACAGATATTCCATACCCTTTATCACACAGACTGCAATGTTCTTCTTGGAGCTCCTACAGGTTCTGGAAAAACGGTTGCAGCTGAATTAGCCATCTTCAGAGTTTTTAACAAGTATCCCACATCAAAGGTTTGTAAAATAGGTTTACTAGAATAATTTTGTTATGAGTATTTTTTCAGTAATAAAAAAGTCTAGAAGAAGACTATGGGGAACTGAATTTTACTTTCTCTAATTTACATGTGTGTGGATACAAAATGGATACATTATGCTTTTATTTCAACTATTAATTTTAATCAGTTGACAGCTAGAGTTAAATCTACAAAAATGGCATGCAGGCATGCTGGATTTCCTTTTCTTCCTTGCTTAACAGCATTTCCTGCTTCAATCTCCTTCTAATAGCAGTGGTACTGTTTTATAGCTATTAGTTCCCTTCCATGTGAATGCAACTAGCTGACTCTCTCTATTATTTAAACAAATAAGTTGCAATTAATTAGTGCAGGCCAGTTTTCTGTTCCACTCTCCCTAAATTGTCTTTTAAATTGCCTGAAAGCTGAACAACTCACCTTTTGGAGTTTTGTTTTCAAAGTGAATACATACCTGCTTCTCGACTTAACCATATTGTCCTAGTTAACCGCATTTTAGCTTTAAAGTCTTTCAAAAAGATTTTTTTATCTGACTGGGAAACTTAAAAAAAGTATAACCTTTCTATTAACAGAAATTCTGTACAGAAATTCTTTAATCATCTTTGAATTTAAATATCTTCATCTAATTTCTTAGTCCAAGTGAGGTAAACAAGTCACTCATACACTTTCAACTTATCTGTAAGACATTAAAAAATAGCCAGTTCTCAAAGGAATTATCTTTTAGGTTTTAATAAAGCTGGAAGCCTGGCTATATATTTCAAAGAATGTATGAGAACTCTTCATGTAGCAGTTTCTTCATGTTCAAGAGCTTTAGAAATTTTAACCATAAATCTATAAATAATTATGTTTTGTACATGTAAGCGTATTCCCCTTTGCACTGCAGGATTATTTGAGAAAAATATTGTGATATTTTGCTTAAGATAATCAGCTTTTCTTATTTAATTGGTAATGTTTTAATAATTTAATAACATAACTAGAAATCGGGTAAGATATTGCTTGCTCAAAATTCAGATTATTTTTGTTCCAGAATGTTAACGTGGAGATTTTATAGTCATGGCAAAAAAACCATTATTTACATAAGTGGGTTTTGATTTTAAAAGGTGTGCTAAATACTTCAATTTCAAGAAATTATTCTTTGTCTGAATATTCTTAATTGCTCAGGAAGAAAAAAGCAGTATTTTCAGGCATTATGTTTGTTTTAAATATAATCCTGTTGTAGGTAATTTCAGGAACTCAGACCTTATTTATTTTATAGGTTATAAGTATGTTCAAATCTCACTAATACCATGTGTTGTAGGTACACTTTAATAAAGGTGTCCTGTTTTACTTCTAGTTTTGTGCCTTTTCTTTTGCAGGCAGTGTATATTGCGCCCTTAAAAGCACTTGTCCGTGAGAGGATTGAGGACTGGAAAGTTAGGATTGAAGAAAAGCTTGGTAAAAAGTATGTTTCTCCTTACCTAATCAGAGAAATGAGAGGCAAAAGAACAGCTCATTGAGTATGAGTAAAATCTCAAAATACTTATGAGTATTTCAAAAAGGGTGTTGGTTTTATACTCTTCTTCAAATTACAAGTACTTGAAAAGTTCTATCAATAGTCACTGAGAGATCAAAACTAAGATAAAAACTGATCAAAAGTAATAGATCAAAATCAAAACTAAGGAAGGGATACACTTTGATACCCAGCTATTTTTGTTCTCATTGCGTGCCAGTATAAAAAATACAATGCTCAGATTTCACTCCACAATATCCTTGGAAATTGAAAATGTAAGTCAAACTAAGCTCTACTTAGAAACCTCAGCTGTAAGGAACATACAGGACTTGCATGAACTGTGTAATAGTAGTCACACTATGTCCTTCATATATAAATTAATATCATTTTATTCCTTGGTAACATTAATTTCTTGCTGATCTTCCCAGGTGTTTGAGTTCAGCCATTGCTTTATGATCTATAAGGTATATCAGTCATGTTGATGCTTTCCAAAATTATAGTGTCCTGAATTAAAATTTTTATGCATAGGATGCATTATTTAGGGCCTTCACCTTCTCTAAACATAGTCTTTTCCATAAGTTAAGCTCAAAGCACACCACAAGAGAAAGAGATGCTGTTCTGTGTACATGAAATTATCAGTAGTATTCCTGTTGTTATCACAAAAATGAGATAAAATATTTTATGGTACTATTTCTTTTTTTGAAATTTAGAATTACTTGTGAATAAAATCTTTAACAGAATATACACATTACTTTGAGGAATTTTTGTTTGATGTTCAGCTGGATTTAGAATGTGTCATTGGAATGTCTAAAACCCATTATAATGGATCCATCTAAAATGATGGGTCATTGCAAATGCTGCAAACAATTGGAAAAAATCTGCTAATCTTCTTCAAAAAGTAATCTGAGGCTAATTTCTGCACCAGTCTTAATGGACCTTCACCAACAAATGCAATATACGCTGCAGTTTAGCCTCATTATTCAAACCAGAGATCCATGCAGAGCAGCAGGCAGCAACTTGGTAGCCTCCATGAAAGCTTTCATCCTGTCTGTGACAGGATGTTATGGTTCACATTACATCATACCAGTATTATGTTATCTTCATTTTGAAGAACTGGCTCTTGGTTTGGACTCATATTCGTCTTCTTTATATGGTTTTCCTAAGGAATGGTATTCAATATTTATATGGTATTTACTAGGAAAACAAAGAGACAGGTTTATTTACTTAGAACAATTTTTAAAATCCTGTTAAATGTATTTGACAAGAAGGAAAATTACTTTCCTTAATTTTGTTTCTTTCGTCTTTTGAGAATTTAAGTTAAGGCATTAATTTTAGCAGTAATATGTTTTAAAGCTTTGTAAAGCCAAGCCACTGTCCTTGATTACAGGGTCGTAGAATTGACAGGAGATGTGTCTCCTGATATGAGAGCTATTGCCCAAGCTGACCTGATTGTTACTACCCCAGAGAAGTGGGATGGTATCAGCAGAAGCTGGCAGAACAGAAGCTATGTTCAGAAAGTTGCCATTCTCATCATAGATGAGATCCATCTTCTGGGTGAGCATGTTTCGCTGCTTTTAATCAGAATCATTGCTACCTTTGAAGAAGTGTGCTGTTACTTACAATGTGAATATACTTCTTGACATCTGAACCTTTCCTTTTTCTCTGTTTTTCCATTTACTTTTCATTTACTAGGGGATGAGAGAGGCCCTGTATTGGAAGTCATTGTGTCTCGAACAAACTTTATCTCATCTCACACTGAGAAGCCAGTAAGAGTAGTTGGTTTATCCACTGCTTTAGCAAATGCCAGAGACCTTGCTGACTGGCTAAACATTAATCAGGTATGAAAAAAAGTTTTCAAAAATGGGTATGTATTTGTCATGCAGAAAAACAAAATAGCGATTGGTAAGATAATTCAAGGTTAAACTTGAAAAAATATGTTCTCTTGTAGATGGGTCTGTTCAACTTCCGCCCATCAGTGCGCCCAGTTCCTCTGGAGGTGCACATTCAGGGCTTCCCTGGCCAGCATTACTGTCCTCGCATGGCCAGCATGAACAAGCCTGCCTTTCAGGGTAAGCAACAACCTCCTAGACCTTTTCCTTCTTTTTCTGAAAGAAAAAGGGACTTTGCACAGTTCATTTGCAGCACATTTGTAACACGTGTTACTGTATGTGCTCTTGGCATGTACTGGGAGAATCTGCTCTGCTAATGGCCCAAAGCTATTTGAAACATAAAGTGTGCTGCAAATGCAACATGTAACAGAGGAATGTAATGTATTTAGAACAGAAGAATAAAATTAGTGTTAGTGAAGGGGAAAAAAATGTGTTTTCTCTTAGTGTTTGACACCAGAAAGAAATATTTGTGTAAAAATATTTGAAATTTAGAAAGCAATAAAACCATTCATATTATTAATCTGCTGAGGTATTTTCATATGGACCACTGCATGTAAGCATTGAAAAAATTGTGAACAGAAGTTGAATGTCAGGCTAACCTCCTATAATTCTAGTTTCAAAGCAATAACCATAAAATTCAAAATTTGTAGTGCATCCAGATATGCTTCTGTTTCCAATTTTTTATTCTTAACCAAGCTGGCAAGCAGTATAGATTTAAGAAAAGCTCTCTTGTATTTTAGTTTGAACATGTTTTGTTTTGGTTACATAAGGAATATTTATTATATCAATTAAAAATAACCTCCAAAATAAATTTTGTGGTGTGAACTGGTGTTGATTGTGAGGTGACATTTGTGAGGGGACTTTTTAGCTGCTTTAATTAGCCTTATGACAGAAGCAAAGTATTGATTGTGGACTAGAGACCAATCTTGACAGCTCGGATTATTTACACCTCCACAAGAGCATTGTACAAAAACACTAATGAACAATAAATCTGTCTTGGGCTGTGCTGCCACACCTGTTCCTGAAGCAAGAAAAATCCATTAGATGTTGGGCTTTTAAAATATTTAGATATATTGGCATATATAGTTGTAAGATATAAATACACATGAATTATCCTACTTCAACAATTTCACAACTGCATTGCGTGTGTATATGCAGGAGCACATGCTGGGTAGTATTCATGAACTGCAGAATAGTATGTGCTGGTGGGCAGTATGAAATAGTTTTCAGAAATTAACAATACATAAATTTAATTGCTTGAATGAGAATTACATGAGAAAACACACAAATGGATTTATAAATGGTTTAGGGAGAGTATTTGAAATTCTGGGTACGACTGTTTGTACTTCTAGTGCCTGTTGATGTTAGAAAATATGTATAAATATGATTTATTGTGCGCTGTTCCCGACTTGTTTGACATGATACAGTCAAGGTTATTTTAGAATTTTCATGGCAATACTTATTCCTGAGACCATAAAAATTTCACTGCAACCTGAAACTTTTCAAAGATGGGCTGAGCAAGAAAATGCTATTTTAAAAAGTCCTAAAACCTAATTGGTTTAAATATATCATAATTGGTTTAAATGTATCAGACTAGTTAGTTGGCACAGAAACAAAGTTCTCTTGTACTGTAATGCCCACTTTCTACTTTTTTTACCTTTCCTGATATTGGTAGATTGAAGTGATCCTCTGTAGGCTGACGTGAGTTTATGCAGTTTGAGCTCTGGGTCAGGCAAAAGTAAATTTTAGACCTTCATGTCACTGAGTCTGAGACAGCATACCCCAAGAGTGTACAAAGAACGTTAACATACTTATTAGGCTGAGATAGAGAAATTCAAAAGCTTGAAGTCTAGAAAGCTGGTCTAGGTTTTGTTGGGTTTTGTTGGGTTTTTTTTCATAACTGGTTCTCTTAATTAGCTTACAGTGTTCACTGAAGCAGCTGAAGAGAAATTGAGACTCAGCTAAGCGTAGTTTTACAGCCTTTGGTTCAGAGGTGGTGTAGTCTCACCTCAGCTGTGTCCATCCAGCAGAACAGAGGCTCAGTAGACATACCTCAGTGTCATCTGCAGGGAGGTCTATCAGCTGTCATGGGATTGCAAAGAGAAACTCTCGTTTTTGTCATTAAAGGGTCTAATTCTCAAATTCTGTTTTGCTCAACAGCGATTCGGAGTCATTCTCCAGCCAAGCCTGTTCTTATTTTTGTGTCATCCAGACGGCAGACAAGGCTTACTGCCTTAGATCTCATAGCTTTCCTAGCCACAGAGGATGATCCCAAGCAGTGGCTGAAGATGGATGAAAGAGAGGTAGAATCATCTTACCTTCCTTATTTGTGCTTTGCTTCTATCTTATTGATGTTTGTTTGAAAAAAAATCATTTGAAACAAAAGAGTCTTTTGAGAGTAGATCTTGAAAGAGTTGTGCATGTGCTAAATTTCCCTATGTATTAAATGCAGCAACAGCATTAAGGCTATGGAAGCGTCTGTGCAAGAGCTGAACTTCAGAACACAAACTCTTTTATCTTTGTTTTTTCCTGCATATCTTATTAATGCTAGTTCCATGGTCCCAGACAACATATATCACATGGTGCAAGTCTTTGATACCAAGATAAGACAAAGACTAAAAGAAAGAGGGCTAGTGCTCTCTAAAGTTTACAGCTGGACATCTGTGACATATAGATGTTGAGCTGAAATCTAAACCAAATCTCTTTCAGTGTTTTAAGAGAAAAATCATCCTCCTCATAAGATGCATTAAGTATATGTATTTGCATATATATCTGCGTGAATATATGTACCTATGTATATACATGCATCCATCTATATTCCTAGATAGATAGGCATACTGCAGAACCAATCATTTAGCAATGGTTCAGTCTTGCATATCAATGAAATAAATCAATGATATAAACAAAGTAAAGAAAGCTTCTGCCAATATCTTTGTTTTAAAAATATAAAGATTGCAAAGTCAAACACTTAGATGTTAAACAATGCTAGCAGAAAGGCTTATTTTTTTTTATTCTTTTTCAAGCAATATAATCTTTAATTACATTTTCTTCTTTTTTTTTAATCTTCTTTTGTTTACTGCAAAACGTGAATGATGGCTAAATAATAAACAACCATTCAATATTCTCTTTTATCTGCATTCTTCAAACTGTGTACCAGATTATATTTAATTCACTCAGTTCAGCACCTGTTCTGAATGCAGTATTATTTATTTCACTCTGCACTAATGGTCCTGGTTATAGAATATCATTGCTGCAAAACAGGTTTTTCTGGTCAATATTCAGATTTTCTAGATTTTAGAGACTAGCTTTTTCTAATTATTGCAATTCTTCTACTAGAAATTTCTGTGATAATTTAAGGTCAAAACACAGCAAAATGCAGGAATCATAAATATAAAATCCAAGTTGAATACTGTATGAATACTTATATATCAACAGTTTTATCAATGATTATACAATTATAAATATAATATACCAAAAAGTATAGGTTTCTAGATTATATTGTTTGTGTTTGTTTGCTCTTTGCCAAAAAATAAAATGGGATTTTTCAGAGATAAAGCATAACATCTTTATCCTTTCTGTTTTGGATGGGTTTTAAAATCGAAAATGGCTGTCTTGGCTGATAAACCACTATTACTAAAGCATATCTCAACTTGATGGTGCTTTTCTAGCTGTATAACCTCTATTTAATGTTTTCTTGAACCTAATAGAAACATTTCATATCCAAGTTATTATTACTTAGTAGAGTACTCCAGTACCTTGTGCTGGTTTACTGTAGCAATCTCACCTACACGTAGAATATGCACTGGGCAGCTTGCCCTAAATGACTTGCATTAATAGGAATAGTTTCCCCATGTCCTGGGAGCCAATGCTATTCCAAAATGAACTGTAACTGAAGCTTCTTCAGTAGCTGGAAAAGGGTTTTCTATTAGGAGTCTTTGAATTTCATGTTTCAGAATAAGCCTCTGAAGGTTTTGAAATAGGAGCCAACAAGGACAAGCAGACTTTGCATTTATTAGTTTAATAACATTTGCATATGATTTGTATTTGAATTAATAAGCTGAATATTTGGAGCATGAGGTAGCTACCAAGTTACTCAGTTCTGACTACGTAAATGTAAAAGACTGAGGATTAAGTTCTAAGTTGTTATATCTCACCACTATTATGCAGAACACAATTCTGTTTGAAGTACCTACAATTTCAAGTGGACATTTCTTTGGGCAATTATGGGACTAGTTTGTAGTTTTGTGTTTTAAATGACCATGATTAGCCTGAGTTTTGTTTGACATTGAAGCAAAGGACAAAGCTCTAGTAGTGCTACATATATAGTATATATCCTGCCCAATTCTTTGATAATAATCTAATAATAATAATAACTAATTATGATTTAAGGGGGGGTTTAATTTTAAAAATTTAATCTCAAGTAATATTAAAGTCAGAATTAGACCTGAAATAGACAAAATCCTCTCCAGACCATTATAAAATTCTTAAGTTTCAAAAGTAGAACTAGCAAATACTTTATAGCAGGCATTACATGTCTTAAACCCTTTTCCAAAATTTCAAGTGTTTCTCAATTCCATATGGGATTAAAATGGACCAGCTAGAAGAATTAAATTGTTGTTGCCTTTTAAACAACATTTTTTTTCCTGTCAGTTTTTCACATTTGTTTTTTTTTTTTTTTTGCCAACCACTGTTCCTTTAGGGGGACATACAAATTACTTTATTTTCAAAATAGTTGTAATTCTTAACTGTGAAGTACTTTGACATATAAGAAATTTTTCATGGGTGTATACAAAGTTAGCAAGCTGTACAGCAGACTATGGCATTTTTCTTCAGTTGGCCTTATTTGTATAATATTAATTTTGGCTGACATAAGATTCCTTTGAGAGTTTGTTAGTAAGTTTTATTTAATGGTGTAATTGGGTTTGTTACATGATGGCTAAAAGTTCATCTGTTTATGTTAGCTTCCCAGTAGATTTCTTAAGGCTTCTTGAAATGTTCTAAAGCAATGCCATCCATAATAGCTTCTAAAGGACTGATGTTGAGGTAGAGAGAGATTTTTATAGCCATTAAAAGTGTTGTTTCTTTATTCTTCTTTGTGATGGTATCAGAGAGATTCAGGCCTTGTGGGGAAGAGTCTGGAATACAGCAGAGGCCAGTACTGATTCTTTGTTAATGTGTTGTTACCAATACTAGATCTTTGTTTATCAGCTATGCCATCATCTTAGCTTCCCTCATCTTCTCTGTAGAGATTCTCCCTGTGGTGGTAAACCAGGCTCTTGTTTGAAGCTTGTGATGAATGATTCTGTTCACAAACTTCCAGCCTGGTTTTCACAGTACTCTCAGATAACAGGCAAATCCACTTCCATTTTTGCCACCCAGCTCCAAATATCAAATTCAGGCAGTATATCAATCAGTTATATTTCAAATGATGTGAACTTAAATGAACCTTCTGGAATACATATTTGTACGTATAAGTGACATATAGAAACCACCCTTCAGCTGTTGCCACCAAAGTAGGTAACAACATGCCTGGATCATGGAGAAAGCATACAAGATGTTCTTTTCCTCAAAGGAGTCATTATCTGACAGGTGCAGCTGTTATAGTTGAGAAGGAATTTTGTTATACAGGCATCTAGTGAAAAATATATAAGTTATAGGCAGCTCCATTAGGTTTTGGGAATGGTTCTGCCTGGATATTTTCCTTGAATTTCATGTCTGATATGCAGGTTTTGGCTCATACCCATTGCAATATTTAGAAAGTTGAAAGGTATTTAGAAAGTTGAGATAGTAATCAATTTTCATAAAACTGGCCAGTACTTAATGAAAATTGCTCTTTCTGTTACTGCTCAGTTTTGCAGTTCTGCTGGACCTGTTCCTGCAGTACAATAGTTAAATTTGTTTCATAGATTCTATCCAACTGAGTTTCAGGCTATGTGCATGCTTTTTGTGAAGAAATGGCCACTCAAAGACCTCATGTATTACATATACTTTAGTCTGATCAAGAAAGCCAGGATTTGTAGCTGATGCTTTAAAGCTCACCCCTACATTTTCCAACTGCACATACAGACATTCACCAGGATTTAAGCAACACTGCTATAGTTCACCCAGAGTATGACTAGGGAGCCTCTAGGAAAAAAATAATACTTCCTTTCAGAGCCTTAGAGATGTTTTCTAATTTTTCTGTAAGTTGCATTGTCCATATACATCCCAAAATTTCTCTCTCTTACAATATGCCCCAAGACTGAGTTTGTTTTTCAACAAAGACAACAAAGAAGAAGCAGCAGCAGAAGCTGTTTTCTTGCCATCTGCAATAATAGCAAGGATCTTCATTAGACATCACGCTGTAAAGATTGTCCTGGTTATGCTTTTGCGGCACAGGTGCATCATGACAGAAATGTGAATGGGCAGTACATCTCATAGAGAAGACTGCATCTCTAAATAGAGTGGTTCTTCATTTCTTTTTCTTATTCTTTGATGCCAACATGCCCACGGAAAAAGAAAATGTTATGCTTACCCTGGTTTTTTTGTATAATCATAAGAGGATTTTTAAATATACACTTCCAGGCTAAAATTCTAATTTGGACTTGTCAGCCAGGACTGTCATGTTCAAGCTTGTGACCCATTACTTATCTTGTTAAAAGGGACAATAGCTCAGATTATCGTTTTGGAAACAGACAGTGCCACCAGTTTCTGTCAGTTTGGATAAGATCATTTATACTGTTTTACATTAGGACCTGACTAAAGAGGAACAAGTCCTTCTCTGTCAGAAATTGCTTCTACATCTGTGGTGGCAGAAAATGTTGCAATCTTTTTACAACATAATTTATTAGAATCAAGTTTTCAGTTTATTTATTTTTCTCTAATGTTTTTACAGCTTTTTGTTTTTAACCTAAAACAAAAGTACAAAAGTAGTATTTATGGTTTATTGTTTGAAGTTAGAATGCAGCTCTCACCAGCAGACAAGCAGGATGTTTTCTTATTTGTTTGGTGGGGTTTCTTTAAAAATTTATTCCCTGTCCAGATACTTGGATTCATATTTTTTTAATATTTACAGTGCAAGGAGGGACAAGAAATGTACCAGTGTACATAGTTTTAACTTTAACCACAATGATTTTTGCATTCTGCTTTGTGCATCATTTGGCCATCTGCATCTTATTAAGACTGTTCTTTATGAAACCTCTAGAAGTAACTAATATGCTTTAGCACAAAGATACCTGCAGTAATATTCAATAGCATCCATATCAGGCAATAGTTTGCTTCCGCAGAATTCAAGGGCCCTTGAATGAAGGAGATTCATTGACTCCAGAAGAATGAATCAGACCCTTCCTAATTTTGCCATTTTAGACATGTGAGTGTATAAACATGTGTGCAATAATTATGGATTAGTACATGTGTGTTGGTACATTGTGTGGGAATACACACAGCTGTATGCATGAAAGCGAATTAAATTTTACCAATAGTTGGTTTACATTGTTAACAAAGAAAAAGCCCAAAACCAACAAAAAAAATCATAAGAATTCTTGGAAAGACAAAAGATGGCTTTTCCTTCTCTAACCTTTAAATCAAACAACCTGTTATCTCCATGTTAATGTTTTGAGGTAATGTTGTGCTATAAAACAGGAATAGAAGAATATGATCTGTGTCATGAGCAGGCATATTGCTGTCATTTAAATGCATCTTTTAGTGTTAAATGTTTTATTATATTATTATGCTTTAATGTATTATTATGTATTATTAAATATGATTTAATAATATATCTCAACTGTTTAAAACACTTTTTAAAATGTTCCTTGAATAATCTTATTTTAGTTGTTTTAGGCAGCTTGTTCTGTGTGGGATAGTTCTGAAGTATAAGCCAACTCTTCATTAAAAATAGTTTTGTAAGAAGATTTTTTTTTCTGCCTTTAGAGATCAGGAGGGTACCCAAGAATGATTTCTGAGTGTTTCAGTCATTATAGAAGTTCAACTTCCTTCTACAAGATGTTGGTTTTATGACACAAAAGTGTGTCATAAAAATTAACATTTAGTTATAACAAGGAGATGTTTTTATTTCACTTAACATCTGTAGCAGATGTGAAATATGTAATTATTTTTGTAAAAGACTTCATAACTTTCACGATTCTTTTGTTTGGCAGATCTTTCTTCTATTGGGCATTTTAGACAATTGATAAGCATTATTCAGTGGCATATGGTCTGAGTCTGACGTGCTTTGAAAAGAGTAGAGAGTACTAATAATGAGGATTCTGTGAAAATGGGAAAACCAGCACAACAGATATGCTTTGAGAAAGTATGGGGTTTTAGCATCTTGAAACAATATATCACACTCAAAGGGACAGAATTGGGCTGCACAATCTGTTAGCTCATTCTTGTCCAATCTGGTCTCCTCCTTTCTTTTGGAGCCAGCATTGTCATCAACTTGCTGAATTATACTCTGACTGGAATGTATTTCAGGCACAGGGTAATGTATCTGCTTAAATGGAATCCTATCTTTCTACAAAAGCTTTTTAAGTATAATAAATTTAAAATATAAAAAAAGTTCTATTAGCTTAAAGTAAATGGTTCAACAGTTTACATATGTGCAGGAACAAAGAAAATGACTACTTAGTAGTTTGAGCAAAATCTGGCTTGTTTAGAAATGAGATTAGAAAATGTAGAAAAAAAGTTTATTTTTTAGAATAAATATTTTGCAATGCTACCAGGTTCCCAATTTGGTTTTGAGAAGATATTTTTCTTTGTTCATCCAAAAAACAAAAACAAAAAAAAAACTATGAAAGATAGCAAAACTTTTCACCATGGGCCTGATCCTGCTTGTCTATGAGTCGGGGGAAAAATCCCTTCCTGGCACTAAGTTCCCTGCATTGGTGTTGTACAGGGGTTTTTTAATGCCAGTACAATATGTATTTTCTTATATTATTTTAATATATTTTTTCTGTTCTTAAGATAAGATATATTTCATTTATCTTTCTGTGAGTAAAACTACATTACAGTTGTTTTCAGAAAGATAAATAGTAATTGAGTCATAACCATTCAGAAATGCTAGATTTGTTTTATAGTCACAGTTCTGTGTCTGTTTCTGGTTAATGAAACTATTAATTGTGCCATTATTTCTTAATAGAAAGTTATCATATTCTTACACTACACTGACATAAGGGAGTTACAATTTTTAAATAAATTGTCATGAGAATTTTAAGCCTTGGATTGTGCCTATGGGTAAAACAGTTATGTTTATTACAGTGATTTATGTGAAAGTAAGGGGTCAGCTAAAAATGACTAGGATTCCCTGCTGCTAAAATGACAGGATAGCAGTACATGTGCCAATGCTCCTGCTAAGGGTTCTTTAGTTTTCCTGTGGTAAATTACACTGCTTTGCAGGTATGACTAACAGCACCACAGGCCGCCGCTGTAATACGAGTCAGAGGGGAAAAAGAATAACCACCACTGATTGTAAAAGCAAGAAGAACATCTTTGAATAAATTCCCAGCACTGTGAATTTAGGATGTTCTGTGCTGGCAACTCTATTGCAGAAAGGTTTAGCTCGGGTTGTGTACTTGAAGTAGCTCCCAGTGTAAAACCTCATGTGCTGAAGGAGCAGTCTAATCACTATAGACTAATCCCAATCAGCTAATTTGATCCCTGTACTGTTCTAAAGGAAAACGGGTTTTAGATTTATTATTTTCTCAATATCACGTTCTTTTGATGTGAATAATGAAATTAATGTCTTTGGAATTGGCTTGTTGCCTTACATTAAAGACATAACTATCATAAGGTGCTGATTCTTGGTGGAGAGAAGAAAAACTAATTCAGCAATGTAGTATTTTTTTGTCAATTCTTGAATGCAGAAACTGACTAAAATCTAAATGCATTTCTTTGTTTTTCACGTATTTACCAATTTTGTTTTCTACTTTTTTCATCTTAATTTCCTGTTAGATATATACATATAGTTATTATTTCTCAAAGTTTGTACATAGGCATAAGGGGCCTGTGCAGTATTAGTACCTATTATTTGACCTGTAGTAAAAAAATTATTAATAGGTTTGGTAATATTTTTAGTATTGTATGTTGATGGTCATAATTGTAGAGCAAACAGTATATGTGTTCCCATTTTATCCAGATATTTTTTAGTCTCAGAAGAAAAGCTCTTTAAAATGGGTCATAATTCATGTCGTCTACACTGAAGTCACGTGTCTACATGTTGACTAGAGAAATCAAAGGTTTGCTGATTGTATCTGGATAGATAAACTTTATCCTTTAACATATCCTCTTTTCATTCATCTCTTTACTCTCTTCGACTTATCTACCCCTCTTCTTGCTTCCCTTTCCTAAATGAAGCAAGAGGGGACTTATCCCCTCTTCACTTCTTAATTAATTGGGGTTTTTTTTCTTTCTGCTCCCTTCCTTTTCAGTGTTTTATGGACCCTTTCACTCTTGTAGGCACCCTTTTCTTTTATATATGCTAGATCAGTTTATACAACAAACCTTCCATGTCTTATAGTACAGGAAACTCTCAGGAACATCCAGGCAACTGCATTGTGAGGGGAAATAAAGTTTAGGAGCTTCCATTGACAGATGAAATTGATTGATCTGTCAAAAGTTGAACAATTTCTTTTTTTAAAATTATTTTCTCTGTTACTGCCATCAGTTGTGGTTCCATTAGTCAAGATTACTTCAACAAATAGACTTTTTAAATGCTTTGCAATTTACTCTTCTGAAAAAATTGATTGATTTACAAAATCTATATTGTTTGTTTGTTTGTTTTAAAATCCTCAACATGGACTGTTATATTCTCTATTTGTACCTTTTAAGGATTCTTTTTATAATAGTAGCAACATGTTACTTGAGTTTAGAGATGTGAATAATTTTATTCACATTAAGGTCTGAGAATTACAAAACACAGGAAATACTTAGAGAGGTTACAATCTTGAACAGAAGTGAAACACCTCAGAGTCCTACATAGAAATGAAGATATCACTGTAGTCATGCAGCTATCATATCATAGTACTTTGCAGAACTCAGTCTGAGATTGGGCTGAACACTATGTCCAAATTATTTAGTTATCCTGACTAATTTGTTCTGCACTACTCTTTTTTCTCTAACCTTGCTTATACCTCCCATGACCATGAATGATTCTGCCCTAAGTATGCAATATCATCATGCCACTGCTGGTGGCACCAGGAAACCACTAAATTTCAAAGTTCCTGGCTATAATTATATTAAAATCACATAAAATAATAAATTACCTTAGAAATAAAACAATACAAATAATTTTGAAGGGTAGAATCACTTAACAAGATGGTTTTGTTCAGTATTACTAAGAGGCTTTTCATGGAGGTCATCTACAAAAATAAATAAGCTTATTATCAAATTTATGACTTGCAAATGTAGGCAAGAAAGATAGTTAAAATCATAGTAGTAAAAACGATTCCAAGAGTCATTGACATTGATTTCAAAGAATTAGTAATAATAATAAAAATAGCTTTTTATCTGGACTTCTGAAAGTTTTAAATGAACACACTTAATAGATGTTGGATTTCACTACAGAGTTTGAATCTATAAACTAAAAACTCACACTCGAAAAAAATTTTTCAAATTAATTTGCATTTCAGCATGTGAATAGGAAGCTTTCTTGGTGAATAATAATTGCAAAATTACCAAACCGTGGAACAGTCTATCTGTTCAAAGGCATTAGAGAAAGCCAAATTTATTTTTCATGACTGTTATTATGTTACTGGTTGCAGGGATTTGCTATGTTTTTATACCAGTTCTGACCCCTTTGATACTAGGGATTGCATTAAACAAACACGGAACAGAATGCACAGTATTTGCCAGACCTGTCAAGATATTTTCAGCATTTTCATTTCCTTGTCTGTGTTACTTGGCATGTCAATAAAGTCATGTGCATTTTGTATTCCACCCCCATTGTTAATACAGTATTTTTTTTAGACAAAACCAGTCTTTTCAGAGGCTGAAGAAGGCTCTGTTTTCCTGCTTGTATAAACAGCATAGAGCAAATTATCATTGCTACAAAAACAAAAAAGTAAAGATAGGAAACCTAAAAGTTCAAAATTTCGTAGTAATCTGTTTTAAAGCGTGCAATTATCCTTTCTGTTACAGATGAATGACATTATAGTCACAGTTAGAGATTCGAATCTGAAGCTGACACTTGCTTTTGGAATAGGCATGCACCATGCGGGTCTGCATGAAAGGGACAGGAAAACTGTGGAAGAATTGTTTGTGAACTGCAAAATCCAGGTATATGTGTTCTTTTTGCATCCTGCTGTAATGAGTTTTACATGGAATTTTAAAAGTTGGCCTTTTGTTACATATACCTCATTAATCTTTCTTTTTGTCTTAGGTTCTTATTGCCACAAGCACATTAGCTTGGGGTGTAAATTTTCCAGCTCATTTAGTAATTGTTAAAGGAACAGAATACTACGACGGAAAAACAAGGCGTTACGTGGACTATCCCATTACAGGTACTCACATAAATTATGGAAATGTTCATATGCTGAAATGTATTTCAAACATAAGCAAATGATCTGAATTATTTAGTAACTGAATTTGGATAAAGACTAGGAGAGACAAGGTAAGGGTTTTTTCTTTGTTTAATGCAAGTTGTAAGAGAACTCCTAAGATTTTATGCAATAATGAAAATGTTTCTGTTTCACAAATGTTTTTTCAATGCTAAATTCCTGTAATGTGTATCACCCAAAATGGACATTAAACAATTGAAGGGACAATATAAAGCCATATCTAGTTAATGAGGTAATTGTATAAAAGAAACTTTTCAAGCATGCAAATTTTTTTTAATTTCTTAAACCTTTTCTAAATAGAAGCAAATTTTTAACAGCAAACTTAGCCGTGGTTTGAAATGCAACAGTTGAATCACACACTTTTGAGAAAATAAAATGTATACATAGACACTTAGTAGTAAGCAAAAAACCTTAACTGGCCTGGTGTCTTCAGTGATATAAGGGATACTTCAGAAATAAGCAGCTAAATTAAAAATTTGAATTTCTGGCTTGATACAGACTTTTGTTGCTTTCTGGCTCCAGTAAACTCCAGTTTTCATAAACCATTCTGCAGTGTTTTCAACAAGCTGAAGAAAGTGAACCATGGAAGAACTTTTTTCAGGGTTCAGACAGGGAGAATATTTGTCTGGATGGTACTGTTTGAAGAATGAGGACAAGCTAAATTTATTCCAGGTTTCCTGTTCTGTTTTCCCTTTCTCTTTTCTGAAGAGAAAGTTTATTATTAAATGTTCCTATACTACGTTAGCAATGTGTACACCTAAGGACAGTCTAAATGGTGTTTGTTAGGTAAATACAGAGCTTGCATCTTTTTAGCCATGCGCTGTCTTTTCATCAGGAGAAGCTTAGTAATATAAAAAAATCTCAAACTGAAAATACTACAGGGGTTACTTCTTCAAGTAACCCGTCATAGAGCTTAATTTAGTGGTTAGTGCTCTGCAGGAAACTTGGGATCAATTTCCAGACCAACTCTCTTGTTCAAAGATTCTGGTCTGACCTGGGATCCAAGCCATGCACACTTGTATTTTGTGACAGACTTTGGCTGATGTAAACTTAGTGAAAATAGTCTCTGCAGCGAAGTCGTATCGGGCTCGTGCCGACTGGAAGGACGGTAATGATCATTTATTACTGAATGGGGAAAAGTGGCGAGGAAAGAAATCAACGGAAGTTTTAAATTTTATGTTGAATCCATGGCACTATCAGAAATCAGTAGTAGAGAAAATAATATATTTAAAAGAAATCAGAGACTCAATAAACAGTGCAGATTTGCTATGCTGTTTTAGGAATCTGTTGTACAAGTTCACACAAAAGCTTTAGGGAATGCTGATACTTTCACTCTTTATTGCCTTTTTTAATTCAGGTAACTTCAACACTGGGTGTTGTTCAAGTCCTGAATTTTCAGTAAGACTTGGGGCAGGAGTGGGGGTGGATGAATACCACCATCTGTGATGGAAGCATTCAGATTTTGTTGTCTGCACTGCAACAGAAAATGCAGATTCCTTATTTTATGAAGAAACATGTGGTGTGGTTTGCCTAAAGCATTTTTATTTTTAACTTTCTAGAGAATATTTATGCATCTGGAACTTCTGTGGATAGGTAGTACAGTTTTGCTGCAGCAATAAAATGAAAATGTAATTAATTTTTTTCTGAAATACTTCCAAAAGTTTCACAATACTGTCTTTAGTGCTGCCCTCAAGTTATGCCTTCAATGTTCCATCATGGTACTGCTTGGCTTCTCTCTACTAAAGTTACCTTTCTGTGTCAGGAATGCATTTGGCTCCAAGGAAGCAGCTGAGGGCAGAATGAATCACTCTGGAGTGTTCAGCAATTTCAAAATAAGAAAGAATGCTTCTTTGAGTGAAGTCAGAGGTTTTGAGGAGGACTTTTTCTCAGTTAGCAGTCATTTATTTAGTCAGCCAGTTGGATCATATTTAATATTTCAGGAGTTTAGTCCAGTGATTAAAAGAAGCCAAGCAACATATAGTCAGTCAAGAAAATATTGAGTTTGGATAATTACATAGCAGATATTTGCAAAAATAATTTCCTGACGCTTTTTGGTAACTCCATTTCCTATATGGTATTATGCACAATTTAATTCAACACATAGAATAGCGAGAAGTTGTTTCATTACCCTCCTGTGCACATACCTATTCAGAAGAAGCAGATTTAAACTAGTTTCATTTTACATCTTGATGTCACTCCTAAGCTAGCAAAAGGAATAAACTGATAAAAACCATTGCTTTCTATACACAAGTCAGTACACAAGTGAAAACAGGTTACTAAAAGCTCACAATTGGGCTGTCTGTTTCTCGTAGTCAGTTGCTTTATCCCATTCTTTACTTCCCTGATTTTCCTTCCTCAACAGAGCTTTGGGCCAAAAGCATACTGATTCTTAACTCAAATAAATCACTTCACAATGCCAGGTGCTGCAAGCCACATACTGGGCAGGTATGATAGAGCTCATACGGAATACACAAAACATTAAAACTTTTAAAATAAAGACGTAAAACTTATGTATTGCTTTCCATTGTTTCTTCTAAGTTAAATAGCAGTTGCAAGTACCAGAAAGGATTCGGAGCCCTGGTGAATGAGACGCAAAACAACCTGTGCAGATGCACTCCTCAAATGAAGAGAAAACAAACAAATAGATGATAAGCATGCTTATCCTTGGGGGCAGGTAGCAAGTTGAGCATGTTTTGCATAAACTAGTATTTTCAATGTTTATAGAAGTCATTAATTAGTATTTACAAATAATGGTGTGTAGGTAGCGTGTCTGAACCAGCTTTTAAATCTCTATATTATGATGTGATGTAGGGACAACATACGATGTGAAACCATCTTTACTCCAGTGCTAATAACTTCTTTGAGTGGTAAATATCATAGTGCTCAGTAATTAGAAATCGCCTATAGCATTTTATCTCTAAAATACTCAAAACCTAGGAAATCCTATCTAACAGAAAAGCCTACATGAGGAACTTGTGTAAGTGTGAAGTCAAGTATTTGAAAATTCAGAAATGATAGTAAATTGTCATCATAGCTTTTGTGAGTTCTTTTACTCATCATCTTTAATTACATGTGATAAAATGAGGGATGGATGCAGAATGGAAGGAGAGTAATGGCAATTTATATTAGTTATAAGCCTAGATTCTGTTGCAATGGGTGGTCTTCAAGTATACAAGAAGATTGTCTCTGACAGAAAGAAGTTCATCATAACTTTATCTGAGATGGAAAAAAAACTTAGAAGTGGCAAAGCCAATAGGGCATACAAGGCCAAAGTAATGCAAAAAACCTATATTGTACATTATACAGACATAAATACATTTATTTATACATCGAAACAAATATTTGGTTCATGCATTATTGTCTCTTTGGCAGATGTGCTTCAGATGATGGGGCGTGCTGGCAGACCACAGTTTGATGATCAAGGAAAAGCTGTCATTCTAGTTCATGATATTAAGAAAGACTTCTACAAAAAATTCCTTTATGAACCTTTCCCAGTGGAATCAAGGTAAAGATAAAGCAATCAGAAAAGCTGATCAAACTATAAACAGTACTATAAATGAGGGATAGAGAAAATGGAACCAAAATTCTTGTGCTGGGTGAGTCCTAAATACTGGGGTCAAGAGGAAGACAATTTAAAAAAAGAAATTATGCATCTTTATGTAGAAAAATCCTTTCTTCCATGGGTTTTGAAGCACTGCTGAGCTCGTCAGTCCATTCCCAAATAATACCACAAGTGCCTCTCCATTTCTGGATGTTGTCTCAGACATGTGAAAGCACAAACTCTTCTTCAAAGGCAATGCTTAGGACAACTATCCATGATCCTCCAAACCCTCTTTGAAATTCTGGGATAAGTTACTAATAGGAAAAAACCAAGATGAGTTTCTAGCACTTTTTACCTAGAATATTTGTGTCATTATAGATATCACATTCTTGAAAATCTCTAAAGCTCAGAAAGTTCGAAGTTCAAGTTCACATGGTGTAAACTCTTACTAATACAGTTTTAACATATCCTTCCCTATAAAATTGCAAGATTTTTGTGAGGAGTGTAGAAACAGCACCTTTTTGCAGCCTCTTCAAACCTAGTTGATGCAAAGTTTGCTGTCCAACATAATGTAATTTGTGCCTTGGTTTTGATATTTTCAATATATTTAGCTGTTCAATGAGAAGCTGAACTAGTTACATTAAGCTCCTGTAGAGGAATGTTTCATGGAGCAGTCCTCAGACATCTAATAAAGCACGAACATTACTGAAAGCTTTTCTCGGTGGTGAAGAATTCACAGTATTGTTCTCCTAAGGAAACTTTATCCCTCAACATAAGTGATAATGGGACCTCTATCTGCTCAGGAAACTTGTTGGAGTTTGAGAGTGCAATCCACCTTTGAAATGTAGTTGAAATGGGCTGGTGTATTTGAAGGTTAATTTCTGTGGTGCACAGACAGACATACAATTTTTTGCAAACAAAGAATGTGGCAACATACACTTCATTTCCTTAGAAAACCACACTTTTTTTAACATAGAAATTGCACTTAGCACAAAAGTCCAGGAAAAGTTGAACTTCTTCAAAATGATAGCTAATAAGTGAAAAGGGTGGTGTGATTAAAATGCTGATGATATATCCAGACTGCATGGCATTAGCATAAACTAAGAAATATCTCTATTCTTTGGGAAGTGGCATTTCTAAAGAAAGAAATCCTATCTTCAATATAACAGTAGTAATCACACCTTTGTTCATGTTTGGAAGACTACAATTATTCTATGTTACTAGTAGCTCCATTTGTGTGTTTATATTTACTTTGTATTTCTAATATATTCCATCTTTTATTATAAAAAAAGAATATTTTATAAATTTGCAGATGAAGAGTCACATATTAATAACAATCTTGTTAAGTTCTCTGTAGGTTGTGAACCATGTAACTTAGGTTTGTCTTGGTCCCTTTTATGATCAAGTATTTAATATCTTCAAAGAAATACTGGTTGGGATTTTTTGGGGGGTTTTTAGTTTTGGGATGCTTTCCCATCTGTTTTACCAAAGAGCAGATTTATCAGCTTTCTGTAGTATTTCCGATTTGTAAAAGTAAACTTCATATTTTTTTAATTAATGTTTTTTTCTAAAACCCATTCTTTACATATTTAGTTGTATATGTACAACTAAACATACTCGTAACAGTCCTTGTGCTCTCGCTGATCATGTGCCTGAAACACAGCACATTAGAAGCAAAAGAAAATCCAGAATTCCATTATTGTGAAATAGCTATTGAATCATCTGTCCAGCTTCTGTTGGACAATCTGTGTAGAATTTCTGCAGTTCTGACCCTTAAAAGCATGCAGTCACCAGTATAGGGCAGTAAAACAGCTACTCATGCCAGATTATTCTTTACTTTTAGCAACAGGAAAAGAACATTGGGAGTAGAAAAAGGATATAATACAAGAAAAATTAGGTTGAACCTTAAGGATATTTGCTATTCTGTGATTGAACTCTAGCCAGGCATGATCTCATTAGATGCCCTAATGGAGGTCTTTGTTCTGTTTAATGACTGAGTATTTTATTTTTTAAGAATCATTTTAAGCTGCTTTTATTATTCTGTTTCTGAGTTTAGATCTTTCTGGGTAAAAGTAACTGCTCTTATTTACTTTTTTTTTGTTGTTTTTTTTTACATTGGTTGAAGATGAGGCAAAATCCAGGGGAAGCCATTTTGATATAATTTTAACAGCCCTGAAGTATTTGTCAAGTATTAGCTAAGCTGTTGCCACTGTTTCATTTCCTGTTTGTCTTGCCATATGATTCTCTATTGGATTAAATCAGCATGATCATATGGTCAACATACAATATTCAGAAGTTACCACTGAGTAGCTCCATCTGAATATGTTCCATGAATGACTTAAACTTGTGCATTCTTGGTCCAATCAAAAAATAATTTGAGCTTCATTCCACTATCATGTAAAGAAGATGACTGACTTTGCAATTACATTCCCCCTTCTTCCCCTCTCCCGTTTACTGGAAGATAAATATATAATATTTTCAGATTAAAAGTAATAAACCTTTTAATGGACAACTCTACAAAATATATTACCTGTCTTTGTGATTGTAAAGTCAGCTAAATCCTTTGTTTCCTGTTCTTCAGCTTGTTAGAGGTGCTGGCTGACCACTTGAATGCTGAAATTGCTGCTGGAACTATTACATCTAAGCAGGATGCAATGGATTATATCACCTGGACTTACTTCTTCCGTCGACTTATAATGAACCCAACGTGAGTATACAATATAAATGCAATTTAATCTCAAGGTAACTTGAGGTTAGAGTTGATCCAAAGGTGATCTGTCTGCTGTTGGAGCCTAGAATACTTAACAGTCTCCAGTGTAGGAGCATTGCTGGCCTACATATGGATTAAAACTCATGAGCACATACTTTTTATAATTTTTTCTCTAAATATAAATGCCTTTTTGGCAGATAACTTTACAACTTAGTTACAGCAATAAAATAACCTTATTGAGAGGGCTATATCAGCATCCCTAAAATGAAATTCCAGATTATCACATTCCCTCAGCTGTTGTATTTATAATGTAATACTTTTTTTTTAAGCTACCACATTGATACATTCTGCTCAGTTTTCTTTAGAAAATTTATTAAGACTTGGACTTTCCTAATAAATGAGAGAATAACTATCAGCTGTTTCTCTGTGATAACGTTTGCTTTCATTAGGGTACCCTGGTGAAACCATGTGTGCAATATTTTCAATGATTGCTATCATCCTGCCTAGCTCCAGCTGGTATGCAGATCATTCTGAGCTGTTCCACCAATATAGGCTGCCTTTGCCACAATGCTGTTTTGGGTAAATCTTACCTGTCATGTAAGGTACCCACTAAAATAATGTGGCAAATAAAGAATTAGCCATTTAGATCGCTAAGTGTTTCTCGATGTACTCCAGCATGTTGTATTTTTGAAATCACGTTAATGGACACACCATTTGGTCAGATTTTCTGCCAGGTACTGTATGGGCAAGTGCTGCTGAGAGCCTGCAGGTGATGAAATAATTTCCTTCAATTCTTTTTAAGTCTTTATTACTTTCTAATTCTGCATCTAGTCCTATGATGAAAATCTCCCACAAAACAAACAGAATTTCCATCTAGTCTTCTTAGGAAATAAAAAATGCAGAGCATTAGAGGTGTAAACTAAAGAAAGCATTCTCCATTTTCTCACTTCATAACTAACACAATGCATACAGTTATGGGGAGGGTATTTCTCCTCTGAGAGTTAAATTATGATTTTTAAATGTTAGATTTTATACTTTTTTTAGAATAAAGAATAAATACTGTTACTTTAAAATGTCTTGCTCTTGAATTGCTTTGGTAAAGTGCTGTAGTTGATTTGGTTTTGGTAAGCTTTGATCATGTGGTGTCTGTGGTAGGTACATTTTTTTAAGACATGACATATAGGCCAAAGGTAAGTGTAGAATATAGCAATAGTGTTTGATTTAATAGGCAATCTCTTCCTAATATAAAAGATTATTTCCACTTGAGTACGAGTTTGGCATGTTGACTGCTGGTCATTTTTTCTATGCAGTTTCTTTATTGTCATGGACAGCTAAATCTGGAGTTATCACAATTTCAACTTCAAAACAAAAGTTCTGCTATTCTGAGGTGGGAAGAGAGTTGGGGGTGAGGGGGAAGAAAAAAACAAGGCACTTGATAATGAGATGTAGAGTCTTTGTAGTGAGAAGCAAGATGAACAGATCTTGACTAGTCATGCCCATAATGGCGGGATAGGAATGAGTAACAAAGTTTCTAACGAAATTGGAGGCTTGCATTGGAACACCACACACACAGGCTGGAGCAGTTGACAACTTGAGCTCTTTATCCACACAGGTACTCAGCATTCCTTCTGTATTTAGTCATGCAGGGAGAAAAATTGAGGATATTATTTACTCTGTCAAATCATTTCTAGATGTCAAGCACAAATGTGCATGCATTCCATTTTTTGACATGATAACAGTATTAAGTTTCATCCAAAGTTACCAATCTTAGTTAGTAGTGCTCCTGGACCTACTATCTGTGGTGTTTTCAGACTTCCTGAAAGCCAAGCAAGCAGTTCCAGCATGGTCAGTGTTTGAATGAGATACATCCAAGGGAAACTGAAGAGTTTTACAAACAGAAGTCAGTGATTCTTGAGATAACTCTGAATAAGTTGCACTACGGTAGTGGAGTTGACTGTGCCATAAAAGAGACTATGAAATGATTGATATTATCAAACAAAAAATATTTGTGCCCCTTAATAATCCAAAGATTTTAGGATTTGTTGTTTTTTTGGTTTTTTTTCAAAAGAATAGGAGCACAATTGCTGGTTTTTGGTTTAGATGGTTATGCAATACCCATTCCTTGTCACTTGACAGAAGTATTTTTTATCATGTCCTATCCGAAAGCAATTTTGTTGTCTTTCTTTCCACTGTGAAACAAGAACTATTTTCCAGACAGTAGGTGATTGTACCTTAGTGGTGAATAAGTAATTCCCATATGCATGATTAGTAAAATGCCTTGGGATTCATTGGCATAAAAGTCATTGCATGTGACGCTGTAAATCCCCAAAATAATGGGCTTAGATAATATGCAGAAGATTTATATTCTCATTTATTACCAGTTTTAGCTACTTTATATTAAAGCTCCATAAACAAACGTAGGATCATCCTATTCCAATCCAGTATCATAAAATGCCTTACTGAATGCCTACAATTTGTACTATGAAGTAATGGTAATCTACCTTTATTGTGAGACAGAGATCCAAGTATCTTTTTCCTCTAAGTATCCAGGTTTCTTCTAAACATGAAGTCATTGTGAAAGTTTTCCTGGCAAACTTGAGATAATTTGTTAAACTTATAGTGATAGTTGTTTTAATGGTGTGGAAAATCATTGCATGTTAAAATACCCTTTCATCAAACCATTTTAATTTTCTTGTTTGATAAACCCCTGCGTTTCAAACTCTGTGGAATGGGTTTTAGCTGTCTAGATAAGAGGTGTAATTGAGCTGTTGCTTTGGGGAAGGAGAGTAGCTGAGTTAGTTTTGTTCAGTTGCATGACGACTACTCACACTCATCCTGTTCAGGAGATGACACGTGAATGACAGAGGTGGTCCAGATGAAATGTTTATCATATCAAAGTGTTTCAGCCCCCACATCCAGAGCTTCTTCCCTGTTCTTCCCTTCTCTCAAAACAGTTAATCCTGAATGCAGAGCTTTTCACAGTTTCTATGCTACTTCAGTCAAGTAGTACAACATGTACTCCTTTCCACACAGAGCTGTAATCACTGTGTTCTTTACTTAATCAAGGTCATATCACACAGATCAGCAAAGGGCCCTGCTCTTTGCAAGGGGCTACTTTGACAAGTTCATCTATCTCCATTCCTTGGCTGAAATGCCTTGGTTATTTCATTTTTTTACCCTTATAAAAGATTATAATTGCGACTTTCTATAAAAGAGAAATGGCTATGAGAAACATTCTCTGTAAATCAGGTTATGATATTTTCCAGATACATGTGCAGTAAAAGAGAAATAGAAATATACAACATATGTAAAGTTAAGCAGAATCAGCTTTCATTTGGAAAGTTAATTTTTAGATATCCTGAGAGCACACATCACTAATAAAATGTGCATGGCTTGTATGTATATTTATATGTGAGAGTGCGTCTGTGTACATGTGTACAAACAAACATACACTTACAAAACCAGTTTCTATGTTAATTCTTTGTGAAAACATCACAAAGATATTTTATTATTTCATTCTGAGAATTAAGAGGTTTTTTTCACTTGATATCAGTTTTGCTAAATTTTTTTGAGTGAATGAATAATACAGCATAAATTATAATCTCAGACTGATGATGCCCTTATTATACATTTATGTTTTATTTTAAATTTCATTTTCTCAATATGATTAGCTGAGCATGTGAATAAAACATATGAATACAAATTATGGTTATATACTGGTCCAATATATTTTCTGCTATTATGATGACAGGTAATATCATAGTAGAAGTCAGTCAGAATGGAATACCTGTGTATTTCGGTGACATAATCACAGTTATTCAGAATTTTAGGGTTAATATGGAGTTGTGTCAGAAGGGGGATTACTGAAGAAAGTTAAATTAGCTAAGATTAAGGGATAAAATGGAAAATTTTGACAGTAGCTAAACTTACAGAAGCTAGAATGTGCAAGTACGTTGTACTGCAGTGATTACTAATAACCATATTTTCAATTGGTAAACAGATATTTCACAAAGGACTTCGCAAAAGGACTCTTCCTTTTACAATGACATTTAGACCTATATGCATGTACTGATACATATGCATGTATATATATTTAATATATGACAGCTATAGGCATTATTATGAATTTCATAACAAGAGTTTGTTCTTTGGAATTATTAGGATCACAGTGATGTGAAAAGTACAGGAATGTAGTTCACAGTATAGTTTTACCAAATATTCAGACAAATAAAGATTTGCTGAGTCTGTCAGACAGGGAAGCCCCAGGCTGCTGAGTATTTGAGCCGCCTCCTGCTTCCCAGTCTGCTGCAATCTTAGGTGAGAATACAAAGCTGAAGACTCTGCATCTCCCCGTCCAGAAAGAAAATTCACATAATTGTCTTCCTACTCTTGGATATGATTTACCTGTACAAATTATCTGTTGGAATATATGATAGGGAAAAGAAAAATCTCACCAATATGTGAGCAAATTTATGTTTGGCTATTACCTCTCATCTCTCACGAACACATCTTGGGAGATAAACTGTCTTGCAAATATAATAAGAAGCACTGATGTGGGGGTAAATACCTTGCTGATGTCAGAGAAATTGAACTTGATTTTGTTCTTCTTAAATGACCACAATGTATAGTATACTAAAAGCTGATTAAAGATAGCAGTTTATCTGTTTCTCCTACCTGGCATACACAAATATATGGACACAAGAAAACACGATAGAGGTAAAATACAGGGTGGCATTGCTGTCTGCAGCATTTGTGCACTCTGTATTGCCTTTTTGCAAGCCAGTCACGGACCCCAGAGTCAGTCAGTAATGCCTTAACAACAGAAGTGAGTTGGTACTTAAGGTCATATCTTTCTCTGGCTATGAAGATTCATCAGTTGTGCCATATAGTCTGTACCATTTGAAGATTCATCAGTTGTGCCATATAGTCTGTACCATTTGAAGATTCATCAGTTGTGCCATATAGTCTGTACCATTTGAAGATTCATCAGTTGTGCCATATACTCTGTACCATTTCCTTGGTGCTATTTGAAGGTGGCAGCTGCTGAAGCTGATGAAAGTAAATATAAATGATGACTGCAGTAAAGGAACCTAGAAAAAATTACTATCTATGCTCTCCCATACTTGTTAATAACAAAATTCTGCTTCCAGAACTGCAAAATCTCAGAAAGCACACTTTCTTGCTATCAAGTGTATGCTGTGGATTTGCTGTTTCATGCATTTGTTTCAAAAAACCTACTGACTAGCAAGTTCCTTCTTTAATATTTTTGGCTGACTCTTGTCACTGGTTTTCATTATGTGTGTCACCATTACCACCGTATAATCTGAACATAAAAAACATGGTGCTCTAACAAATGACTCCACAGCATTGACAGTTATAGCAGGACCATTTCAAGGCTGATGAAAAATTTCCCAGAGAGATCTCAGGTCAGGTTTACATAAGCTAAACAGGAAATGATTGCCACCATTCACATTAAATCCTAAATGTTTTGTGTAACTTCATCTACATTTTATGTTCCTGCACGTTTCTCTGTCTTTCTCAGCTGATGAAATTCCACACTTCCTTAGATTAGAGAAATAAGTTCATGTTTCACAGTTTGTTGTTCTTGCTAAGCTCTACAAGGTTTTGGGATTTAAAATATGTTATTTAATAGACAATAAAAAGTTCCTTCAGCTTTTGATTGTTTAAATTTTACATACTTTATAAATTTTTATGATACCTAGGGGTTTGTTACTGCTTTTTCCCTATGGACTACTAATGGAAGTTAGCCTGTCTAGCCCATGTGCTAGATGCTGTTAGGATAAAACTGCCTTTGACTTTCACACCTCTCAGGGGACGAGTAATTGTTGTGTTCAAACAGCCTGTAATTGTGATCCCGCTGGCTTTCTCAGTACGCTTCTGGCTATTAGAATCATTAAACAACTCAGCACCTGTTAACAGCATTGTAAATATTCAACCCTGCTTGTGTGCAGGTTGAGTCCAATATAGGAGAAGGCTTACAGAGCCCAGCCTCATAAATTAGAGCTTCTGACAAGTCAATTATTGTGAAACTGGGCTTCACTGTGAAATAAATGAAATGGTGTGCTGATAAAAAGGTAGGCTGTCTGTTTATAGCAAAGGGGAACTAATGACTAGATGATTCAATGCAGTGAGCATGAAACTGCATTGTTTTTATTCTTTATCTGTAATTAAATAGTTAGGCAATATTGCTTCATAGAGGAACTCACGTATTATGCAGTTTTTATCCTTAGAACATACCAACATGCAGAATTCAACTTGCATTTATTCCTGAGCATTGAAATCTAATGTCATGATACCTCTGTTTTCACTAATGATTTTAACACAGTCTTTCAAGATGAATGGCTTTGATTTTTATTAGGGGAAAATGTGCTGAATGACCAAGAAGCTCCTGTGGGTGTGCTCAAAATTTTATCTGCCTCATTACAGACAGTAGTTAAAACATACTGGTACCACTTCACTCAAGATTACAAACCATTGAAGATTTTTCTTTATATTGTTTTAGTTCCACTAGCCAGCTACATATTTAACTCTTTGACAACAAATTACAAAGCAGCATATTTTAAATCCGCAAAATAATTTAAAATATATTATAAATTCCTTTATGATGATAACTTCAGTTAACTGCAGTGAAGTACTGCAAATTAGGCAGGAAATAAGAGCACAAACCTGTTTGAATTGCTGTCTTAAATTACAGTCTCAGGAAAGAATTTCAGTGTATTGTCCATGTTCCTTTTTTTCATTTTATCATGAATGTTATGATACTGCAAATAAAGGTTCCTGAAATTATATGGTGGAAGTCCAAATACTGTGACAACAAAGTGCCTTAATTATAAGCATTTCAGAAGTATTCTATTCAATTTAGAGAGAAATAATAATGAATCCTTAGTGGTTTAGGAGTATAAAATAGAATTTTTTTTTCACCTCCTTAAACAACTTATTTAGCTAATTTGCTCAATTATTTTCAGAAGGTAAACAAAATTAGACAAAGTAATTTCTGCTAATAACCAGAAAATAAATGTGATTGGTAATGTCAGGCAGATAAAATGGGCAGATAGAAATTTTGACCATTTTATATTATTGCTATATCACTTAATTTAAAAGGACACTCATGAAATTTAGTTTGCATCAAAAACACTATCAGAATAAATTTTCAACAAATGAGTTTTCTTTGCATGAGGCTGGTAATATATGGCTGGCTACTACATAAAACATTTAAGTGAATACAAATATTTCTGTTAGCTTTGTTTAGTTTTTGACAATAGATGTGCTGTAAGTATTTCAGATCATCTCAGAATGAACCTATATAAAATGTCACAGAGTTGAACACTCCACTGCAGTGTATCTATGTATAGTTGTTGTCTCATGTAGCTGGCTGGTATCAGAACACATTTTTTAAAACTTTTTCTTGTAATAGTAGTGGTTTACTCCAACTTTACCCAATTATAAGTGAACATTCAAAGCTTCAGAGAATTAACCCCATAGTTTGGATTTAATAGCAAGAGGAAAATATCTGGACGTTGCAATACTGCTATTTAGCATTCAGGCTTTTTTGATTATGCTACTGCTATTTAAAGAGATGTATGGTAAAAACTTTGCTTAAGAAAATAATAATGCAAATCAGATTCTGTAAATTAATCTGTTATATAAGGACATTTGTAGCTTATAAAACTTAAATTCCATCTTTTAAAATTTGCAAACAGCTATATATATATACACAGCAATACAGTATATGATGCAGAGTTTAGCTCAGAGGATGGAATTCATCTACCCAAATATAACATCCAGAACCGAACTGGTTGTGTAAAGTTCTCTTTTTTCAATCAGTGATTATGTTTCACCTCATCCTGAAGCAGATACTTAAAATAATCCAAATGAATAGCATTCTGCAAATACACATTTCTTTCCAGTGACAGTGAAAGGAGTTTAAAAAAACTAATTCAGGTGCAGCAGTAGCTTTGTAAAATTGGCTAAAATGAATCTCAGTATGCTCTTTTGCAGCCTGTTGTTCACCTGCACAAAATAGCATTGAAAGAACCTACTCTCAATTAGAGTGGGGTTATTTCAAGTGGGACTGCTGAGTACATCATAACAGTAGTAAAGTTTAGTAAAGCAAGGCAGGTAGAAGAAAGGAGCACCTTTCATCATTGCACAATCTCAGTAGTCTATTTCTGCCACAATTAAATGAGCAATGGCTGCTTTTTTTATTCTGCTTTTTAACAGTTAAGTAAATCATCAGATTTTGTGTTTAATTCTGCTTTGCAATTGCATGATTTAATTACTCTGCTTAAATTCAAAATTTTAAAACTTTCTAAGCATGCTCAGTTTTTCTTTATTACTAATTGAACTTAATTGTTACTTTATGATCTGTTGCCTTTGCTGAACCTAGGGACACAAGCCCTTACTGCATTTTTATCTGGAGTAGAAGTTCTCACTGAAATCATGTTGGTTTATGAGTAAGATCTTATAATACACCTCAAGCTCTACAGTTAAGGAGTACAAACTTCCATCACTGTGTCTTTTTTATATGCTAACATGAAAAGAAAATATATTTTGGCCCACTTTATAAATATATGTAAATATAAAAAATATACATGTATTAAAAAATATGTATTTTTCCTTCATACAGAGAACTAAGGCACTGTGATTATGTAATTTACCTAAACATTTTGTCTGATGGTGAACACGTGAAGTAACCACATTAACAAATACTCTATTCCTTTTTTAGCAATTCGAACTTTGAGAATAAAATGTCACAGAAATATAACAACAAAAACAAACATTTAGAGTGGTATAAGTTTACTTTTTCAAGAGACGCCGCTATATGCCCAGTTTTACTTTGGGAGTTGCAGGATGTAAGGCCAGTTGCTCTCCTGGGTGGGTGTTCTTCCTTCATCTTGATGTTAAAATACTGTTACTTGTGTTAGCATTGCGTATTCACTTTCACACTGATCAGGAAAGTGTACCCATGAAATCAGGAAAATTTTCCCACTAACAAAATAGAGCCAGTCCAGTTCTGTTTGTATCAACCTTTCTATTAACAGATGGACAAATTGCCATCTTTCCATATGTACAGGTTTATGTTGGTTACTCCCACAAACCATTTAAGAATCATGGATTTCTTGTTAATCTTTATAAAGGACTGTGTTTAATTGTTTAATGTGGATATTTGCTGTTTCATGTGTATATTGTAGAAACCTTGTAAGTTTTCCTAGAAGACGTAGTTGTTAAAAATGTTCAGACTGTAAAAAATATTCGTGTAATGCATCTGCTCTCATTTTATCTAGTTACTATAACTTGGATGATGTGAGCCATGACACTATGAATAAGTACCTGTCAAGCCTTGTTGAGAAATCCCTGTTTGATTTGGAAGGCTCCTACTGTATTGAAGTTGGGGAGGTAAGACTAATCTGTGCCACACAAGATTCAGTAAGATACACGCTCCTAGAAGCTGTGAACAGCAAGATACACACTCCTTGATGTGCGATGTTAGCGTCTGTGTGTGGAGCTCTTTGTTAGACTTACATTGAAAACTGTTGTGGCTAAATTATAATGCAAAATGGTTTTCTGGTGTTCTCTCTTAATAGTAGTCTGAACATGTTTCACAGTTGTGTAGGAGCACGTTATACTGAACCACTTGGGAGCTCTGTGTGTTTGATTCTTCTTCTGCCAGGATAATCGCAGCATTGAGCCCCTGACGTACGGCCGCATTGCCTCCTATTACTATTTGAAGCATCCAACTATTGGGATGTTCAAGGATCAATTGAAACCTGAAAGCAGTATTGAAGAATTGCTCTTAATTCTGACAGTAAGTGCTGATATTTCTTAAAAGTACATTTTTTTACTCTTAAAAACACAAATATATGAAAAAACCGTGCAAAATAAAGAAGAGCCTTTCTCTCCTGATCTCTAATTTAATTGTTATTGTTTTGAGAAACATGCCTGAATCATTTTTGATGTTTCAAGTGTTTCATGTTATCATTACATCAAAATTACTTTATACACTTCTTTCTCTTCATATGTCCCTTTACAATGTGCAGGATCTATACAAATCTGATATTTGTCTTTTCAAAGTTGAGTATATTACTAAAATGCCATAGGAATGACTGCTTACACTAAATCTGTATCAGGACCATCACTTTGTCCTGGGACAATCTGGAAGATACAGCAGCTTTAAGAAGTAGGGGAAACATATGGGAAACACCTTTTTCCTAAAATGTCTGCTTTCCCTTTTCCCAGCCACCTCCCAGTCCTTAAGGTCATAACCTCCAACAATAGCATCTCCCACAGTTAGTCTAGAGAGTGTTTAACAGAGAAGTGCAATGCAAGGCCAAAGACACCATGTATGATGCACTGTGTTAATATTACATTCTCACCATAAAAGAATCAGAGTTTACTCCATTTTCCTTTTTAAGTACTTATGTAGTTATAACTACAGATTTTCCTTTTTCAACATGGTGTAATTCTACATGTACAAATATATTTCAAAACAAGAAGTGCCTAGATATTATCCAGGAAGACTTATTTCTACCCCTATAAGATTATAGTCTCTGTTACATTAAATACGTTATACAAGTGGCCCAAATTCAGTAATATTCTGATTTCTAAGTGCTAGCTTCAAAATTTGAAGTCCCATCTTACAGTATTTATGTAACTTACTTATGTATTAATTATTGTTTCGGCATGCTGCCAAAACTTCTCTGAGGAGAAGTACAAGAAGTTAAAATAGTACTATTCAACAGTTTGCAACTCAACAAAACCCGATCAGCATTGTATGACACTAGGAAAACCACTTTTCTAGTACAGAGGCTTCTCTTCCTGGTAAATTTAAAGCACTTGCTGCAAACATTCAGAGTGTAACAGCTCTGAAAGAAAGGCCACAATAATCTTTTGTAATGGAAACTGTTAGACAGCCTAAATAGGGGAATTGCTATCACTGACCCTGCAGTATCTGTTGTTCTGCTGTCAGAAAACATTGCAATTACACTAAATGAAATTCAGTGTATTCGAGTGAATTCAAAATGGTGATCATCCACGATACCTATATATGCTGTATGTAAAATAACTGAAATTTTAAGAAGAAATACCCACATGTGAACAGAAGTTAACTAATACAATGTTGAGTATTCAAGAAGAGTGCTTTACTCCAGCTGGTGTCTCTTTAAAATCTCCTCTCTAGTGAAAATTTTCTGCACCTAGAAATGTTGGAAATTTTTTTTTTCAGACAAATTTGGGTAAGGAAAGTTTGAGAATATTAGCAGAGATGGCATTTCATAACACTGCCTTAGCTTACGAGCAGGATATGGAAGAGGAATGGTGGAAGAAGGACCTAGTGCTGCATGTTTGAATTTGTCTATTTGAACTGTGTGCATTCATGAATTGCAAAAGTAGCTGGCAAATATTTGTAGATGAAACTTAGGACCCTAATGTTGGGTAGAGATTGTAAAATTTTAAGTTCATTTATCTTGCTTTAATTTTTTCTAATTTTTCATTTCCTGACAATAAAGTTTTGTAAGTTATCCATTTACAATCTCAAGAGGAATGAGACTAAAAATAAAATTGCTTAGAGGTCAAAATGCACCACATGTATCAATTTTAAAGATGAAAAGTATTTACAAGTGCTGGATGCCATTAGAGCTGACAGTTCTAGTTTACTTTTTAAGTGGATGTTGATTCTCATAATTACTAGTGGAACTACTGTTCTGTCTTGTTGAAGGTGTAAAATGAAAGGTTTTTTTTCAATCTGATGTAGTGTTGAAAAGAAATGCCATTTCAACAGTTACTGCCAAGGATTTTTTTCCCCCCTAAACACTGCGCATTAATGAGTTTTATAATTACAGCAGTTGCTTCACACCTCTATTGTTAACCAATGACATTACATCTGCCTCCCTCCACTGTTGCCCTCCTCCTCCTTATTGAAGCATTTAGCGGTTTTGGCAATAGGGAATTACATGGCATGGGGTAAGTAGTCTAATTAGGTATAAGTGAAAATCCCGAGGGAAAAGGATGTTTAAAAAGTAATTTGAAGAATCTCTTAATGATGCTGAAAGCTGTAGCTATAGTGCAAAAAGGCCTGTTACCATTACAAAAATAATTATAATTGTGATTATTCTGCTGATCACTGTTTTAAAGTTTCAAATTTTGGACTGTGTTTTTTAATAACCATCCAAGCATTTCTCATGCAGTTGCAAGATTTCATAGATGTAACACTTACTATTTGATGGAGTTTTACCTAAGCTTGCAAACCTTTAGATATTTACAAGTTTTTGATGTATGTAAGGAAGGCAGAAGTGAACAATTTCAAGAAGGAAAATCCTGATTTGGATTTTTCAAATGGGATACAAAATATATAAGTAACTTGGAGAGTAGCAAAAGCTTGTTTAAAACAAAACATGGAAAAAAGCAAGATTTTGTTCAAGAATTCAGAAATTTAGGATTGTATTAAGTGGATTAAATCTGAGTTTGATTAAGGGATTTTGAGTTTCAGATTGATATTTTTGCATGCTGAATTGAAGTGTTCAAAATTCAGGATTGGTCACCAGTGAATTATCAAGGAATCTTTACAACTCACATGAAGAAGTAGTTGTGAGTCATCCAGTTTCTAGTGTTGATGGATCTCTCAAAAAAGTCACATAATAGCAGGATTTGTTTTCACTTAGTGGAAGACCACTTGTAGTCTTCTCCAGTATCTGTTCTTTTCTCTGTTTTTATTTTACCTTTTCATTTTGATCATCTGCCAGCATTTTACAAGATCAAATGAATTTTTTTTCCCAATCTGGTGTAGGTTGAGTATTCATAACATGAACAGGAGCATGGCACATAGGAACAGCCCAACAGTCATGTTGGAAATATACAGTAATAAGTGATTCAAATAGGCGGGTGAAAATCCCCTCATGGTTTCCCTGCTCCTCTCAGTAAATCTGTACCTGAGAGCTTTGAGCTGTCTTAGGTTTGCAGTTAGCAGGTGGAACTTCACACTGAGTTATTTTTGTCACTGGCTTGTGCTAGTGGACTGGTGGTTTTTTTCTGAGAGAAAATGTTTGATGTTTTTCCATAGAGCTTTTTTAAACCTTTCCTAACCGTGCTCAAACAGTAGTAATCCAAATGAGCTTAATCACTGTTGAGTTATGGTGCTTCTTGCATTAAGTATTATTGATGAGAAAGTGTTCATGAATTATTACTGACAGGCTGGATTTCCCTGAGGTGCCTAAAGACTGTTTCCTTTAATTCTGATAGTTAGGTGCTGAGATTAAAAAAGAGATCTAGGTAAAAAACAATGATAGATACTTTAGGGTAATTCTTGTCTTTTTCTGCACAAATGTTTTTCACGTCAAATAGCAATTTGTTGTACCTTGAAGAAGGAAAGTCTGTCTTTCTGATTGATCAGGGCTGTGACACCTAGATCCACTAGTTTCATGAGTGTCGGTGTTTTTTTAATTTACCTTGTTATCTGGTTAATATTCCTATTTACAGAGCAAAAAATTTGTCATACCTGTCCATACCAGACAGTGAAGGGGAGAACATCATTCCCATCTTTCATCCCTTGTTTTACCTCCATGTTGTCCCTGATTTCTTTTTTTTTTTTTTTGATTCTGCCTACAAAAGAGAACTGGTTGGTTTTCATGTGCCTACTGCTGTCTTTCATGTAAACTGTTTATAAGAGAGAGGGTTTTTTCCTTAGAAAAGGGAGCTTAGAGAGAGAACATGCTATTTTTGTTATAGTGGGGCATATGTGTCTGTCATTCTGTGATACAAACATGGACATAGAAGTTTGGTATCCACATGCCTCTTCCCTGTATTTCTTTCTGAAAATTGATATGATGACACTGCCTTGCATTAGACTAAGTAATTTGGAGCTCAGCAGAAAATCTGTCGTTGTCGGAGTCACAGACTTGGAAGGTATAAGGAGGAGGTTCATGAACCAGGCACTCTCCATTCAAGATACATAGGTAGCAAATTAGTAGAGTTATTAATGCCTTCATTACCTGGTAGGTATTTGTACTATGAGAACCTAGATAACTCAATTAACCTGTAGCTTTATTTCCTCTTCATCATTGTTGGCAATTCCTGTTCCAACCAGGGAAATATGCAACTCTTTGTGAGTATTTACACTCCCCGTCTAAAATAGTTTTATTTCTATATGGTGATTCTGTTGCTGATCTGGTCTCTCATGAAGGGGCCACAAAGGTTTTTGACTCAGTGCTAAACCATCTTTTCAACAGGTCTGCAGTTAAACACCAGGGAAGGAGGAATTAAAATACCTTACAAAAATACTGTCAAAAAAAGAAGCTAATGTGATCTGTTTCATTTAATATTTTCCCTGCAAGCCATGGCAGAAACATTTCTTTCAGGAATTTTTAAGATGTTATATAAAACCGGGTCTCTGTTCTTTAGTCATTTCAGAAGAAAATCAGATCACTCTTCCGAAGTCAGTCAGTGTTTACAGTTAGTGTAAAATTAATTTGCATTTAATTTAGAAGAAAATAAAAGTGCTACTATTATTTTCTTCCAGGCATAAAAGCACAGCAAAACTATATTCATGAAGTTATTCTTTTTGAATAGAGCATTTCAGTGTCAAGAATAGAAGTATTTTATAATATAAAATTTATATCAGGTAGAAAGCAATTTGTTACATGCTAGCCTTTAAAGAACTTCCATGTCTGATTTCACATCTATGATACACTCTCAACAATATGAACATCAGTGCTGTGGCCTCAGCCATTATTCATATATTAGTAATACAAGAAACATTTTTGTATATTTTTAATGGAAGCAAACAGTTACCTCTTAAAATTAAATTTTTTCTTTAAAGTAAATCTGTACCAAGGATTGTTCAATGCATAAATTTAATCCTAAACATTGGCATTTTCTGGATAATTTACTTAATTTTTATATAGTCCATATTCTCTTGATTTTAACATGTTAAAACATTTGTGCTTCAGTTCCCACTTGAATCATCTAGATGGTATCACAGTGCGTTTAATAGTTTAAATTTGAAAATTATGTTGGGGTTCATGAAAATAAAACAAAATACTATGGTGCATTTCAATAGCGTCCAAATTTCATCATCTATATCCAGCATATTCAAACATATCTTGTACTTAGCAGAAAAAGTACTTATATGGATATTCACACATTTAATTAGTCTTGATTTTTCTCTAGTCCCAGTAGATGGAGCAGTTTTTAATGTTGCTGTAGTACTTGAATTTAGTAGTTTTTTTCTAACATCATGACACAACTGTTTCCCGGTCTTCTTTTTCCAAATGATTGTTTGAGCTTTAGTTTGAAGGCATAATATGCTGGCTGCCTTTCCAGGAAAGCGTCGTCCATTAGTAAATCAAGACAATGCCCACCAGTGACAGCTAACTCAACATGGCATAAGTCTTCCATTTTTATGGCATCAATAAGAAAGAATTACAGTCAAAACCAGAAAATACAAATCCTTTCCATCTCCAGTGTGCATGATTTTCTAACCTCCAATTTACAGGTCCCTTTTTTTCCTCGTCCAATCTTCTTATTTAATTTCTGTCATCATATGCCAGTTTAAAAATAATAAATAATAAAAACCTAACCGAATCAATACTCACAAAAGCTAAATTCAAACCTATTTTAAAGTTGCAGCTAAACGTTTCTGACAAACATTTGCCATGACAAAGGCCATAAAACAAAAACTGTTATTTTGGATATAATATAGGGGGATTCTTTTAGATTTTTTTTTATTTCTTTTGATTGCAGTGAAGCATCCAAGGGAAAAACTTTTGAAAGTGTATATAGCTATGGTTGTAGAAAGCAGTAGCCTCAGGCTATACCCCCATTTCAAACACCTGCTTTAGTAACCATTTCTGTCAGAAGAATGAGGAAATAAATTCCTTTAACAGGATACAGTTATAGCAGCAAAATACTCATGTATACCAATGGAAAGTGTTCTGAGAGCCAGGTAGACAGAAGTACTGTCCTGGTCTTGTACTTGCAAAGGTGAACGCTGGCTGCCATCTGTGGCAAATCAGTGTTTGCCTATGGTAGAAGCAAGTTCAGTGATAGCAAGCTTGGTTTAGCTGACTGCCCAAAGCTGCATGCAATTCAACCATGGACCACTTATTTGCTTGTCTATTTCAGCACAAGCATGTGTTACTTACTGCTGGACAGAATTGTAGCCAATTGTCATGCAAGATTTCAAATTATGCATAGTTGTATGCATGCAAAGTATTCATACGAGAAATGAAATGGCTTTTTTCAGCAGTCATGTCATATGGCTGTATATTTTCAAATATACAATATATTTGTTGAAATAATGTTTGTGTTTGTTGAAACGGAACCGAAGTTCTCAACAGCATCTCTATTATGGTAAAGCTGGATGTTTTATAATCTGTGAGGCTGCTTTGATCAATGGCTGTGTGTTTGCATGTCCCAAATGCTCCAGCAGGAAGTCTTACAAGCTCAATTTGTATTTAGCAAGTCAGTTCAAGTTCTACCTGCTTTATTCCTCCCAATTTGTAATTGAAGCAGGATAAGCAAATTTAGGCCTTCTGCACTCTGCAGTTCTTTTGTCTTCTTTTGTCTTCCCTTTGATAGATTTATACAATTGTACTACAAGTTATAACAGTTAACAATCCTATTGATGACTTTGTTTTCATAGAATACAGTTCACTTAGTGACACCAACTGGGCCATACAGACTGCTGTTTAAAGGCACAAAAATACTTTTCTCTGTCAGCACAGAAGATACTGCTTGTAAAACTGTTAAGAAAGAGGATGACATTGTAGCTTGTCCTCTGATTTGAACAGAAACTTCAGGATACGGATTGGTTTGACTGAAATGATTACATCATACAAGATTGATATCCAGCATATATTGTTCCTTTAGCATAGTAGTTAAAAAAAGAACATAAGAGGATTACTGATCAGTCATTAATGAAGTATCTGACACTTGTATTTTCCTATTTGCATTTAGATTCTTTCTTTGTCTCATTTTCTTTTTTTTTTTTTTCCTGATGGGGACCTGTCTAGCTTCAGAAATTGAATTTTACTTTAAATGTTGATGTTACGTATTATCAGAGATGAACTTTTAAGAAATCGACCTCTCCTGTTTAGAAATATCTAGGAAATACGCCTCTCCTACTGCCTAATATTTACAAGATGTTTTATTTCACAGCTACTTAGGTAGGCTACCTGTAATGTTAGAATAAATTGCAGAGGGATTTTTGCTATCAAAAGGCCGTACAATTTGAAAAAATTTGAAAGCTTTTGAAAAAACTTGTATATATATTTGGAAATTTCTTGTATGATAGGAAGGTTGCTTAGAGAACAAACAGTTGCACATTTTCTTCACCTCTGCAACTTAATAAATGTAAGACAGTCATCAAGCAAAGTATTAGAGTTGATGTATGGGAAAACTGTCAAAGTATGCACTTCTGTAAGCACTTTTTTTTGGGGTAGTGCTCAAATTCAGCTTTCCTTAATTTATAGTAGGCCATTGTCCTCTTTCCATGGAAGAGTCAAATCAGAAATCACCAATTTGATTGGGTTGCCCACATTCCAATTTCCACTTCCACCACCTTTCCTGTCGTCCAGTGGAAAAGAGCAGCAAGCCAGCAGAGATTACTCGAACTACTTGTTTTGAAAAAGAGAAACTGTCTCAAGTCTATTCCTCTCACCTTATGGGGTGAGAAAATAACTAAAATTCCTCTCACAACAGGCCTCTTAAATGTTTCTCCTGGCAGAAAGTCACCATGCTTGCTTATGAAATGGGTGCATACATGTCTCTTGACAAAAGATTTTTAGTTACAACTGATGCATACAGTATTTGGAAATTTTATCTTAAACATATTAAATCATTTTTATGCACAGTATTTTGTAGGTTACACAGTATTTTGTAGGTTAAGGAGATTAATTTCAACTGGTTTATCATTTGCTTAAGGCAACAAGCAATTATAAACAACATGAGGTGTAGATAATAGATTATTTTTTCTTTTGTATATGCTTGTCTTAATATTTACTATATGCAGTCATATAAGATGCTAATTTTTAATACTTCTTTAGCTGTAAGAATGCATGTTTGCTTTCTCTTGATTCACACAGAACAGATGGATGCTTGACTGCCTGCTAATCCACAGCTGGAATGGTTTCAGCGGTTTCCACGTTGCTGGGTTAGAGTGGCTTTTCTAGTGGACTGAGAGGGCAGCAAGAGAGGGATATCATTATTCATCAGTATCCCAGTGGGATCGCTGCCAGCAGAGATTAATTTTTTCTGTTATGCTTGTAAAACAAGCTCAGGTGGAGTCTCTAATCCTCAGGGCACGGGTGGCAGATCAAGGAAGATGCTACAAAGCTAGTTAATTTTCAGATTCTAGGGGAAACAGAAGCTCTGTTAGATGTATAAATACATGATTGCAAATTTAAGTAGCTCAAATCCAAATGGGATCTTCCTAGACATCTGGTCTTGAAAATCTCTGTTTTCTTTGTCTTTTAAAAGTTGTTCTTAAAACTTTATGCCAGAGGCAAAATATCTTCAACTCTCTTAATCATCAGTTATCATTCAATTTTTTTTAAATACAGATCTTACAGTGTATTTTAGATGAATGTCTTTATTTACATGTAGGCAAGACGTGGTACATGTCTGTGTAGGAGCACTGAGTTTGCAGTGTTTTCACAAATTTGTGTGCAGTGACAATCACCAAGCAAATTTACCACTTGCCATCAAAAAAGGGTTAGATTTGCCTTAGTAATGCGTGGTACATCCTATTTTGGTAATGGCATATCCTGTTAAGGTTCACTGTGGTACAAGGGCATTCTTCCCATGTTATTCTTGGTATCAGACCTATTGTCATTTGTAACAGAAATGTTGATAGAACTCAAATCAAGCATGCCAAAACACTCACAAGTTGTCTATTTGTATAAGAGATATTTGTATAATATTTTTGTTAATATATTTGTATATGTATAATATTATTGTATAATATATTTGTAAAATATTTGTATAATGTTTTTCCTTTACTGACTTTTTCGTTTCCTCAGTAATTACTCTTCTTTCTCACCCTTGTAATTACCAGTGTCTTCCATCTATGTATTTCCTTGTCGCTCTTGAGTTGTTCAAAACATTGGGTTAGATTTTCAGGCAATGTTAATTCACATAGTTACACTGAAATGAATGGAGATGTGCCAGTTTTTATCAGCAGGGAACTACCCTTATTGAAATTTACTTGCAACAGCTGTCATTTCCTCTTAGAGTTGTGGGGTTTTATTATTATATTAAACTATTTTCATTTAAAAGTACTCAGAGTGAGACCAGTAGCATTGGCTTGCTGAAAAGACATTGTGCATGTAGGCACCTTCCAAGTTTCCCATATATTTCTGCCAGTTTGTATTGTTCTTCTGTTATTCTGGGCTTGAGCCTCTCTTGAACACAGGCTGCTACTCATTTCACCACATGATGACAGGTATTCACGCCTGTGAACTTTCTATTCCCTTTTGTCTCTGGTCACATAGTAGTCTAGATCCAGAATTTAATCCAGTACAAAAATGCAGCAGTGTGCATTTGTGGCTCCCCACTAGGGGACCTGCCACAGGTCAGCAGATTTGAAATCTGGTTTTCAGCACACAGAGCTTTTACAGCTTGCCATTAACATATACAGTACGTAGGGGCCCCATTTCACATAAAAAATGAGTAGTGCTTACTCCTGTCTCCATGCAGAGTGGCATTAACTTAATGCAGAGATCTGTTAACTTCTTCCCTGGGTCTGGGCTCTGCACTGAAAGATCCCAATGGAGGATCAAAGCCAAAGATGGGAAATGACTGATCGCTTTCCCAGGGAAAGCTGTGTGCCAGGATTTGCTCTTCCAGTTTTTATTGCTATCATCATCTCAGTCAGTAGTTGGGGCAGCTGATTCAGCCAAGCTCAATTTCAAAATGCGGCCAGACTTCCAAATGGAACTGGAGTTCTCATGATAATGAGACTTCTGAATGTCTACTCAGAGAGATTTTCCCAGTTTTGTGTTAGCAGATTACTGAGTTCATGCACTGAAAAGCTGTTCTGTAGTAGTGCAATACAATTAGTTTCAGTACAGCCAAAACCAGTCAATTTTAAATCTTTTCTATAATACGACTTGAGATTACAAAGTAAGTAAGCTGTGGGCCACTGCCCCATCTAGGTTTTAAGATTTAAAAAATTGACATGATAACACATTCAAAATGTGCAGGTTCAAAGCATTCTCATGAGAAATAATCAGAAAAATCAGGCGTTTTGGAGAGGCAAAAACGCTAATATGCCATTTACAGCAATGAAATGTAGTAATTCTCTCACATTATGAAAATTCACTTTATAAATGGAATTTGTACCATTCCGTTTATATTTATTTGCTGTGGTTAAAGTGTCTTATTCTAGGTGAATAATGTGTATTCAGTACCAGATGTTTGCTCTTATTTTTGTCCTAATTTAGTCTTCTTTCACATTCATTTTTTCATAAACTGTGCAAGTATTACAGGAATACTTATAAGCAATAATTTAACTTAAAAACCCAAGAGCAAACTAAAGCCACATCTATGAAAGTTATACAGGCTTAATACTATGAAAGTACCTATACATTCAGGGAAAATGTATTTTTAGAACTGGTTTTATTAGGACTGGCCAGAAAAAGTAGCACTGAATTATGACTCTGATCATAACCTTTATGAAATATGGAATGTGAGAGGCAGGACTTAAAACCATGAATTCATTCCTTGTTGTAATGTTTTAGTAAAGTAAGTAACTTAAATAGGAAAACTTCCTGAAATAGAATGGTTCTATAAGTATATTTTTTAACATTTAGTAAGAAAATTACAGTGATTGGATTATCTATTACTGTATCTTCCCCTACACTGAAACTCAGCTTCTCTAATATGCTTAGGAAACTAGAGAAAAAAAAAAAAAAAAAAGAAAATCAACTTTCAAGTTAGTATAGAAGTCCTAAGAACTTCTGTCCCATGTCAAATTTTCCTTAATTTATAATAACCCTCCCCCTCCTGTATGCTAGCATGCTTGCATATTCTTTTATAAACTCCGTGCTGAGGCAGAGGTCTGTAATATAACTTTGTAGTTTAGAAGTTCCCAGATCAGCCAGGTCACTCTCTGCTACTGGTAGCTAATATTGCTGACCTCCTATTGCTCTGTGAGCAGTGGCAAAGGTCTTTCAGACTCCTGACCCCTGGTCATCAGGAATGTCATCAGTAGTTTGTAGTTTGGATGTTTTAAGTGAGAGGTGAACTTGTGAAATCTAAACCCTTTAGGGTGTTTTTAAGTGATCACTCAACTGTTTCATTGCCCTAGGTTGTGCTTTTTATGATGTCTGTAATTGTAAAATTTGTGGTGTTTATCATATGCAGCTATTTAAAAGCAAAAATCAAGGACTTGTCTATTAAAAGTTAAAAGTATGAGAATACAATTAATATATTGCATATTAACATAATAATATATGTTAAGCTCTAACATATGTTAGTGTAATATATGTTAAGCTCTCACTAACATGAGAACTAAGAATTGTAAGAACTTTTAACTTGTATGTTCTTATAAACTATGTTTGTGGGTCTCCTGGCAGAAATGGGCCCATTTTAAATCCTGAACGACAGTTACAAATTAATGTTTAAAACATAACAGATTTGCATAATGGCATGTTGATGGGTTTTACAACTTTCTGTCTTCAACTTCTGGTGTCCAACTGGAAATTTCCAGTGTTTGCTCTGTTGAGTCTTAAATCTAGAGGCAGAGCCCAGTGTAGCCCAGCCTCACTGTTTTGCTCTTACCCAGTTAATTGGATTAATGTTACACTTTGAATTCATACTTTAAAAAAAAAAAATATATATATATTATATCTAAAAGTGCATTAAACAGTAATTAGATTTAAAAAATAAAAAAAGTTTCTATTTGTTTTAGAAGACACTGAGCAGGTCTTTTTCCTTGGACAATTCTCTCCATCATATGCATCTGTTTCCCTCCTTTTCCAGAGGGTGAAGAGTGGTCAGATGGGGTGTTAAAAAAGTGACTGGAGCATTTTCCTGTAACCTCAGGTGGAGTGGAGGGTAAGGGTGGAGAGAGTCCCCAGTGAGGGTCGCCAGTGCCCAAGAGGGGACCCCCTGTCCCACAGCCAGGGACAGCTGCTGCCTGGAGGCTGTGGCTCTGACTCCTCTGTGCCCTGTGGCTCAGGGCTGGCAGAGGGCTCTGCTTTCTGCCTTTCCTCCCTGACAGCCACCAACCCCAGAAAGGAAGGCATGGGAAGGCCCCGAGGGGAGGGAACTGCACTGCAGGGTTGGCTCTGATATGCTGGATGCAGTTTGATGGCACTGCCACATACACGTGCCGTTGATGGGGAGATGTTGTACAGTGTATGAGGACAAGGAGTTTATCTGTAAACGTGGTGTCTGTGATGAATGACAGTATCATGTAGCAAATATATTTTAATCTTGCCTGAAAAGCGTTGTTGTCTTCTTTCGAACCATGTTAGCCAATTTTTAAGATCTCTACAAAGCCTCAGCCTGCTCTGTGGTTTAGCAGAGCCTGCCAGCCTGCCCTGAAAATCTGGAGCATTTCTTCTGCAAAGTTTGTCTTAAAAGTTTATTTTTACATGTGTAAAACAGAGTGAACTGGCAGAAACGAATTTTTTTCCCTTTTAGTCTATAATATGAATTTTGAAAACACATGTCATATTTGTTCTTAAAACTTATATCCAGTAACATATGGTTGTGAGTGTCTTTTAACTGGAATATTGTCATAGACCTTTTATATCTAAGAGTAAAAAAACCACCCAAGCATTTGGAAGTTTAAATTATGTCTCATAAAACAGAGACCATGACACAAACATTTAGAGGCTACCAATAAATTCCTTAAAATAGGACTTTATAATGGAATCACTAACAAAGATAAACTTTTCAGAGCAGTAATTCTAGCAAGTACTTCTCCAATTCTGTTTCTCAATCTACACTGAGATTTTGTATGAGCTGAAAAACCACTTTTAAGTTAGGTTTGGTTTTGGGTTTTTTAGTTTTTTTCCCTCTTTTTTAAAGCACGTTTCCTCACCTTTATTAGTTTTTGAAATGTAAATGTAAGCTTGATTATCTTCTAGCTGTCTGTCAGGATACATCTGTGTAAATGTAATGTCTTTCCTTATAAATCAAACTCACACTCAAAAACGTGTCAATAAAATATACTATAGATATGTTGGCTAATTTAAATAATGTTCATAGTATACACTTGTGCCATTCCTTTATCACATGGTCTTTTTTCTCTTGGGAAGGAAGATTAGCTTGAGAGCTTTAGTTAACCAATTTTTTAAATTTTCCTTATGATATAGGTAACAGGCTCAAATGAGATTTCTGTCAGCACATGAGTGGAGATATATATGTATATATATATATATAATTGGAAATAATTCCAAATGGTTTTAAGTACAGAAGCTCAAGTATCCTCAAAGAAAAATTTAGAGTTTTTGAATCTGTTATAAGTCAGATGTTACCTAGCTATTCACAAACTATCAGTCCTTGTTATTTCTCTATTTTCACCATGCTTCTTTTCTCTATCCTATATTAGGGGTAAGTAGGTATCACCTAAATGAGGACAAGTACAAGTTGCTTCAAATTTTGTATTCCAGCTGCTTCCTATACAGCGTGGCACAATGTGGCAGGTCTGGATGCTGCACTAGAGTACTCTGTATCACTTTGTACAATAGGTCAAAAGACAAAAGCCAATTATATAATAATATTATTGTTGAGCTTATATTCGCCTATCCAGTTTTCCAAAGATCAAAATATGCTGGTTTTGCTTGGAAAAATAAGTTGGATATTGGCATACCATTGTACTTCTGGTAGCAGAGAACTAAAATTCATAATGCATTATTAGTATTAATTGCAGGACAGCTGTAAAAAAGCACCCGCATTTATTTATTGTAGCTTATTCATTTTACTCGCAAATGTATGATTTTTGCAGTCCTTCAGCATGTACTTAGACTATTAGAGAACTTTATGTAATTTAAATCAAGTTTCAGGTAAAGAGAAGGGAATTACTGTACTAGCTGAAAATGATCCTCGTCTTTTCTCTTTTTCTATGTTAGTATTTAATTTTAGTACTAGTCCGCTGCAGCATTTTTTATACTTTAGTTTAAAAACTGTTTATTTTTATAGCAAAATATTCTAAGAATTATTCTCCCTTGTTTCTTTCGACGTCAGAAACTTGCAAGAGAGCAAAATATGTTGCAAGTTTATTAAAGTTGAAAATATGGTGAGATTGAGTTCACAGTATCTATATAAAGGAAAGGAACATACAGACAGTCAGTTCTAAGGCAGTTTCAATAACATTGCTAGAGAAAAGACTACTGGTTCAACTCTGGAATGTGAGAAACTATTTTTGGTTTGGTTTAGACCCTCATTGTTACAAATTAATCAACTGCTCTTTAAAGTCTAGAACTCATTAACTTTATAAGTTTTACTGTTCCCATGACTGAACTTCACTTAAAATATTCGAGTTTGCTTTAGTAGCTCACCTTGATTCCATTTCTCTCTGTGGTCCACAAGTATCCTCTCCTGTAGACAAAGTGGCAAGATGTATTTACTCAAGATTTAAAATATTTTAGAAGATCTAAATATGGTATAAGTTTATAGCTCAGCTCGTATTATAAATCAGTACCTTCAGCCAAACTTCCACTTTTTGTGGGTAGAAAGAAAATCTGGTGGGGGGGTTTAACCCTACGGACTCTGCAGAGCACAGTACTTGCCATGTTGGATACCTTATTTAAATTTTAGTTTGGTCTGACTCCTCAAATGCCTGATAGTACCACAATACTGCAAAAGATACATTTTAAACTAGTATGAGTTGTTTCCTTTTAGGACTATTCTAACAGTTCAAATAAAGGATGATGGTAAGCTGCATATTTGGAGCATGATGTTGTAGACAGGACTTTAAGATGATTCTGTGGCTGCTGTTATGCAGGAAGCAGAATTCAATTACCAGAATAGCCCTTTGGCCTTGTAAAATGTAACTGTCGAGATTATGCAGGTCTGTGTGTGACATTTCTCACTGGCAGTGCAAGTTACTGCCTCCTGTATGGCCACCCTGTACTGCATGCAGGTTGAAATGTAAGTCTGAGATGACTCCTACACCCTTGAAATGATGCAGCAGTCTCTAATGCCCAAAGAGAGACATTATTGGGGAAGTCCATCACAGAAATGTAGGAGAGAGAGATGTGACATGACTACCAAATGCACAGTTGCAGAACCTGTAGCTAAAATTCCTGGTTATCTCCTGGTATACACTAAGTTACGCTTAACTGTGTAGGTGCTTGTAAACCTATTATTTGTGCATGGGCTGCAACAGCTCTGATTTAAGAGGACAAAAAGGGAAAGTGGAAAATGCACAGCAGTGCTTTGTGGTTTAACTATGAAGCTCCTATTAAGTTTCTTGTCTTTAGAATGAAGATTAATGATTGATATGTAGTTTGATCTGTTTCCTCACCCATGGAAGTAAGAATGGTGTTCAGATATGACGAACTAAAACAATATATATTATATATTGTGTGGAATAGTTGAAGCTACAGCCTTTACAGAACAGATTGAGATTTGCAATGAAAAGGAAAACTAAAATGAAAAAATATTGAGTGAACAGCAGGGCCCATTTGAGGTGATTACAAAGGATGTTTCTTTATTCTGTCTTTTCTTATGCAACCTGAAAACAGTAGCAGGGGGTTACAAGCAGAGTTCATCACAAAGTTGTCAATCACTGTCGTTTAACGTTTTGCAATGGAAGATGTCTTTATTCAAGGACAGCTGGGCAAATCAGAGAAACAGATTTGCAGTTAGTAGTCTGTCCAGCCTACACTAAGCAAACAAGGACAGGGCAGACATACCGGCCTCTCACATAAAAATATAATGGACTCTGCTGACCTCAGTGCCCTCCATTCAGCTTCATTCTCAGTTGTATAAAAGCTTCACTACCCATTCTCAATTTCCTTTAATTACCTACATGATGCAGATAAGAAAATGAACCTCACTTACTTACAGTCAATGATCACAAACAGGAAATTAAGTAGGCAAGTTGTTTAAAATAAGAGAGTGTTTTGGATGTAAATAAAACATGTGCTGGGGAAGAACTAGGGAAAATGCATTTTCAGGGGTACCAGTTGGTCTGGACTGACTTGGCTGATCCTCCTTCTTTCTGCTACTTTAAACTGCAAAACAAAACTAAGTAAAAAATCTCCTTGGTAAATATTCTTTAAAATATCTTTGAAGGAGAAGCCAGTTAAATAAAAAGAGTGAAGCAAACATGCAGCCTTCTATAGGGCTTAAAAAGATTGTGACCTTAGGTTCAGAGAATAAATGACCACAGTTTTCACAAGAGATCTAGCAGAGACATCCAGGATTAAGCAGCAGTTGTCTGTATTCAGTCTTCACTTCTAATCTGCAGTTGAGATATGAAATAAGTTAATGACATTCTGATTTTCTTTCCAAACCCTAAATTGTCTAATGGTTACCATTCCTTTTACATTGACATCACAGTTTAGACATAGTGTCCTTGCACCATTAAAGAAAATAGAAAATTTTGTTCTATCAGTTTTCAAGGAGTAAAAGCCAGTTATCTAACTGCTTTCAGGAATTGTCAGAAAAGGTTCTATGTCTTAGGATATTAATGAGGGGATATGGTTCTTTGTAAGTCAATTAGGTAGTTCAATTAGGTGTTCTAAAATTGCCATTTTTCTTTACCTCACTCTTCACTGGTTACTGTTGTGAATATTTCATTGATATGGATTTGCAGGAAGTCTGATGAAATTGAAGACTAAAATGCAAAGCATTGGATCTACAGTTTAAGAGGAATATAAAACTCTGAACACTTTAAATTAATGGTCTCTGCTAAGCCTGTAGTTTCAAAGACATTGCCCTTCAGGCTCCCCAAATGACTTTTCATTTTATGGCAAAAGAAATACACTCTCTTAAATTACAGATGGAAAAGACATCACATATTATAAAACTCTTACCTTACTTCCGAGTTTTATAATTTAGAAAGACCGTTCTCACTCCAAACGGTATGTACGCGCGTACATGCACAAGAGGGTTTTGTGGAGGGAAAGATTGCCGATTAAGTCACAAAACTGACTCTTTAGCCTAAATTATCATTCTTAGGATGTTTTTGTTGAACTTTTTTTCAAAGACAGTGGATTTCCCAAGCAGGAGAATTGACATCTCTGCCTGGGATGCCAAAACAGTTGTACTTGCTCCTCTCAGCCGCTATGATGTTGCAACTTATAACTACATTTAGATTACACATTGGTGGGCAGCTCCTTTTTGCAACAGTGAGAAAGTTCTTACACAGTTTTCATTGTGGCATGAATAGCATTAGTACCACTCTGGTGATACTGGAGCACAGAGAATGTTTTCACCACCTACTTAAAATTTTGCACTTTGTTTTGATCACTCATTATCAGTTGCTTAGACACTGACTGCTCAAAATATTGAAAAAATATTTGAAAATAACTGCATCAGGCCTATTTCAAAGCTACTGGGTTTTGAATACCAAGAGAAAGACTTCAAACCTGAAAATTGAAAATAAGAGGTTTTGACTTCTTTATAGCTAACCTTACAATGTTTTTGTGAGCCAATGAGGTAGGATATCTGTGGGTCATCTTCTACTACTGAATTCACCCAATGAATATATTTATTTCATTGCATTTATTTTCCTCTTCCCTAATGTAAGTATCAGCTACGTGGAAGGAAAAAAGTTTAAAATCTATAAGTGTGTCAATATTTGTGAATATTATATGAGTTATTGTTTTCCCATGTGTGATTTTGATAAATACGTACACTTTCTGAACATTTAAATGCTGCTATTTTTGTGTTGAAATCTAACTGTAGTAAATTAAATGCATACAGTTTGAATGCCTCAGTAAGCAGTAATGGTTATTCTGAAGTTAATTACAATGATTAATTTTTATTTTTATTTTTATTTTTTTAAAGAATGCTGATGAGTACACAGATCTGCCTGTGAGACACAATGAAGATCAGATGAACAGTGAACTGGCCAAACACCTTCCAATTGAAGTCAATCCCCATTCATTTGACAGTTCACACACAAAAACACACCTCTTGCTGCAAGCCCACTTCAGTCATGCCATGCTGCCTTGTCCAGATTATGCAACTGATACAAAGACAGTGCTGGACCAAGCAATCAGAATATGCCAGGTATCATGATGCATGTCAGTATATAACTCCTGTTGGTTTACTGTTTATTGTTGGAGTGTTGTCATATTTTGAATAGAGAAGAATCTGAAGATTTCTTGCAATCTTGTGGAGAGCTGGTACCACGCGATATTATAACACCTTGTTTAGGGAGGAAATGGATGCCCATAATGGTTCTCACTTTACAGAACTGGAGGTAAACAAACTTAGAGTAAAAGACAGCGGTGCTCTGACTGGAGGTATCTATTGCCATATAATGATCTGTGCTTTCTTTACAACAGTTTTTTTATCTCTGTATTGTGGAATGTTGTATGAGAGTAATTCTGTGGTCCCTGTAGATTGTTATGCTGATACCCAAAAACCTGTCTCCCCCAGGTACTTCTACTTTTCTAGCACCCAAAAGCACTATAGTCACACCCAAGCACAAATGTAACATGTTTTGAAATCTGATTCGAGGTGAGATGTGGGGGTTTTCCCTAAGCTCCTCTAGCTAGTGTACAGATACATCTTCTATGTCCAATGATCACAGAGTCAAGAAGCACGTTTTTAAATGCAGATTTTAAATTCACTCTGGAGAGTTGTGAATTTTTACAGTTGTACTGCTGCAGTTGCAGCCCACAGAAACTAAACCAATCATGGAGAGTACTGGTAACAAGCAAGCACATGCAGAGCTGCCACCTCAAAAGAATTTTAAAGCAGCAGTTGGAGTTTGGGATAGAGTGCTGCCGTATCTGCAAAGCTCAGTTACAGTTACAGCAGGAAAGGTGAGCTCTAGCTGTCACAGGAAACAACCAACCCTCTGGGTCTCCTGGGAAGAATTCTTCTCTTAGGCAGAACTGCACAAGGACTCATTCACAGGTTCTTGAAGATCATGCAGCCTTCAACAAACTACTCATTTTATATTTCTGAGTTCAATATCTGCAAAATAGAGCCAGTACTTCTTTCTTCCTACAGTTTTTGTTTGCTCAAATTTTGATATCCTCAGTGATCTGTTTGTCAGCTATCAGCCAGAAGCTTTGCTCTTCTGTTTGAAGCCTGTTGGCAATGTGGTAACTGCAAACATCATTGTGTCAAGCCTGGCAGTTGGTAAAACTGCTCTATGAGAAGCTATTAATCAGTGCTCTAGACAGAGAAAGTACTGTGTGCAATTCAGTCCAGCAATTTAGATAAGGCTCAACCTTACACTAATAAAAACAAGCTTAAAATACTAATATCAAATTAAGCAAAACTGAAATTAGGGAATGTAAGAAGCAAATAACACCACAGATGTTACTGCTACACAGTCCTAATCATGGTAACCAGCAGTGCTTGGATGCTAGTCTGTTTCAAATATTTCAAATCAATAACGTCACGGTCCTGAAAGTGTAGAAACAGATATGCAATGTATTCAGTTGTTAACAGAGAAAACCATCACTTGCTCAGGTGAAAAAATTCACCTTTGTTTCAAAGGAACCGCATACTTAAAGTTCATTTAGATGTCTGTGGAGTAAGCATTAGGGAGTTAACTACAAATTTTGGGGAAAATTTAAATTAAATACTATTTTCAGTAGTTATTTTGTTCTGTTTTGCTAAGAAATGTATTTTCTTAATCCTACTACTGCATCATATGTATTTCAGAAACAATAATCACTTAGAAAAAAAAAATTCCAAAACATTCAACAGTTCTTTTAAACTGAATTAGAATTCAGAAAAATGCCATTCCATATTATGCCTTGGCACTCCTACTTTCAGTTAACTACTACATCATGTTATACATACAGTCATCTTAAAAAAATAAACTTAAGAAAAAAACATGCAAGCACTTTTGTATTTTAAAGTTGGCACATGGTTTACATCTCTCGGGAGACTATTGGTTCCATCTTATTAGTCACGCTCTCCAAACGGAGGTTAAAGTTCCTAGAATCTAAGCAGTAGACAGGGTTACACTTTCAAGACTGGTTGTTACCTTTTTCCTTAGCAGTGACCTGCTGATGAACTCTGGGTCAGCAGAGGTAGAAAAAAAGATGTTAGTTATGAGAAAAGGAACTGAAGCATGGAAGGATCCACTGATGAACAGATTCAGTGGGTGTTGTTCTGTGTGTGTGAACACACGCGCACGCATCGTCAAGCGTTAAATATGGCAGTGAGGCAGGAATTGGTTTTTGAGTTAAGCTGAATTTTTTTATTTACTTACAAATTATTTAATGTTGAGGTTGTATAGCTAACCTTCAAATTGTGACCAGAACATAAACTGTTATTTTTGCTGGTGGGTACCTGGATAACAGACTTTTCATATCAGCATTACTTTTCTGTTACAAGAAAGAAAGATCTTTCAAAGAGCTTTTATAGATGGTTATACAGTAGGCCTTTATCCCAGGTCCCCTGCAGTACAGATTTGCCATCTCTAGCCATGATATGTGAGCAAGCCTCTTTCCATCACAGACTATTAAACTTCTCCAGTCTTCTGTGGTGTCTTTCACCTGAATCAGCCTTTCCTCCCCTGACTCCTTTCCTATCCCACATTTCATTCTCCCTTCCATTTCTCCAACGTCTTCTGGATTTTTTCATTGCTAGTGACTTCAGGCTGAGTATTGTTACCGGTCCAGCAGAAAACCGTGTTAACAGCATTACATAGGTAAATGTACCTGCTGGATTCCAGGTAAGATTCCACTATCCTTTAACGAACAGGTTATTCAACAACTCTTAAATATTTTTTCCTTGGATGTCTTTAAAAGTTTTGGCTCTACGTTAGAATTCTCTTGTTTATACTTAGGATGAGATATTGAAGTCATTAGCATTTAACAGAATTTGAGGAGTTACAGTGCTAGTTTAATATGAGAATGTAATTTTTAGCATAAAAGGAAAAGGAAGAAATATATACTGTTACAGTTTTCCTATGGTTAGCATTTGTTAGATATAGGTGGAATTCATTATAGCAAGATAAAATTTAGTATTTATATACCCAGGATGAAGTGCAGAATCTTTTCCTTTTACTGCAGAAATATGGGGAATAGCAGTATATAACCTTTTGGAATGTGAATGCCTATCTGCTCCCACTCCCATCTCTGTAATGAATGGCCACTGAGGCATTGACTAGGCTGAAGGAACACTCCTGCTCTACACTGAAAACCTCAAGTTAAAATCCAGTTTGTTATCAGTGACAGGCTCTCACAGATAAAGCACAGAAGGTTCCCATGGCTCAAAAAAACTGCCTCAACTTCCTGTGTGACCTTGGCCAACTCATTTAATTTTTATTTGCCTCAGATACCTCTAATACAGTTACAATAGACAATGTATTCTCTTCAAGCCTAGCACTCTCTGTTATTTTTACTGTGAAAAGCTAGATGTGTCATTAAGATGGTGCTGAACACTCCAGTAGCTTCTCAAAATCAAACATTTCTCCATTTCTTTCAGGAGAATTAACATTAAATAATAAAATTTCTAATGAAATTATTTTTCTAACGTTTTTATAAAATATAATTATTACTGTAAAGGCAATATTCCACCTTTTTTCCTATCTTATTTAATCATACATGAAACTAAATCTAATCTCTTTTTTTGCTTCCTTTGTCAAGCCTTATATATATATATATTTTGTGACTGTGTATTCAGCGATCAGTTCTTACTCTGCTGTTCTAAGACTATTGCCTGTATTTGCATTAATTGAAATAGATAATTGAGGCAGTAATACCATCACTCTCAGATTCAGCAGGGCAGTCTCAGAAATAATGTGACAGTTGCTGGCTTTGCATTGGAATTGGCCACAAGCCTCCACTTGTAGTATAATCGTTGATAAAATATTTTTAAATTGCCAGGAGTAGAACTGCCATGGAGCTCAGCCCTAACCTTTGAGAAGTGTTTACCTATGGATGTGTTAAACACATCTCAGTAGGGTAGCTGGGCATTGAGAGAAGATGGACATGAAAACAGATTCCAAACTGCAGAAGAAAGACTACTCTGCGTGGGAAACGTGCCTATCCCTGTAACAAGGACCTTATAATGCTATCACTAATGTCCTGTCTTTCCCCATCACGTTACTCCTCTGGAGAATCTAATTTTGACAGGAAAGAAAAATACTCTTTGCGTTAAGCACTGTGTTTCCTTAGCTAGATGGCGATGTGCCATCTAAAACATTTAGCCTTTCTGAATCAGTTAAAGAAGTTGTTTCTGGTCATTTAAACTGCAACTTTTGCTATAGTTCTTATGAGAATCATCTTTGTGGTACATGTTCAGAGTTGTCAAATATTGCAGAAATATGCTGCCCAATTCAGCTAAGAGCTGGCTTATGTACAAAATACTTACTGTACTAAACTGCAGACTGTGCTAGGTGGGAGGTGGTGGCTCCTCAGAAGGAGCAGTAGCACACAAAAGTACTTCTGGCCATACAAAGGCAAGGGAGCCCATGTTGCCATTTTGGGACTCAAAGAAAGAGAATGTCCTTTGGCTCTGCACTTCTTATCGTCCCCAAACCTCCTCAGTTCATAACAGCCACCAAAACTATTGATTTGGAGAGCCATGTCCCTTGGATCTTTTGGTTTTCTGCTTATGAGGAAGTGGAGAAGTTTTTAAAGGTCCTAAGAGTGGTTTGATCTCATGTATTGCTTGTTGGTAGTGCAGGTGTGCCAACTGCTTGCTGGCAGGTGGTGGGAGTTACAGGAAAGGCCTGTTTTACAGTTGTGTAGGTAAGATTTGTCCAGAAGTGTCCAGGGAAAGAGCTTTTGTGTAATGGTTGCATTGGCAACTATAAGTAAATGGGCAGCTTTACTGAACGAAGGGAAGAGAATCAAATTAACTTGAGAATGCAGAGGATTACTCAGAAACAAGTGAAGAGCAGAGGCCACATCTCTTCAGCTTCTACACATATTCTTTGTGTATGCAGTAATATTCCAGTGATAGCACAGTGTTTGCAATTTCACTTAAAATACTGGCTGCTTTCATGGTTGTAGGGCTATTATTGCACATTAGGAGCATGGAAATAATAGAATAATCAAAAAATCTTGTAGTGCTTTATACTGTGTGGGAATGCTCACTTATAGATACTAAACATCAATGGATCACTTTGTAGGGAGAGTACCTGGACCTGTTGGGCTGGAAATGCTGCCTGTTTGTGTTGTGTAGGTATATATGTGGGAGAAGGGAGTGTTACTTTTGTGGGGTTGGAGTTTTGCTTGCTGTGGATAATCAGTGATCTGGTGTATGGAAGCATCTTGGTGACGGTTTAATGATGGTTTGGTGCTGCTCGTGCATAATCCCTCCCCCACCCATGACAAACCTTTTCCCAGTTGGGGCTGGAGGAAATGAGTAATGCTTAACCCATTTGTGTGATCAATTCACTTAAGCAGCTACTGTGAAATGTTAATCACAACTTTAATTTGTACTGCATTAGCATTTTGATTAACTTGTAGGCTTGCTAGCACACTTGAAGCACTTTTACTCATAGTTACAGCTCGGAAATGACTTCCTGATTAATTAAGTTTGTTAGACAGCAGCTGAGCTTCCTGAATGCTAACCTTAAGGGGCTAAAAGTTCAGGAGAAAGTTACTGGGAATAACTGTTGCTGTTGAAAAGGATTCTTGTGAATGCACTCAAAAATTTTTGATTATTGACAAAATATTACATACCTACTTTGAAACTGACTAAACTGTAAAGAGGACAGATTTATTATGAGAAAGATGCTGTGTATCTTTCATGGTTTTGGTAGATTTGTGTAATATTTGAAACAAGTGCTCACTTTAAGACATTGTTTGTGTTAGGAAATCGGGATTTATTGCAAAGAGACTCTTATCAAAAACATTTTGTTCTTTGTACAGTTCACTGGTATAGTAGAAAATATCAGTTTATTAATTAGCAATTTGAAAATAAATTGGCTATTGGGACTCAATGAGTTCTGAATGTTGGGTTATGCCCTACCAAGTTTACATTGCTGGTATCACAGTCTGTAGCTGCTTTTATTTCTGTAATACTATTAGAAGAAATCAGTAAAAACCCAAGGGTTGCACTCCATTAAATGCAGACAGTAAATGGTTTGTCCTTTCCCTGGTTCTGCAAATACTAATAATGTTACTATGGAGGCTAAAGGATGAATACAGGGATAGGAATCTTACGAAGCAGATAGGAAGGTTGTAATTTGCATACATCAGTGAGACCTTTATAATGATGGGAGAATGAAGAATTAGTCTCTCATAGGGGGTAGCAGAGCATATGGAGAAGGGGACTGAATATGCTTGTAAAAAAATGTGAAGAGAAGTAGGATACAGAGGGCAGTATAAAAGGAGTGCCTCCTGAATAGGATTAATTACAACTTATTCACTATATCTCTGATGAAGTACAAGGGGGGGTGTTCTGTAGGCTGAAACTACACAGCTGTGCAAGGGTGATTTAATTGATCTGAAAGAACTCCTCCCCCTCCCCAGATTAAAGCATTTCTAAAAAGTAATTTTGGACTAGGCCTCTGAATTTCAAAGGTTCTGTAGATACCTGTTTTACTCATATATAATGTACCAAAGGTAGTGACCTTAAACTCTCTCTAATACTTCTTCAAATAAATTCCAACTTTTCAAGTCACTTGCTGTTTCTGAGATATGTAGTCATGATTTATATAAAAACATGAAACTTAAAGTACATGGCATGCTTTAACATCTGAAAAAATATTTTACTTGTATTAGCAGAATATCAAGTCACACATGGATCATAATATAATCTTATGTATTGGAAGGCTTCCTACATTTGAAGCACGTGCAAAAAAAATTATTATTATTCTGAATTCATCATTTTTAGGAAAATAGGTAAAATGCATACCCTTTTGTCTATTATCTATCAATATTTGTCACACAAATTCTGTAGTCTTAAACAGCTGTAAGTAGGCACAATTCTAATGATTTTAATAGATCTATGGATTTAAATTTCTACATGTAACTGAAATTTAGTCCTAGACTAAGCTTCAAATTCATGAATAAAAGCAAAAGAAAGTGTCAGTCTGTGAAGCACTGATACAAAAAATAATATTAATCTTTTACGGGTAGATAAATTTGGGCCATGTAACTCACCCCAAATACACCTGAAGTTTTAGCCCCTATCCACAGTCATTGCCACCAATGGCATCCCTGTCCCATACTCAACTTTTAGCTGAGTAGTCACAGATGTAATTCTCAACTGGAATGGCATTTCTTACATTTCTTTATCTTCCCTCTGTATCCAGAGCAGTTATAGCTTCACTGACACATCCCTTGAATATAATTTAACCACAATATATTAACATTTATGTTCACAGGATTTAAGTCAAAATGCATAGTATATTCAGAGTTATAGGACAGGTGACTTCAAAAAGAAGAAGAAATTATTCTAAGCAGTATGCAGTCTCTGTTAATAAGATGCAAGCTGTATCACTTTTAACACTTCAATAGCTTATCTTAAAGGAAAAAGCTATTTAAGTCATTTGAGTAGATCAGAAATTCTGCTAGTTTTAGTCTGGTCCCCTGCCACCTACCCAGTCGTACAAGAGTGATTCAGAGTATCTGACTTTCAAATGAAGGATGTGAAAGTAATACCAAAAACAGTGTTTATAAAAACTTTGTGAAAGGTCTCTAGAATAAAGAATTTAGCAATCAGGATATTTTGGTAGCCTGAAAAATCTCCAAAATGGGTGGGGGTGAGTGGGGAGGTATGCTCACTATGGAACAATATAGTATTCCAATTTATTTTGAGCACATATAGGGAGTGCTTAATAACACCAGAGAAAAGCAATGTTTTGCTATCAGTGAGTGTGCCACACACTCACATCTTCCACATCCTACCTCCATCTTTGCTTCCCCTCAAACTAGGGAATTGTAAACCATCATTTAAATTCCAAGCATCAGTAATAACTTTGGCTAGAAAGAGACAGACTGTTAAATTTCAGCTTCATGTTAGACCAGAAAGGTACAGTTCGATGAGTTTAAATCATTCCATATCTAAGGATAAGCAGCTGCTGCTCCTGAAAATAAAAGGATGAAAACCTGATCATAGATGCTGAGGGTTTTGTCTTAATGCACTCCTGGAATGATGGCAGCAATAGCAAGGTTTTGATCCAAACATTTTAACACTCAGTTCTGAATACCATCAGAATGAAAGCTTTTGCCACACCTGACAACATCTACATCTGTGAGTCGCTGATCATTTTCATTTTTGTGCTGCCCCAGCCATGGTTAGTAGGTCATTGCTTCCCACATTGGCACAAGCCAAGCTGGTTTTGATAGTAACAGACAAAATGTAAAGGAGGTGTCCCTAATTGCTATTATTACTTGGTAACTGTCCAGGTATGACATTTGGAAGGGTTAAGAGCTATTGCCTAAATCTTTCTTGAAAACCCATCTCAGTATAGGCATCTGCTTTTATTCTCCTAAGCACAGGAGGAGCCCCAAATAAGAGGATGGTAAACATATTTTCTATTATAACAACAAATAATTCCCTTGACTTCATCTATTTACCCCATTTATTCTACTTTTGGTTAAAAATTGGTGGGCTTAGAGGGTGTTTGTTTGGTTTGGTTTTTTATTATTTAATTTGTTGGTTTATCAAAAAATACGTGGGTTTTTTTTTCTGTAGTTCAAGCGCCTTTACTGTTTCCTGTTTCACTTGTTGCACTCACCATCCTCTCCTTTTAAGTTTTTCTATGTGATGAAATTATCCTGTGTTGCTTTAAATTCTTAGGCTAGAAAGGCAGGTGACCGGTTTGTGCCATTTTCCAATTTAGAATGATACTCTTAATCTGTTCCAATCTTACCAGCTGTAAGATATTTAGAATTTATTTACTACTTTGCAAAATAAGAGCTTAAAAAGCCACAAGTTTCTATAAAATTATACTGGTTTTGACTTAAAAATAACAACAAACTAAACAGGTAGGAACTAGATAAACTAGAGAGACTAAATACATTATTCATCAGAAAATATAAATATTAAATACTTAAAATTTTTGTGGTTTGTATTATATTCTTTGTTTAGTTGCTAATGTTTACATTTGGAGATAGGGGAATGACTCAATTTGTTACCTTGAGTATTTATAGGAATTTCAGTAACCATTTAAGTATCAAGCATCTGTCTTTTACACTTAGAGGAAAACAAAACGTGTGGAGGTTTCCAAGGCAGCAGATGAAACAAGCCAACTTTACCATTGTTCTGACTTTTTCACAATGTCACTGTCTTGGATTTCACATCCAGATAGAGATGCTGTGAATAAATTCTATGGGTGAAGAAGCAGAAAATAAGGAGGAAAAGAGGATTTGCTGTGTGGATTCATTATAACAATGTGGAACACACAGTCTCACACACACAGGCTTTCCTTACTCCCTACGGGATATCTATCTGTAGGCCTCTATCAATTTCTAGGAGATTTTCTATGTGAAAGGATCCTCCAGTTAATTTCAAAGTATAGCTTGGGTTAGATTTATCTTTCTCTTACATCTTCACTCTTCTTTTCCCCTTTTCAAACCTCTGTTTAAAAGGGGGAAGGGGGATAGATCTAAAACAAAAACAAAAAAACCCAAAACAATGTAAGCAGTGTTATGTGTGCATCTTCAGAAGCATTCTATTAAATAGCAGTGCTTCATGCTGATTAAAAATACAACTTACTGTATTCTTCTTGTCACTTGTGGAAAATACAAGGTATCTGTGCACCCATTATTCTTCACATATGTACAGCAGTATCATCACTGGGGAACATGATGTTTCAGGCTGTCAGAATAGCAGAAAAGAACAAGAATCAGGTAGTGGAGAACAGGAGGCAGATACCAGACTGTCTCAGCAACACAGACTGCTCAGAAACACAGACTGTACTGTATGGATAGTCTTCAATATACTTTAAAATGTGAAATCAGGTAAATCAGGTAAAGAGCAGCTCACCTTGTAAGCTTCACTGACTCCAGTTTGACTGACTCCAGTCTGTAGCTGGGAACAATTCCCTCCTTATGCACATAAATGTCACGTGAACCAACATATAAATCTGCAGACCAGAAAGCTGTCCTTTCAAATGTGATTTCTAACTTAATTGTATTTTCTATTTGGTGAAAACAATCCAACATGGAAATCACTTTGGCAAGCCAAGTGATAAGACAGGAAATGGAAACCAGTAAGACTGTGTTGTGAGGTACTGTTTCTAGGGTCACTAGGAATGTTGTAGAGTTTCAGGGTGCTATGACTCTTCCTCCAAAAAATTAAATATTAAATCTGGACCTTTATAAGCTGAAAGACCTTTTATCCACAATTCATGAGAAATGAGACAACGTTTGTGTAATACAGGGTAACACTTCAAATATTTTTCTAAGTGTCACTGATCTTATCACCCCGATCTGGAAAAAAAAAAAAAAACCTGTTGAAATTGCATTGTAAACTGCTAAAATAAACTGTGTGACTCGGCCAGGAGTGAAACTAACTTGTGTCTTTAGAGTCGGTATTTCTCCAGAATCAGTGTAATTTAATTGAAATAGCTCTGCGTGTGTAAACAACTCCTTTGTTTAAAGAAGATTTCACTGTTTAGTTTGCCTTAAGTAAATGCTGCCTTTTGTTTGTCTATAAAACATTTGATTAAATGTAAAGACTTACACAGACAGCTTCTCCTCATTACACTAGTGGCTGGAAAATAAGTTAAAATGGTGAAGGTATCTGCTGCCTAAGTAAGTATCAAACAATATCATTTGTGTTTACATGATAAACCCATGGAAACATCTGAAGCCTAGTCCTAAAATCAAACTACAACCCTCCTAACACAAAGATGGTATTTAAAAAGGTGTTGAAACTGTTCAGTATACAAGATTCAATATATCTATGTTCCTTGCTTTCTTAAAAAAAAACTATTTTCTAGTATTTTAATCAAACATTAAATTCCCTCCATGGCAAACTACTGTTAAATATATGACTTTCTACTCCGGTATGAATTAGAATGTTTTAATATGAGGACCCACACTTTATTGTGATCATAATGTTATTGAACAACAAAATAAGCTAGACAACTAATATATTATAGCATCATTTTTTTCACCAGCTGAAATGCTTTCATAAATCATAATAATTCTTTCAATGTACTATAGACAGGGTGGAAAGTATACTATATATCCAAATAGCTGCATTTAATATTAAAAAAAGGTTGAAACCAAAAATTCATGTTTGGTCCTTTTTCCCTTGGAGGAGCTCTTAAATTCACTTTCAGACTAACCAAACGGAATGTAAGTCCAGTCAAGAACAAAAGCAAGCAGAACCATTTTTTTAATGTCCATAGGACCATTTGCAGTGCAAAATCCATACTGAATTAGCTTTAGATCTTTATGCAAATAAGAGATATGCTGTTAGTAAACAGTATACCTCTAATTTGTACTGTCAAAACATGGGAAGTAGAAATGGAACAGAAACTCATAAGGCATGGAAAGCAGGATGATTTTTAACACTTTGAAATCTGATGTATAGCTTGATAGGGGGTTTTTGTTTGCTTGTGTTTTCTGTGTACTTTGGGAAAGCTTTTCAGGATCAGTGTAGAGATGCCAAAGGAGAAACAGCCAAATATCCCTCATTCTCAAGACAGTCAACTGTTTACAATGCAAAGGGTGAAATCCATTTTGGTTCAGACTGCTTTTACTCACTGTAGGTAAAATATAAGCTATTTTGTAAGCTTTCTTCAAGATTTCAACTTAGGTGTCAGTGTTGAACAAAACCTCTAATATGCTATTAAGCTAAATTTTAGTGCTTTTATCTAGTCCAGTTCCAGGGGATTTTTTAAGTACTTAGTTCAACTGGAAACAATAATTGCTATTGTTAAATGACATCAGTATTAATTTTTTGAACCAATGTAAATATATTGGTGGTGTTTTTAAATAGTTCAAGGATTTTTTAATAATTATGTAATTCTGAGAAAGCTCTCTTGTCAAAATACAAATAAATACTGCCATTAATTGTAACCTTTTATTTTGCAGTAAATGTTGAGACTTTTTTCCCTTCATTCTGAGCTGGGTTGTGTGAAACAGCAGTTATTTGTAAGGAAAAGAGTCTACCTTCAGTTCTCACCCCCAAAACCATTGTGTAAACTACCTTTTCAGGAGTAAGAACTGATGACGATAGAGGATTTAATTCATCTTTTTTCAAGGTTAATTGCAAAGGTGCCTAGCTGCCACCAATGGAGGCTGAAGTAAATTCCTATGTTAAGGCCTAGAAATCACTGTATATTAAACCTTAATCACATGCTGTTCCTTGTATGAACCAGGTATGCAATTATATTTGCATTCTCTTTTTTTTATTATGTGTCTCCCTTGCTTAGGCAATGCTGGATGTTGCAGCACATCATGGCTGGCTGGTGACTGCTCTGAACATAACCAACCTGGTACAGATGGTGGTTCAGGGTAGATGGATACATGACTCATCCCTGCTTACTTTGCCAAATATAGAGCTCCAGCATCTTTACCTTTTTCGGTATGTAATTCTTTTAAGCATAAGCAGGTTTCCAATTCCTGTCCACTTCCCGCTGCTGATTGTGTTTGAATGGCATTGTTGTGCCCGAGAATGTTTGTTAACAAATCAGAAGCAGAACTCTGTCTTTCACAGTGATGCTTTCCCAAATGGATTTTCTGTTTCTGTTTTCAATATTCATTGATTAATTAACCCCCACAGATTATTTTGAGAACCGTGATTCCAGACAAATTAACAAGAGACCACTGGAAGGGTTCCAAGTCCTAACAAATCTAACTCTGTATGTTAATTATCTCTTTATTTTAATCCATTATAAAACTACATTAGTATCCATCTTAACATCACAGATAATGCAAAGCTCTATAGATGCTCAGATGATGCAGTAATTAATGCTAACCAAAAATAACTGACCACCCTTTAAAAAAAATGCAGTATTGAGTTTTACCACCAAGACAACTGAATACAAATGTTTGCTTTCCCTCCCTGGGCATATGTTTTGCTGTCTGTATCAGGAAGTGGAGCCAAGGCCAAAGGAAGAGTGTGCGTGGAGGTTACCAAGGACCTATCGAGTGTCTTCCCGAACTAATGGCTGCCTGCGAAGGAAAAGAGAATGTTTTTGCTTCCATTGTGGACAGTGAGTTGCAAGCAGCACACATTTCACAGGTAACGCTTTCTATTTGTGACCATTATCATTGTGATTGGAAAGGAAGAGTAGTTGGGCAAGGAAATACTCTCTCTCCTTCAGTAAATACCATGTGACCTTCCGTATAAAAGTGCAACACATTCATTGCTCTACTTTCAAGGTATTGCTGGCTTTACAAAAGTTCTTCTCTGCCTGTTTTCTTAATGTTATTCTCACTTATTCCCTGCTAAGCAGTAACAGACTGTGGTTTATGGCTGATAATACCACATCTCTCTGCTCTAAAGATGCTTCTCTAGGTCATTCAATCTGCTGAGTGTTATCCACCTTTTCATAGCTCTGCACTAGGAATACATGCATTTCAAATGTCATCATAGCTGGTTTCTGAAGTGGTCTGTCAAACACCATTTTTTCTGAGAATACTCTTAGTAAAAGATCCAGCACTCATTTTCTGTTTGAAACAGAAAAAGGAGATGAAAATTTCATACTTCACAGGGGAGGGAAAAAAAATGCTATTCCAAAATGTTGAGCTGCTAAAGTCTTGTTTTCAGTTTGATTTTCAAGTCATTCGCAGCAAAGGATAACTATATTCCATAGCATTCATCACATTCTAAGCCTATTGATTTCAAATAAATGTAGGAAAGATGAAAACTTCAAAAGCTATACTTCAAATGTGTTTTATTTGAATGTTTAAAAGGACAGTTTGACTGTTCAGCTTCAGTTAAACCTTTTACTGATATGCAAACAAGAAGAAAAGTACTTAAATGTCTATAACAGACATCTGCATTTGTAACCAAATTAACATCAAAATTTTGAATTAAGAAAATGTATTGACATCAAAAAAGGCTTCCTTTAACAACAGATTTCTAACATAATACACATTGATTTCAGTCCAACTTTCAGATGTGATAGAAAATTAGAACATTGTTATAATTAGTTCAGGGAGAACTCAGAAGTAAACTTACTTAATTTATTTGCATAAATTGCCATTCTGTTATCTTTAAAAGCAAATGCAAATTGGCTCTGTCTGATATGATGATGGTTATTTGGCTCAAAAGTGCTTCAATTTGCGTAGCAATCTGGTGTCGTCTCTGCAGTGAGGCGATCCCAGGTAACATACAAATCCTGAATTATTCCAGAAATTAGTATGTTTAAAGCATCAATTTAAGTGCTAATTGCAGTAGTAATGAGAAAAAGCAGTACTACTGTGAGATTTGCATCTACTGCCCCATCAGTATGCCTGGAACGGCTGCTGACTGGCAGAGGATTTGGCTGCTAATTAAATAATTGTATGCATGGCAGTGTTCTTGTCTGATTCAATAGATGAAGATTAATCCTCAGATAAATATGTTTGGCTGGTATTGAAATGTCTTAGCAGTTTCTTCAAAAATAGCTTGCGTGTATGTGGTGTGTACATTCACACTGCGAATGACTCTATGCCTCTATATATCTATGTTTGTAAATACAGATGCATATAAGAGGGAAAAACATAATGTTTTGCCATCATGTGAGGAGAAACTTTCATTTCCATGAGCTGGGAATGGCTATATTGGATATAGCAAAGCCATGACTGTGTTGTGCAGGGCATTACAAATGTGAAAGCTTTATACCAATATGTTATATTCCTTGCAGTATTTTTTACAGAAAAAAAAAAGTGAAAAACTACTGTAATACCTTGCACAGAATTAAAATTCATATTGAGACTGCCTGTTGAGTGTCTTCATATGTAAAGTCTTTCACTGCTCACATAGACAGGGGCCAACCAAGAGAAAAATTCTTCAGCATCTGTAATCTATGTTTTCTATAAAGAAAGAATAACAGACTACAGAGTTTAAGCTTAGCCTTCTGGCACCTGACAAGAACAGAGTCAAATAAAGTGGTAAATATGCCACTAAATTGCCAAAACCATTCTTTTCCATAAAAATCTTTTACTTCTCACTCAAAGTATATTGAATCCATATCTTGAAGCTAAAGATTACTAGCAAGAAACTGGTAAAAACAGCTTAAGCTTTACATAAATTTCAAGCAGATGGTAAAAAGAAGAAATTTTATATTTGGAAAGAAGAAAATGCCTTTTAAGCAGATTGGTAATTAATTTTTAAATAGCAGCTCTTGAAGCTGTTCATGGATTTGGAATATTAGGCTAGGTCCTGGGGAAACAAATTATTGGCAAAAAATACTAATGATGTTCCCAAAGGTTTGTGAAGAATTTTTCATTTGATTATAATTTGAATCTATGAGCTTGGTAGATAAATGTATATGTATAGTATATATGTGCATGTATGTACTGGATATGTTGACATATTTAAAAGGAGGTGATATGTGCTTTGGTCTTCCTATACAGCAAAAAAACACAGTAAAATTGTCAAAAAATACCTAAGTGACATGAGAGCCTGAGTTTAATTTTCCAGAGTTTAGTATTATAAATCCAAACCTCCCTGAAAGACAGGGGAGCTTTAAAAGCTGACAACCTAAATTCAGACTAACCCCATTCTTTGGTCAAAGCTCTGTGTTTCAGTGATTCATTATGAATCATATTTCTTTAACAAATCTCTTTCAGTTTCTAAGTCACTTATGCATTAAGCACCTTTTAAAATATTGAGTTGCTATTGATGTTTTTGAAAGGAAAAAAATAAACTTAGAGATTGAAAATAAATATTACCTCTACTGTAGGATTATCTGCTTTTACTCTGGAAGTATCTGTGTTCATATAATCTTTTTTTCACTTTCACCTGCTACTACTTGACTTTTTTCCTTAGTGAGAAAAGCATTTCTTCATTTTTCCCACATTGCATGCATGATAAAAAGGCAGCTTACTGTGCATACTGTATCAATGATCAAGCAGTACCAACTCTGCCTTTAATTTTCAAATACACAAGATTTGATAAATCAAGGAATCATAGAATCCTTTAGGTTGGAAAAGACCTTTAAGATCATCAAATACAACTGTTAATAGCCATCATAGGATGACATATTAAATCTACTTTCTTATCTAATTAGTTACTCTGAGTTACTTTGGTTTGTTTGTATTATGAAAGTGGCATGATGACATGACAGCCTTTGACAAATAGATTATGTTGGGATTGTATGATGTAAACCAGCCCAAATCATAGTCTTCACCAGACTATGGTAAAGCTAACACGTAATGCCACTAAAGGAGTTCATAAATTATGATCTCTCCTGAAATTAAACTTTGTTCTAACATATTTGTAACAGGTATTGTCTTTTGAGACACATAAAAGCTTTCAAGCTTTTATGTACTTTTGATATAAATGATATCTAAAGTACAACCAGAGAGGTGATCACCAGGTTGGTTTATATCAGGGTGCCTCTCCTGATCTCAGCAGAAATCCTCTGCTTATACACACAGAGACACAGTGGGTCTGTAGAGTTCCTACCCAAAGTTTATTTTAAAAACTTTTACATTCAATGTAAAATCATTTTCCAGTTGTGATGTTACCACTCAGAGTTGTCATTCAGTGTGATCTGCTGGAGGTGGGTTTAGTAGTCTTGTGTATTAAATGTATCAAAATCCTGGCAACAACGACTTAGTTAAGAATGTCGGTGGTATTTTTTTCACCTTCATCAAAGTGCTGTCTTTTTTTCCCCCATTTTCTTTCAGAGTTGGGAAAAAGAGAGATGTATTATTTCCTTAAAGTCCTAGCTGTTTAGTTTCTGTTACAATTTTCCTGTCATTTCCGAGCTAAGATCCATTAAGAACATTGGTGCAATTCATCTGTGTCCCCTGCTTTTACACTGCAGTTCCTGAGCACTCACAGCTGGCCCTTCCCACCTTCTGCACTGAACGCGGACAGCTGTTCATGCAATACACGGAAGAGGAGAGAGAGAGAGATTAGTTTGTAGCTGAAACCAGTTTTCTCATTTAGTTCAGCCAGGCTCTGGTAATGCAGCCATTTTAATCCAAATAAGCCTGTGCTGCAGCCGAAATGGGCAGTCCTGCCCTCCCCGTGCCGCTTTCACCTCCCCTGACCCAGCTCACCGCACAGCTGCACAAACGCTGTGTCTGCCTCGGGCAGGGAGGTGGGAATGAGCATCTGGGGACGAGGGGAGGAGGAGGAATCCTATCAACCCTCTCACTGACAGTCAAAATGGCCCGTAGCCAAGTGGCTACGTGAATGCTTGTGGCAGCAGGGGAGGAGGCTGGACCACTTATTTCAGTAGCACTGAAGGCTCATGCTTATTCAGAGTTGCAGGATTAGAGAATATGTTGCCACAATCAGCTTTAAGCTGATCTAAGTTCATGCTGTCACCAAAATGATTAGCAAGCTGATCCATCTAGCTGCACAATCCCAGCATGGCAATGCCAACATACCGGGGATGGAGAGGGGCACAGCGAGCTGGTGGGGAGAACGCTGGAGAGAGAGACAGCACCACCTTTCCTAGGGCAGCACGACCTTAGGTCTGCTTACCCTGGCTGCTGTATCCCTAATCATGTATTGACATACACTATTATTGTCACTATGACTCCATGTACTATTATTGTCAGTATGACTCGTGGCAATCATGTCTGCAAAAAGCAAACTGAGCTTTCATTAGGCCTTCCAGCACAGAAAAAGTAATCAGACACATTGAGCACAATCTAAGTGAAAATACATTTTGTTGAAACACTACAAGGTCAAACCCATACTTGAAAAATAAACTATGCTTTAGTCTTTTTCCAGATGAAACGTTTCTGCTCCGTGCTATTGCCCATGTGACTATGCCTACCCTCTTCATTACCACAAGTTCCCATTTTGGCATCTGAGGGCTCTTTTCCAAGACCAATATTCTTATTTCCTCCTCCTTCCCACCCTCTAGCTTTTCATATATGCTGATTCCTGTTCTTTTCTGGGGGTGGAGGGGAAAGATGGCAGGGCAGAGGGTGATTCTTGGTATTTTGTTTTTTGTTTCCAGTGCCATCCTCATCTATCTTTTTCAGCCGTAGAAAGGCCACAAATCACTGCCTCCATTCCATAGCCAATACCATTTCTTTTTCCTAACAAATTTCATTGCATGAACGTGCTGATTTTCTTTTTTACTAAATGAAAGCCTACATTTCTCCCTTCATTTTTGTCACAGCTTCTGAGAGCTACTTTTCCTTGTCTGATAGAGACCAAAATGAGACAAACATAGGGCTGCATATTCAGGATGCCTTTTTAAGGTTAAGAGTGTCATGTTGAGCTACACAGATTTTATCCTCTAACAACAGTTCTCTGCACGAGGATGAGAAAGTTGAGGACCTGTTGCAGTTCAAGAGAGACCACAGAGACTTAAAATTCCTCAGGAAGCCTCTAAGAAGGAGAGTTCATAAGGATCGATGCAAGAAAACCTCAAAAAAAATAGGGATAACTTTGGATATGCAGTTGAACTTTTGGTTAATTATCTGAACTGATCCTCTGAACTCTCTGAGGTTTGCCTATTGCTAATTAGCACTGCAGTGACTTGTTCTTTATGGATTATGCTAAGGAAGTTTAATTTAAAACTTAATTATACTAGTTTTTAAGTGGCTTATAAGGAAAAAATACTTTAATCAGGAGCAGTAAGGAATTTTTTCTGTGTTCAGACATCAGTAATCTTAGTAAGGCATGTGTAACGTGCTTGAGGAGTTTCACATTTGTTTTATTTGCTAGGAAGGAAGTAGCATAAGAGGTTAATGAAAAGTATTTTATGCTTATGATTGAGAGCTGTACAATTACATATATTCTAATACACAATAAAATATTATTAATATAGAATAAATATGTAGACTGCACATTGAATTGTTAGAGTGACATTAGAGTGACAATGATTGAGTAGATTATCTTGTAATCCGCAGGGATCTGTTTTTTCTACAGGCTTGGAATTTCTTGTGCCGTTTGCCAATTCTAAACGTCAGTCTGAGCATTAAGGGCAGCTGGGATGACGCAGTTCAGCCACAGAATGAAGTATCTGTTCCTTCTTTGACAACAGACACACGAGATGACAAGAGATGGATCAAACTGCATGCTGATCAAGAGTATGTGCTCCAAATAAACCTGCACAGAACCCAGATGGGGTACCAGGTAGACTTATTTATCATTTCCTTCCCTGCACAAGTGTCCAGTAATCCATTTACATTGTCAATGATGCTCTATACAGTATAATAGGTTTCTTTGTGGTTGAAGTATTATGTAAGTTATAAACACTTTCAAAGCCTTTTCTGTATTCATAGTGAAGAAATTTTTTTTTTCAGGTTGCAACAGGATAGTAAGTAGGCTCATAAGGTAAAATCCTAGACCAAGTCAATGAAAAAAAAAATCAAACGAATTTATAAGCTTTCCAATTACATTCACAGGGGCTTTCAAACTGCATACCATACTCACATCTATAAATATGTTTCTATTCGTAACACATCCTCAGGCCTTTACTGAGAATATTTTCCTTATATTTTACATCTGGTGCTTTTTTGAACAGCTCCTAGAACAACTTCCACATACAATTCTTTCCCACTGCATTTCACTCACCTACATTTCAGTCCCAGCCCTTTGCCCATTTAAAGCACATTCCATTGCCTCCTGGGCTGGTCAGCTCACTGGGCCTTCAGCAAATCTTGGTGTGCCAAGACAGCAACTCCAGGAGCTGCATCGTCTTCCAACTGCTCTGCCCCAGCAGCAGTACCTGGCTGTACCTGTGTGTCAGCTCTGAGGAGAGCTGGACCTGCCTTCATGTCAGGCACTGCTGACAATGGAGCTGTCACTCACTTATCCAGGCCTTTTTCTGTCATTTACATACTATGAACAGCGCATGGACCACCATGGGTATCATTTTGTTAATTACTTTCTCTAACATTTCAAATAATTAAGAATTATAATTACCAGCATTTTTGTTAAAATGCAAAGAGCTCAAAATAAAAGTGGAGAACAGTTTTAGGTGTTATTTCTGAGACTTTTAAGACAATTTCATTTTGATAATAGCGGAGATACATGTGCTGTTGAAAATCCTGAAGTTATCTTACATTAGTTAAGAATTATATTTGAAAAGGATTCTTGTTTCTCAAAAGACTTTTTGTCATGACTACAGCAGATTCACCATAGTTGCAAGAGGAAACTGTCTTATTTTAGGAAGAACAAAGGGCCAAAGCTCATCCATACATCATTATTTTTGCTGTGCCAGTTACTGGCAGAGACTCTTCCTAAGCAGAAGCCATGGAAGTGAAAGGAGCGGAAGCATTTCATGCAGTGATCACTGTTTTATAAACCTCTCCTAGAATTGGATCCCTCTTTTGTAAAAAACAGCTGGATCAAACTGTTCCTAAAGCTTCATTGCTGTGGTGGTGTTCCTTCTTCTATATAAATCTTCAGTAAAACCTTTCCCTCTACAAAATGCAAAACGAAGGTTGATTGAGTGTGCATCGTTCTGTCTTCAGCTTCCAGCAGTAAAGTCACTGTCTGAAAGAATCACTGAAATAATCTTTCCTTTTGCTGTATCAAACTCAAATAAATACTAAGTGTTGTTTTTGTCTTTATATTAATCTTAAATGAAATTGATTAACTTTATTTAAAGATGCTAGGTTTACAATTAACCCTTCTGTATTTGGAATATGTTAGATAAAATTACAGAAAGGGAATAGTATTTCCATTCAAGTTTTAGTAGTTTACAAAATAAGTGGAATAATATCTTGTATTCTGGATTTTTCTCTGTGGACTGCAATTTTTTATTTTATTTTCTTAACCCTTCTTCTGGAAAGAAATAACACTATTTTAGTCTGGCTAAATTATATCCTTACCTAACAATTGACAGCAATGTGGTTTTGGGGTGTTTTTCATTCAAGGAAAAATGTGATTTTGGAAAGGTGATTTCTAGTTTTCCTAAGCTGTTTCTTTTCCCCAACAGGGAAAGCAGGACAGTAAAGCAATGGCTCCTCGGTTCCCCAAAGTTAAGGATGAAGGATGGTTTTTGATACTGGGAGAAGTTGATAAAAAAGAACTCATCGCCCTGAAAAGAACTGGATATGTCAGAAATCGAAATACTGTTTCTGTTGCTTTTTATACTCCAGAAACTCCTGGAAAGTATGACAGACTCTCAAATTCTCTTAGTTATTATGTTTTCCAAGTAGTCGAGACCAAATTCCCAAACTAACAACGCTGCTTTTACTTTTCAGGTGTATCTACACCCTGTATCTCATGAGTGACAGCTACCTTGGCATGGACCAACAGTACGACATTTACCTGAACATTGTACCAGCACAAGGCACCTCAGAGGGCACTGAGGCCAGGAGCTACCTGGCCCTGAAGTAAGGCTGTCTGGAAAGTCCACTCAGTCAAAAGAACTGGTCCTGCAACTAAGACATCTGGTCATTCTGGGACATCTGAAAATGCATCTGCCTTACTGGAACCAACTTCAAACCTCAAGACAACAGGGAAACTGAAAGTGACTGCTGTATTAACTCTGATGACACCGAGTTAGCCACAGTGGCCTTACTCCTTTATGAAGATTTGTCTTTTCTTGTTTTATCTTTCTTCTCTCAGAAGTCAGATTGTTAGTTGAATTTTAAAACATCAAAATAAAAGACTGAACAGTACTGTAATTTGTGCAAATTCAGGGCTATCATCTTCATTTTGCAAAATGTTCTATAGCCTATTAATAGCATTTAAATCGTCAACTTTTTTTAATTTATAGGGGAAAATACAAAATTTGATCTAAGAGCTGCTGAAAATATTGATGGATGTGTTATATTTCATGTTTAATAAAAATATTCCCAGAATGTTTTGCACTGTATTTTTAGCTGTAAAATATGGGAGAGGTAGTAACAAAATCCTCTTCATGCATAGTACATTTTGAAAATGATAATCTAAAGAAAAATTTCACAAATTTATATTAATTTTGTGAGCAGTAAATCTAGTTATAAGGGCAAGCTAAATCATAAAAAAGATTTCCAGTATAGCAATGATGCAATTTATGTAGATAATTATTAAAGTTTACTCTTAACCTGTATGTACATACATACGCACACACACACATATATATATATATTACAAACTTGCAATTTCCTTAGTGTTTTTTCCTGAATTTTGTAGGTCTAAGGCATATAAAATTGGGTGTCCTATTCTAGGGCTCAGTGCTAAAGTGGGTGACTAATTTCTGTAAATAAAGGGGCATGAGGCTCCAAAAATGGGGGTTGCAACAGGAGGCATGATGAGCAATGAACGGTTCTGCTAGGCAAAAGGTATTTTCTAAGAGATGCCCAGCTCTGTGGTAGTACCTGCAAGGCATAAATCTGAAGGCAGAAGGCAGCAGCATCTATCTTGTGATGAGACTACACATCCTGAGGCCAGTCCTCAAGAGGATTCAAGATGCTGAGCAAGTACTTGGAGCCAACATACTTAAAGAAACATCAGTGTATCTTCATTCAGATAGACTAGACCTTAAACTGAATATTAATATTTGCACTTGCTCAGCTTTGCATTGAGCTGATAAGCATTACCTCTCCAAGGGATCATTTTGCTGTCATTTCCATTGTATTTCACCAGATGAAAGAATACAGCAGAGTTGTTACCAGAAGCTTTCCAGGAAAAAATTACACTGGTGATGCTGCACCTACACAGAATCACAGCAGGGCTGATTTTGGGTGGGGCCTCTAGAGGTCATCTCATCTAACTCCTTTCCTCAGGCAGGGCCAGCTAGAGCTGGTTGCCCAGGACCACATCTCCAAATATGGAGACTCTTACCTGTGCCAGGGTTTGGTCACCCTCACAGTTAAAAGAAGGTTGCAGTACTCTTGCAGTTCAGGAGTGACCCTTCTGTGTCACCAACAGCTGTGCCTGTTGCCTCTGGTCCTGTCACCAGGCACCACTGAAAAGATCCTGTGTCCTTATCAACGTCTTCCATTCAGATATCCACTGACAAGATTTCCCTGAGCCTTCTCCAGGCTGAATAGTCCCAGCTCCCTCAGCCTTTGCTCATGTAAGAGATGGTCCAGCCCCTTCACCATCAATTTTGTGGCCTTTTGCTGGACTCTCTCTAACAATTCCATGTCTCTGCCCCAAACCAGACACGGTGCTCCACTAGTGCGGCCTTACCAGTGCTGATCGCCTCTCGACCTGCACTGGAGCAAGCAGAAGGCTGGCTGTTTTCAAAGGCTCAGTAGTTAACCAGTAATTTATTTCATATCTGGCACCTTTAAATTGTGGGAAGCAATTTTAAAATTATCAATTCTGTACTTGAGTGTACGCATCCCCTGATCATACTAAAAATGTTATATTTCATTATTATAGGTAATATAGTACCTATAGAAATGTGCCTAAGAACGTGGGACAATAATAGAAAAAATTGTCACTAAATTTAGAGATGGATAGATGATACAAAAGCCACCTTTGCCATTTAGACTGTATCAATGTAATATGGTGTTGTGTCACAGAAGAAACAGATTTTTTTCAAATTGTTAGGCAATAGTTTGGTTACTTACATATTGCATTAGTCCAATTTTAAGAGAAATGTTTCATCTAATTTGGAAGTTTAAATTTTCACAGAAATTAAGTCCTTTCTTTGGAAAACTTGACTGAAACAATACATTGTCCCTCAGCAATTTTAATTAATTAGGAAAAAGAATTATGCCACAGTCAAACATACCAACATAGTGATGCTAGCTCTTGTTGCTTTGTAAATGCACATTGCAGAAAGTCTAACTGCAGAGTAGTGGACAATAGCTTCAATATTCAGTATTGATCACTTAAAGAGTTTCTGTAATGTCATTTGTGCCATCTGTACTTTGGTTTGGAAAGACTGTATTTCCTAGCGTATTAATTGTTTTTAGAAATAGTTTGGTGACATTTCTAAATAACATATTAGAAGCATTTTTGGAGTTTTTTTGAAAAAGTATTGGATTCATGCTGACAAAGTCTAAATTAATACAGAATTAATTTAAGCAAATTGATTAGAATCAGTATTTAGCTGAAAAATCCAAGAGAAAGAATTCTGATACATTTGTAACAGTGGCTTAGAAGAAACAATGAATGTGTTCAATCCAGTGATATCTCATGGTGAAAAGTAAGAATAGCTGTCTAACAAAAGTATGAATACCAAACAGAATAAGAAATAATAATAATTAAAAGAAAAAAATATATAAGTACTTCAATGGTGTAATGATCACCTTTATGGATAAATGAAAGAAACAGCACATACAGAATTTTTTTATGTTGTGTTGCTCATTCCAGCTTGGAAGTAGGCTTTTATTTTTACTCATCCCTTCCCCTCCTAGGAGCAGCTGCAGTCAGTGCACGCCTGTTCAGGTATGAGACTTCTTCCAAAACTTAGAAAGCAACAAAAAACAGGCACATCATGTGCATCAAGACATATTTAAGTCTGCCTCTGTAACTTCATCCTTTCCCATCATTCCTGTCCAAGTCTGATAACAGCATCACAGCAGTGCCTAGCGGGAGCTAGAGGAGGTTTGGGTATGTACCACTATGCCTCATCTCTTCTGAAGGAGCTCTTATAACACAGTCTGTTGTTTAGAACCTTAAAGACTTCAGTTCTAGCCCAGGTACTGAATGTATCAGTGGCAACATGAAGCCATCCTCACTACTGCAGGTCTTTTTGTGTTGTAAATTGAATCTTTGAAGACCCAAACCTTACCCAGATGAATTCAGGGGTTTATGCTGGTGACCCAAAATTCCTCTTGTCATTGCTTCTAGAGACCACCTCCAGATGGTCATCCTGAAGATAACTTCAGGAAGTCTCTTAGCAGCCTTCACCCTGGAGCCTAGTGTAAGTCTTGAACACTCAGAATAGGATGCATTTTAAAAGTAATGTAAGTTATGTAATTCAAATTTTTTAGTTCTGAGGGGCACGCCTAAAGAGAAGAAAGTATCCCATGTGCATCTGCCCTTACTCATCAGAGCCAGAGTCCAAATTCCTATGTTCCTCCCTCAGTCAAGAAAAAGAGGCTATGGTATTTTTTAAGACAGTTTGATTACTACTCCAGGAGGCATCAGTTCTCTATGAAGAGGCTTATTTATGGGCAATGGTTTTTGAATCATCACTCTCTTGTCTTGCCTCCACACCTCCCGTGTAAGGCAAACTTCTCTTTAGCTCCTTCCACTAAACCCTACAACCTCACCTGTTCAGAGACATTATCTGTATTAGTGGCAGTAAATTACACAGAAGTAATTTTTTAAGATCACCTTTATATGGACACTATTGTAGCCTACATAGTGAGTACTGAAACAGAGAAGAGTAAGGCAATAAAGCAAACTGTATATATTTTTTCCATAACCTAAAAGTCTCCAGCTGAATTGCACATTTTGGCCTTGGCTTAGTTGGTTACATGCTAAGATCTAATGCCATTTAATATGAAATATCTCATCTGGCCTCTACATTCAGCTCCAAAAGAACATACCCCCAACTGCAGAGGGTGTGAAATGTAGTGCTGTTGTATCTGTCGCTTTCTGTGGATGCCTCAAGTAACCCAAGTCATCTGAAATAGCATTTGATATCTCCATTCAGGTAAGCACATTTACTCCCTGTCACTTGTTTAGTCAGGTTTGCAATTCAGTTGCTTAACTGCATCTAAGGAAATTTAAAATAAACAAAAGATATTTTGGTTGCCACTCCAGAAGACAGGAAGTCTTTCATAGGTCATGTGTCACTTCTGTCATCCCCATGTCACTGGGGTCCAGTAGCATGAGGTGGATGTTTAGATATTCAATCTTAATTAGCTAATCAAGCCCATGCTATTTTGCAAGTGTTCTAAATTCTCTCTTCCAAGCAATTTTATGAGAAGGAGAATTCTCCTGCTTCATGAGAAGAAATATTTTCTTACAAAAGGTTTGGATGCTATAGGATGCCCAAACAGACAGGTGAGCTACAGAAAGGTGAGTAGGGCTTCTGCTGAGAGCTCTCACTCCCATTTCTACTTATATACTATGCCTTTTCTATCAGCTATATCTGACTCCCACCTGCCTTTCTGAAAATGTGTCTTGTTAAATGTCATGTCTTCTCAGACTGCACTGCACTTCAGCAGGTGGTGCCAAGATTGACGCTCACAGAATTTTTGACACATTTTTCTGAAGCGATTTGCAAAAAAGCTCTAGAATGAACAAACCAAGTTTGTTACTGATGTCATACGTTGGTAGCAGTAAGAGGTTAAGCTGCTTTCACGTGCAGTGTGTGAAAGGAAATTCTGTATTAAAGGAACTTCTCTGGAAAGCAGTTGTAATGTTTGGAGTAAATGAGTCTCTTCATAAATAATTGCTAGCTCTATAGTAAGGGATCCTCCACACTGACTACACCATCCTGCAATTAAATATGTTTACAATATGTTTTGTCCTTAGATCTTCTAATGAGCTCCATACTGCCTCAATGGAATTGGAATCCAGGGCTCTCCAAGTCTTTCTTCTGCATCTCTATTTCTAGAAAACCACAACCTTCTCTATTAATATGTCTCCTCAAAACTAAAGAGCATTAAGGCTTCACTAAGGCCATGCATAAGGCTTCACTGCGGCTCTTCTCCAACTTGTAGAACAGTCTTGTTCTACCAAACTCTCAATAAAAATGTGCATTTCAATGTGGAGGGAAAAGGAAAGTAAAAGACTTTTGCTATTATTCATCTGCTAGAAACCCATGAAATAAAGAACTAAAAGTGTTCTGGGATGAATATTATCATTCCAAATAATAAGATTCCCACTAATTGTAATCATAACAGAGGTGAATTGGGCATTTTTTTTAAATCACGCTTTCAATAACATGATACATGCACAAATAGTTATAGAGCTATTAATTAGATGCTATTAACTACTGGTAGAAAAGGGAGTCTAGACATATCACAGTCCTTTTCTACTGCACTCTAAATCTCTACGTGAAATGTGATGAACCACATTCTTCACACAGTAGCAAATTTGCACCTTGGATTGGAAATAACTCAGTTTATATCGGGCAGTGCTAATGTGGGAAAATAAGGCTTACGTTCTTGACAGCAGTACTTTCTTCTAGCTAACAGGATGAAATTGTTTCAGATGCCAATAACACATGGTGAGTCCCCATCATGTATTTTTCAGCAAATCCAACTAATTAGGAACTAATTACTGATTGTGGTAGCACAGTAAGATCAGGTTGTGATAAACTTTCACCTTTGTAGCTGTGAAGATCCTGCAATTAAGCCCTATTTTATTTTCTCAAATGCTAACAATGTCTAAAGGGAGATCTGGGAAAAACATCAAGATGATTTTGTCACCTCCATAAAATACATTTTCATTCACACATGACAAAACAAAATTAATCCCCTTTTTTTTCCTTTTTGCTTTTTCCCCCCTATTTAAAGTACAATTCTACAAAGCTAAACTGAGTGACTATTTAACAGTTTACCCCAGTTATGGGATGTTGCTGTTTCCTTGGCATGCTTCTACTGTGTCCTGTCCCACCTTCCACTTCCCTGCTCACAGAGTCTCCCGTGTTGCCCTTGGACTAAGCATTCCAGGACAGGACCTTCATGGAAGTTTAATTCTCTGGTTATAGGGCACAGCAGAGAGGCAGTACTGGTCCATGATTAGGTTCTTGAAAGATGCAATCTACAAATAACCTCATAAGGCCCTACTGTGCTAAACTCAAAATTTGACACAATGTTACTTCAAGAATTTATTGAGCAAATAAGACAGGTGCAAAATATGCATCACAGTCTGCTGTATGGTTGAGGCAAATGCCAGTTTAATTTTAGATTTTAATTCTATGTGACTTTATTAAGAGGGAATGAGCTAATCTGGGAAAAGAGGGACATGGAAATTTCTCAGTTCTCCTTGTTAGTGAAATGCTCACAGGTGACAAAAGTGAAATAGTTGTAGACCGTATCTACACATGTGATACAGATCTGGTCAAGTACAAGTCCTGCCTTTGTGCCTCTCACACATGTTTATTTATTGACTCCTACGTCCAAAGACTGACAATACCTTTCAGCCTCCTCCTTGCAGATATTGGGAAAATACATGCTCTCCTCAAGAGACGATGGCCTCCATCATTTACATACAATAGCATATGTATCAGAAGGCTTCACAAAGACATCTTAGCAAAAGGTTTAGAAGCTGCAAGACATGTTCATACAACATTAGGACTTTGCTTTCCCCCAGTGATGTATAATTGCAGTGCCATCTTTTGCGATGCTCCCCAGCAATGCAGAAGAAATCAGAACTAGGTGAAGTCTCTGAACCCCAGGAACATTTTGAGAGCCTGGCACTATGCATTCAGTTCTCTATTTGCTTTATGGCAGGTGATAGTCAGGTGCCAGGTCCTGGGCAGTGCACAGCCACTACAAAATTTACAGAGGAAGTTCACGCCCCCTCCTGAGCCTACAGATCCTGCAGGAGGGGAGGAGTATGTCAGCCTTCCAGATCACGCTTCAGCTTCCTTCACTGGCAAGACAATATGCCCAAGGGGTGCTCTGATGCACTGTTTTGGGAACAGTGACATTTCTATTCCAAACTTAAAGGTACTTCAAATAACTGAACCGTGTCCCAGCTTTACTCAGGACCAGGATCTTCAGGGAATGCTGACATTAAAGGACCAATCCCTTTAATAAATGAGGGTGTTTTTTTAGAATGGGTCCAGATGGATTGCTAGAATATTCTATTCTTCATAAACATGAAAAAAAAAAGGAGAAATCTTAACATGAAGGTACTCACGAGAAATCCAAATGCTTTGTTTCTTCATTTTAACAACATGTAGTGCCTACCTAGTTGTCTGAAAGTCTTGGGGAAAGAGCTGAATTAATTTAATTCTATCAGTGAAAACCTTTTGGGAAATACAGGTGCTTCTCAGGAAATGAACAGAACCTGGAAAAAAATCCCAACATTAAACGACCAAAAAACACACTGAAGTTTCTTTTCTCTTGGTGCATTGCCCTTTTGCTTCAGAAACTGTAGGATGAAATACATTCCCAACATATATTATTAGTAGATTAAATTTAGTTTCTGCTATTACTTTCAAAGGATTTGGTGAATAGACAGCAGCATTAGTATTATCTAATCCTTCACTCAAACCTAGGACTCAAAGATTAACAGTTGCAGATTTTATAACATTTCTAATTCAGGGATAAATTGTATTTTCTTGAATTGGACAGGTAGGTAATATCCTAAAGTTATTTAATTCTTAGGAACCATTGACTTTACAGGAACAGACTAAGAACCTATGACCATGAAAAGATGAAATTAGATGAAAAAAATACCCCTGATGAGAAAAACAGGGTAAGAATCTCCTTTTTAAGGAGGGACAGAGCTTTGAGTCCTGCAGATAGGGCTGCTGTGAGGCAATAGTCCTGTTTGGTTTTATTCTATTATCTCGTCTGCTTTCATTACACCAAATAATTTTGCATGATGGCACAGCTTCCACAAAAGCATCCTGTAGTATTTACCTGGTGATTGGGGCACACTAGGGGGAAATGTGTTCAGAAAAGAGAAGAAAGAACCGATGGAAGGAATTTTGTATGGGAACAGATGGGATGGTGGAATGCAGCCAATTTTTAAATAAGAAAGCACAAGCCCTATGCCTCATTCTGAAAGACAGCAAGGCTCTATTTTCAGGGGAAGGTTCCAAGTAACATTCTAAACAGACAAGCATATGTCTGTTAGTCTTAAGCAACGTAACAAAGGTGAGTTACATTTCTGTGTTCCATCTCTGTGCTATGTTTCCCTCTTCGTATGCAGCTATCCAGAGTCTATTTTGAGACACCAAATTTTACATATTCACCAGTTAGGGAAATTTAAGCACTTCACATCTTGAATTCTCTTCTAGGTGCATTCGGGGTGAGATTCTTGCCATTTCAAAAGCCTTTCTTAGCTATATCCCTGAAAGTGTATAGTCTTAATTTTATAAAAATTAACGACACGCTCTTCTTTCCATTTTACACACCTGCACTTGAAGTTCTCATACTATATCACACCAGCTTGATACTAACTGGTCTACATTTAAAAATGATCCGTTTCCTTGCTATACTTTCCTTGAAGTATAGCATGGGACATTAATAAAACAGAGTCAGTTGCATCAACATTTCTCAGGGCAGGAAGAATAGATTCATGGTAGGATTTTGTGTGTCTATATGATATACACAAATATTTTAGGAACATGAAGGTGTTATTTACTAATTTGAAAATAACAAGCCATGAAGTAATTTGAAAATAAATCACATTTACTGTTTCCCTGACATGATGCCACTGCTACTGAAGGAGGCCAAGAACCCATCAAAACTAACTTTCAGAATAGAAATACTCCTTTGATCTTTTGAAAGATAAAAAAAGATTAATGCCTGGAATCAGATCCCTACCTATACATCAGGTTTATGCGTAACTGAAGAAGACAAACTCTGAAAATTAACTTCTACTGCTTCACTTCATTACTTACAGACTGTTATTTTCCTGCAACTGAACAGTCAATAATAAACAAGAGAAACAACCATACTTTGTCCACAATCATTATTTGATTCTTTTATTTGCCAGTTTTATTTTCATGTAAGAATACCGGTCCAGCTCAGATCACCAATGCCAAATTGTTCTGCCCTCTCCAAACCACAAATCTTAAGACTATGAGAAACAGCAACATAAGGAGATAGATAAATCAAGTAATTCCCTGTTTGAAATTTCTATTTTTACTAATTGTTCTTCCTTTCCCATCACTATGACCTCTTTTCTGTTTTAGCCTTCACCTCACCTCCATTTCAGTTTCTCAGTCTGTCTAGTACTGCTTTTATTTTATTTATATTCTTCTTTCTTTTGTCTGTTGTGTACTTACTTCTCTCTTGTAGGTAAAAATAGACATACACCTAAACAACTTAAAATTGTTTTCCTACTGCTGTCACTACTCAGAGAACCTTTCTCTAGGCTTTCTGTATTTTCCGTTTCTATGCCTTTATCATCAAATTGGTTCCCAAAGTATGACTGTAGCCTTACCTCTTTTTTTTTAATCACATTTACTGTACATAAATAAGTACATTTATTTACTTAACTCAGAAGCTATAACCCTTCTGAGAGTAGTTTGGTTTTGATCCCAAGTGCTAGTCACAAATACCTTTGTGCTAGATCAGGGTCTCTGTTCAAGGAAGTCTATGCCAGCATCTAATTGTAAGTTACATTAAAAGATTAGCTAAACCAAGACACATTTTCTACCCATCCATTTAGTATATTTGCTGACCAATGATCCCTGTTTTGACGATTACTCTATGTTTTAGACCTATCTTATCTCTGTGGACGGGAAGATGTAAAAAGCACTCCTTTTCCTGGGCAAAAATTAAATAGTCTTAGACATCTTCAAAAGGTAGCAATATTTAAATATAAATGCTACCAATAACACTTAGCAATAGGATTAGACTATGCCAGACACTTTCATCTTTCTCATTTTGGCCACCATTCACTTCTGCACCTTAGAACACCCTCTGTGTTTGCACTTGTCCCCTAGCCAAACAATCACAAAACCAAGAGGGCTTTTTTCAGCCACACTTTCTTTGTTCTTTCACTCATACCAAAAAAAGGGATAAACAACACAAACTTGAATCAGCTTTCATTTGACCACACATGCTTTTTTCCAAGCCTAGGCTATGCTCTTCTACCATCTGAGACGCTCAAGCAACAGCTGGCTAAGAAAACAGCCAGGCCACAAAGCAACTACAGAATTCTTCATCTCCGGGGTTAATTTCAGCTAATGTTCTCTCAGTCATGAAGTAGTACTGAAACAGTCAAAGGCAAAGGTTGCTTATCATGTGGCAGTTTAAGAACAGATTTCTTTCAATTTAGGAATAAAATAGCAGGTACAAGTATTCCACACTCAAACAACAGCAGTTGTCAGGCCCCACACGTGCACTAGATTGGCTCATGGCAGAGAAGGAAATAAATCCACATTCTTCAGACCATAAATCAGTCAGACTGACTGACAGGATGCCCATAGGACTGGGTTATTCTCCAGCTGCCCCATGATGAGATTCCCCTGGTGCATTCAGCACTGTGAGAACCAAGATACTGGTCTGATTCAGTTGGATCTTCTCGTATTATGTTTCAAACTGTTGAATATGGATATCTTATTATGTTAAAACATACACAGTTCCAGTATTCTTTTCCTATAAAGCTCTTCCCTTGACAGATCAATACCTTTCCCAGCAAATATTTTATTTCTGAAATAATTTTTTAAAAATTAAATCCATTTCAAAACTTGCCTGAGCACACATTGAGGAAGACAAACTTGTAATATTTCATGCTTATTTTTGAATCTATATTAAAAAAACACCACCCTACTGGTATTTTGCTTTAAAATAAGGGGAAAACCCTATAAAAAGATCAGATCTGGGGTACAAGATAACACAGACAATTTCCAACATAAATGCTAGTTATTAGGTGTCATGTAGAGTCAGGAGTTGCCATGGAATCCATTTGCTTCTAAACCAGCTCCTCCTGCTGGAATACTTTCTCATTATTATTTCTTTCAGCAGCACAAAAGGAGCTGGCTTATAGCAGAAATGTTACTTTAGTGTAAAGTTTCTACTGTGTCTGCAATAAGACATGAAATTAAAATCTAAATTTAAAGCTGTATTTCTGTTTCAAGTGTAAAGCTACGTTACTGTGGTCAGAAGAACTAAGTCATCGTAGACTTTTTATAGACTCAGTAAAGCAGAGA